>BKCP01008737.1:1087751-1139934 GCA_008636005.1 Striga asiatica | reverse complement strand
AAAAAAAAAAAAAAAAATTTACCTTGTTGGAGAAGAATCTTTTGCCGAGGCCGTAGAATTTTTTCGACATTTTTTTGGATTTTTTTTGATGCTCGAATCGTTCGTTGAAGTTCGGAAATTTAGAGAGATAGAAAGTATAGAGAGATGAAATCCAAAAAAAGGTTAAGGGCAAAAGAGTAAATGGGGGGGGCGGTGACTAGTAAAAGGGGGCGGTGAATAGCGATTGAGAAAAAAAAATTAATGTGATTATGCCATCTGATACATTAATTGTGAAAAATAAAACGCATTATAAACTCAAGATATTATTTTCTTTGATCTAAGAACTCCAAAATAATCATTTCCACTAGAAAATCACCACAATGGATTTCGTTATTACATTTGTCGCGTTTAAAATTAAAATCTGAATTTTGGTTGTTCCTAAACACAAAGGGAAAGCTGGACGAGCATGGAAAACTGGTGTCGGCGCTCAAAGAGGTTGATATTGTGATATCAGCATTGGCAGTCCCCCAACATCTTGACCAACTCAACATAATCACATCAAAGAGGCCGGCAGTATAAAGGTATGTGTAGTGTTTATGTACACTAATTTTTTTAGTCAAATTTCAACTCCTTAAACAAAATTTAGTTCATGCTCGATAAATACATATCTCTGTATCTCTTAGACTATGATTTCATGTATATTTTGATTACACCAGCCCATTGTGCAACATATAGGTCCGTAAAGAGATAGTAAAATAGTTTACCAAACATTCCCAACAATTTGCTGTGACTATACTATATATATAACATCGGAAATTATTCCGGGTTGAACTTAATTCCTAATTTTTGCGTGAAATTTTGATGTATACGCGCACGCACATGCATGCATGCATCTGCATAGAGGTTTGTCCCGTCAGAATTCGGGAATGAAGTGGACCGGGTGAGTGGGGCCCTCCCACCTTTCCAGAAGCTTCTCGACGATAAGAAAAAGATCAGGAGGGCTACTGAGGAGGCTGGGATACCTTTTACCTTGTCTCTCCCAACACATTTGCAGCTTATTTTGTTGATATTGTGCTGCATCCAAATCAACTCTCCCATGAACTCACTATTTATGGAGATGGCAAAAACCAAAGGTCCACATATATTATATAACTTTGTGGATTATGTCGAATCAAATTTCATCGAATTTAATCACTTAGCCCCGATCATTGATAGATTATGGTCATATATTTCTATATTTGTGCAGCTGTATGGAACTATGAAGAAGACATTGCGGTTTCCTCGTTGAAAGCTGTGAATGATCCTCGAGTAGCCAATAGAGTAATTATCTACAGACCTTCAAAAAACATAATCTCCCAATTGGATCTAATTGCTGCTTGGGAGCAAAAAACAGGGCGAACCTTCACTAGGAATCATGTTTCTGGGCAACAGCTCATCAACCTCTCTCAAAGTAAGACTCCTCTGCCAACTTGCCCTTGCACAATGTGTGTTATTTTGTTGCATATATATTTCTAAATGTTGAAATATATTTGTTTGCGGGTGCAGGTTTACCACACCCAAACAACATACCAGTGGCAATTCTAACACGATATTTTTATTGCTGGTACTCAATTAAGCTTTGAACTAGCAGTAGATGACTTGGAAGCCTCGAAGCTGTACCCAGAGCACAAGTACACTTCAATCGACAACCTTCTTAACCGTTGTCTTGTCGATCCGCCCAAAACCAAACTTGCATCATTTGCTTAGCTCACGTTTGCATTTTTCTTTTCATGCGAATAATAATTTTTGAAGGTCACGTAGAAAAATCTAGTGCTTTATCCATGCAACTACTGCAAAGGCTCCACGTGAATTGATTTTTTCTTTAACGTAATGTGATGGTGATGACGAAGTGGATTTCATGGAAGCTTTTTCTGTTTATTTCCATGTCAGCATCAACGATTTCAGTGTTCTATCCACGTTAATTTGTATAATCCACTGGAGTCAGAAAACAGATATATAATACAGGATTCATAAACAAATAAAATCATACACAGTTAAAGATCTCCGACAAGTTGGGCAACTGATACAAAAATTAAAGTCACCTACCGCGAGTAGGGCAAGTATTTGCAAAGTGGCCGGGATCACCACAGACGAAACACCTGCCTGAAATGGGTTCACCAGTAGCAGACACAAAAGCCCCACCATCATTTGCCCGGGCCCCACCACGGTTACCACCCCTGCCACGGCCACGCCCACCTCTTCTGCTGTTGCCATTTGGAGCTTCTCTACTTATGCCTCCTCCCCTACCACTCGCACCATTATCTTCCCACCTGCAATTCGCACATTTTCATCCTTCAAAAACCTTACTTCCAAAAAATCATATTCCGAACAAAAATTCCAAAGATAGTTTTTTTTTAGGCAAAATTGCATATTAATACACCACTTTTCATGTTTTTGCAATTTAATTACAACCTTTGAAATTTTGCAAATTAATACACCACCTTTACCATTTTTGGAAAATCGATACATGAATGACGGCTCCGTTAACAAAAATCTGACATGGCTTAATGCCATGTAAGATTTTCGTTAGATTTTTGTTAACGGAACCGTCATTCGTGTATCGATTTGCAAAAATGACAAATGTGGTGTATTAATTTGCAAAATTTCAAATGTGGTGATTAAACTGCAAAAACATAAAAGATGGTGTATTAATATGCAATTTTGCCTTTTTCTTTTTTTAATGACAAGATATTGAAGTGTGAGAATATTAACAAGAGTATAGTCTGTCATACATGAAGAAGTTGCAACCCTGAGCCTGACATGAATAGAACTTCCTTCCTCTATTAGCTGCAGTATTAGCCGTGCGCAAATTGCAAGGTGAGCCACACGAGGTACATGGAATAGAAGATTCTCCTGTGACTTCACGNAAAATGGACTACCTCTCCTCACTTGTGTTTTACCATTAATACCCTGATTTATAACACAACATCGTCTTAGAGCAGAATAAGGAATGGGATGATTCAACTTCAAATTCTCATCTCATTTATTTTAATTTCCACTTTCTTTACCCCCTCTACTGAGCGAAACAGTGATATTTGGCTGATACGAGAGCCATGAGTAGGATAAAAGGAAAATGCTGCCCCCCTGTGAAAGTGAAATATTATAACAAATCTGGCAAAGTTTATTAGCACGATCAATTTCTGTATATTTTCCTTTCAAACGAGTAACTCATTATTAAACGGAACTAGCAAATCCTCATGACTTCTTTATTTTCCGATTACTATCCCTGCTTTAGAAATTAGTAACCTTATACATCAGTGCAAAAAGATCTTGTTCCGTGTAACTGTTAGAACAATGTAATGTAGTGGACGAAAAGATGGTTTAGACTGTTGAACATTCCATGCCTTAAATGCATATGTAACACTCATAATCAGAAAGAACATACATAATAAAATGTTCAATAAAGCCATCATACCATCTTGTGAGACAGCACCCTGAGATCGTGAATTACGACCTCGTGAATTCTCAGGAGGATGTGAACCAGAAGAACGCCCTGTTTGCCAAGGACCTTGATTTCTGGTATTACTTTGCTGTGCACTGCTGGAGGATGGTGTATGCCCTTGTCCTCTTCCTGTATATAGTAACTGGTTTAAAAATCGTACATGGGGCAGAGTGCACATTGGGAATAATCTTAGGAGATTACTGAAATGGCATGACATTAAAGTTTATATAAGGGCACTTTATAAGTACGAGGACGTAGCACATGATGCTTAATAATTTTTCTGTGATTTAAAATTATACTGTTTATTGGATTTATACTTAATAGTATATTCAATTATTTTTTTCAATAAATTAATAGAAGAAGGCATAATTTATGATAAACCACATAAATGTAGCGAACGCTAAAGTATAATATTTGATGGTATTAATTGAAAGTTATGATTAAATAAAAGTAAATAGCAAACACTAGTGTTAGAATTTTAAAAATGAAATTAATTAATTTTTGGTGGAATCTTGATTGCTAGAGAATGCATCATTGTCTTTGATTTTGCTGATTGATGGTATCTTCACACTACTTGAAATCACGAATATAGTGTGATCCAGCTTTAATACCGTACCGCGGCAATCATAGTGGACAAGCACAGGTACGCGGTTCAATCTATTTTACCGTGTATTTTACCGGTTTTAATAAATAATAATCAGTTTATAATTATAAATTAGAAAGTGTATAAAACCAACTTTAACTAATACTTAACTTAATTAAAACTAATTAGCTTATAATTATAAGTAAAAAATGTATAAAAGCAACTTTAACTAATACTTAACTTCATTAAAATCTAATAAAAATAAAAAATATATCAAAAGTAAGTGTAAAAACTCTCATCTTATGTAAAAAAATTATAAGAATATATAAAAAATTACATTTATAATAACACATATCTAAAGCCTACGGTGTATCAATAATAATATTGAATAATATAACCAAGCGTAACTTAGTTTCTTCGAATTGATATCAAATTTATAGAAATAACCTTTTAATTATATGTTGAAACATTATAAATCAACATAGATAATAATAACAGTTTTTATTATGGATAAAAACTCCAAAAAATCAATTCTTGAATGGATAGATATAAAATAAAAGTTGAAGAAAATATAAATAAATAATAAGAAGAATGAACAAATATAAATTGAAAAATGGAGATTTGAAAATTATTAATTACAATTCTAACTCCCTAACATTAATAATAAAATTACGCTAATAATCTTAAGAATTAATTATAGGGTAGGGTAATTTTAGCAATTTAAAAGTTTCAAAGAGAACTTTTTAGAGAGTTGTACTAGTATGCTTGTATAGCAACCAAAACATTTGCAGCTATGTGTGTCTGAAGTCATGGTCCATGCATGTCTATGCATGTGAATCATATATAGCTTAATACTATGCATTTACGTGAATCCTATAGGTACCAGGAATGGTGGAGCTGCGGGACCCAGTTCCACATACTTCTACCAGCTGCTTCAGAATGTCATCACATCCACCAATGCAGCCTGAAAACAGTATGGCAATTCAGTTCACCTTTTTAGTTAATATCCTTGTTGCAGAGACCAAATTCAGTATGAGATGAACTGTGGCAATCATCCAGATCTTTGTCCCTAAATTACATCATATGCATTTGTTCAACATAAAAGGAAACCAGGAGTGTCCAGAATGTTGTCTAAATGAGAACATGGAAACTCGTCTGCAGAACACATCTTGTATACAGAAATACATGATCCTACACTAATATACTTTGTCATTTATAAATTAAGAACTGGGAGCGTTGAGAGATGGCGGTGGGAGGCATTTAAAGTATCAATCGAATGACATAATGCGAGTTAATGGCCGTACCAAATGTTTTGATTACAATAGGTAGAAATTATTGTATCAATTCATAAAGCATAAACAGTTTGCAATCTTCTACAATCAAATATAGCGCAATAAATGAATAATATTCAGCTTTACAGTCAACTCGTGTCAACATCATTTGTAATCTTCCAACAACTTTATTAATGAGATGACATGAAACTGGAACTTGTATTTTCTCTATACTTATGCATTATTTCTTTTGTATTTTGTTTCCTCCATTAATTCAACTGTCTAGGTATCTATACGAACTAAAAGGAAAGAGTTGCAAGCTGGGAACTTACATAAAATGTTGAAATAAAAAATTGAATGAATATATTGTAGCAATCCCTAATTCCATGAGGATAATCTTACCCAAATGATCAACACTGTAGTTCGGCGGTATTTCGATCCGACGAAATTTGAATTGAATCATGTAAACAGGTCCTGTACATGAATTATGCTTACGATCAAATGTATAAAAATCCTGTGCTCACAGACAATTATTCATATGGAAATGAAATAATGTGCTAAAACAATGGATAAAAATAAAATAAATTTATCTAAAATAAGATATTGCTGCTACTACTTCACATAGGTTTCCAGTATCCGGACCTGGAGAGCAGATGCTGCAAATATTTGTGGTAACTGTGGCTTCTGATATGGGCCCTGGAAGCCAGACGACATTTCTACACTGGAAAGTTGCGGAAAAAAAAAGGGACAAGAAAAAAAGAAATTACCAACGATATAGTAATACTTTGATGTCAAACTTATGATGCATGTGTACTCTGGCATCAAGCTTACAAAAGCATAAATTTGTTGATACACATCAACCACACTAGCACATAGGCAGATTATATGGATCCCTAAATATGATGGGTGGTATATTGTTTGCAAAAGAGAAACCAACTCAAGTTCCACAGTAGCTATCCCTGTTCAGTTTTAAAAGCACTTACATTTGGATTATGGCAGATGGATTATGAATTGACAATCATCTGAGTTAAAACAATTCATTAAGACTGCAGACATCGATACAAACACTAGTGAACGTTGAAGTACCTAATGAGACTATGGAAACTCCAGTTCAACCATTAAGGTAGTCATGAGTCCCAATGTTAGCTATACTTTCTATTGATATGACTTGTGACGGTAAGAATTCAGTATCATGGACCCTAATGCTACCAAAATTTCTCATTTACATCTTCTCACTCTTCAGCATGATTTAAATGCAGGGGTTAGCGCATGAACGGGTGCCATAAGATCCAAAATGCATCCGATTCCCAGATAAAGATGCACTAGACTGACCCATCAGTCTCGCGTGTTAGGATGTCATTGGCTAGCTTTGTATCATATTAATCTTCAGCCTAGGCGTTTACATGTAATTGATTCCCATTCGACCAATATGCAATTTTACAATCTCTCGGGAATTGAATACACGTGGTTAGTTGTTCATGCAAGATCTTGTGCGCATTCACAAACGCAAAATATATGCAAAATATATATACATGCAGGCGCGCGCACACACACACACACATATATTATGTATGTATATAATTTTTAAATTATAAGTTAGATAACGGGTATCTCTTTTTAAAATTTTGACCATTAGAAAAATGAAAAATATAAATATAAACTTTATAAATTACATATGAATCAATGACAAAATATAATGGAGAATGTATTTTTTATAATTTTGAGGAATCATGACCAATTAATTAGCTGAAAATTTTTAAAATGTTATTATTATTATTATTATTATTATTATTATTATTATTATTCTACCAATTGTTTATGTGATTATAAGGGGTTTGGTTATGCAATTAAAACAAATTAGCTAATTTTAAGAAAAATCAATTAATGAGTTAAAAAATAGTAACACTGATTTTAGAATGAATTATTTTCGAGTATGCGACTTTCATATACCATTTAGGGTGAATTTACAATTTAGTATTAATAGCAACTCCTAGTCCTATATAATAGAATTGTTAAAAAAATATGATTACTCATAATTAATATAAAATGTAACGGGTTTGTTTGCTTCAATTAGTAGAAAAAATGAGCAGAAAAACTTCTTAGTTGCACTAATTGGGTGTATATATATATATATATATATACACCCAATTAGTGCAACTAAGAAGTATATATATACACCCAATTAGTGCAACTAAGAAGTTTTTCTGCGTATATATTCAACTTTCTTAATGGTGAGACATGGTTTGCAAGTCAGAGTGCCACCCCTTTCCATGTAAATTCGCTAAGAATGTTCATTAGTAATTCCAATCATCACGAGGTTTATCAATGTTTGCACTTGTTTGAAATTGAAAAGTCAAGGGAAGGATATTTTCCTTGAAAGTTGTAAAAGGACACCTACTTGAGGGAAGCCCAAGCACCCAACCATGAAATTTCCATCCTGCAAAAGACAGGAAATCATCAAATTGCAGAAAAAAAATTTGACTAGTCACCTTCTATGAAGTGAATTTATTGTATAAGAGTTCTTTAAAGGAGCTCATAGAGACTTAAAAAATTGTTATAGGGCCAATAGATGGATCCATTTGCATGCCAATCAACTTAATGCGTGAATAAAACAGAAGCAAAGAAGCCAGTAACAAGATTTCCAGCTGCATATTCTGCTGTAAAACATATTACTTAGAAGAAAAAAAAAAATAGGAATTTTTAAGTTAAACAAGAGAGGTACTGAAAAACAGAATTTTTTTAATATAAATGACAGATAGTAATCATGAGACACCATCAGCTTGGACTTGGATGGCGGCATCTAACTAGTCCCCCAAATTGTTTTAACATATGCTATAACTAGAGAGCATTGAAGTCACAATGTCCACAGTAACTCGCCAGATAACTCTGGTGCGAGCAGTTATAGTAGCATTAACCTAAAGAGGGCTATTAGTATACCGGCTTTTTCCTGAGAACCATATCTGATTCCTGACAGAGGTTACATTTCCGAACAACCTCCCCAATTGTGTGCTGCTCATGGCCACTGGATCTGTTTGACCTGAATAGATAATATTTTACTTGTTAGTGTTGCTAGCATCTGCATGTACCAAAGAAAATCTAATGTTTACCTATCAAAGAAAATTGCCATGGCTTCAAACAATTTTCCTTTGTTCAGTTTCGCCTATAAAAACAAAAAGAAAAAGAAGGCTTATTATAATTAAACAATTAATAATAAGCAGTGCATATCAAAAGACAAAATGCACAGAATTTGTCACTTGAGTATACTGCGTATGTACTAAGATAAATTAACTGTCAAGAACACAACCAAAGGAAAATTGACACCATTTCTTGGTTGACCTACAACAACGGATGAGTTCTTATATGCCTTCAACAAGACATTTCAGATTGATACTTGAAGTCATGGACACGTTCATGCATCAGGCGACAATATCGCTGCTTTAGTCATGGAAACAAATGACCATGTACTTCTCTAACTAATGTCCAGTCCCATTTCCATACCCACAATTCCAAAGATAGCAAATTATACTCAATTTTAGTTTGTGTGCTACTGTGACACTAGTGCTTACATAGACCCAAATAAGCACCATTTCAAATTAACAAAGGGAAACACTAGCAGCAGGAGTAAGCATTAAACAAATGTTCTCTGCTAAATGAAACAAAATACACAGATTAAATTGACATATACAATGTCAACTTACATCCAAAAAGCAGGTTTTCATCTTCTGTAGGCAAGTTTCCAAAATTTCATCCTTCCGCTTTGCCCCGATGCTAACAGCTTTCATATCACTTTCCATCTGAGAACGAAGATCTGGTTTCCACAGCTCATAACTGGTTCAGAGAATTCCAAAAAATTGTTGTTGTCAATTATGCCAACGCTTCATTTTCCGTAACTGTAAACATTTTATCTTATTATCAACATGAGAGCTTAACCTACCATTATGTAAATGATACAAACTACAGTTGAAGTAGTCTGAGATTAGATCAAGATATTGACTCAATGAACAAATTTGTTGGAGCTTATCATAAAATAGTGAGGAAGATAAGTATAAATACTGCAGTAGAAATAAATTCTTTCCACGGTGATTACCGACGTTGTATCAACCTATAGCCTATTAACCACCAGTGTCTGAAACCAATTCCTCCAACCCCCACTTTCTCTCAGGTCCGATCATAATTACATGGAATGTACATTTTGTTAGCAAACCCAAGCTAAGGAGAAATGTTTCAGTGAAAGGCAATAATAATTAACTTGAGGTGTCAATAATTTGCATCTGATTAATTGGAACTTGTTTTCTGGTTTATTACAAGATCCAACTAGTGAATTAAGACAAAGAAATATTTATTTAATGATAAACAAACCAAATCCTGACTAAGACTTTGGTGTGTAAGTTGGAAAACAAAAATCCTGATTAAGACTTCGGTATGTAAGTTGGAAAAACAAAAACCCAATTAAGCAGGTAACCTACTCACTGTATAAAAGAATTTTCCTGGTTCACAGTTAAATTAATTTGTTTGCATCATCAGTTAGCTCAGCATACTTCAAAATAATTTGTGAAAACTAAATGATCATTTCAAGTTTCTATGCTGATGGTTTGTCATCAAATCATAATTGATTGGTTAATACTCTGTTGTGTCCAAAACTGTGCAGAAAGGGAATAATGCAGACTGATAAAAACGTGAATAACTCACCCCATGTCATCATAACCCATTACGAGTGCTTCTCCCTGAAATTAAGCAAGGCTTGGATTATAAGTCCGTGGCATGTAATTTACAGTTTCAAATAGTTTTCAATAGGTTAAAATGTTAAACACAGACAAGCAAATATAACAATACAATTCGCAGATGCCTCAATGAGAATACAATGCAATCTTCATTGGTGAACAGAGACTGTAAATAGGACACACATAGATACTCTGTATAAAAAACTAAATTAAATGGGAATAGCAGAACAGCTAAAACCTGTAATACCAAGCAACAATATGTAAAATCTATTATACCAAGCAAAGACATGTAAAATCTGCAACACCTCAGAATCCTGACATATAATTACAAATGAAAATAGGGGAGTGCTATTGTCATAGTGAAACAGACAAATGATAGATAGGAAGGAAGACATTACAAGTTTAGTAGGTGAGAAACGCATGCTTGAGTCTTTAGTGGCATAAAAACGATCAAGAAGCTTTTTTATGTGGTCATGCATTGTTGCATCGGTTCCAATACCTGCCTATCAAATTGAAATAGATTAAAAATATTAATCAATAGAATCTGCAATATATATATATATATCCAAGGACTGAGAGTTTTCACAAAAGCAAAAATGGGACACGCGATGTATGTTTCCTATAAATTGTTAAAAACCCTTACCTTATCCATACAACTTAGTAAATCAGCCTCACTTAGAAGAGGTGGGGGTCTTGTAACTCCTGAATCGAGAGTCAATGAGCTCGGCGTAAACTGCAACAACCAAGCATTAAAATTAATGTTATATGTACTCTAAGTTGACGAGTTGAAAAAGGTGGACAGCCATAAATCAAAAGTGTTCAGCAGCTTGGTAAATACAATCCCCTGTCGTTGCTATTTCACTGTGTTAACTTTTCCCCTTCACTAGGGGCAGGCATCCAAACCAATATTACATTTTACAATCATGTTTTCATACATTCCAATTCTTAAAAACAGTATGTTGCATGCCTCAATCATGAGATGCAATCTGCTATGATAAATTATTCCTGTCGAAAAAAGTTCATAGAAACATCACAATCCACTATTGATATTCATTGAAGAAACATCTCAAACATTCCTGGGTCAACAATATATCACTACCAATCCGCACAACAGACTGGAATGATATCTAACCCATGCACTACTGTTAATTGAAAATTCATACGTGCTTAACTTTGTCCTCAGATCAACAGTTGCAGATTAGAAGGTTGAGATAAAAACAAAACAAAAAACAACAACAAATGAATTCAACCTCAATATAGACAAGTGTGGTCTAGCAGAAATTTGAAAATATATCAGCCTAGTAAATATCAAATTACTATACATAGGAAATACAATATTGATGCAGCACGATAATGGGATAGATTCAACTTCATTGCATATCTATCCAGTAGATGCATGACATATACTTGAGGATATAATATGCAGAAGATATTGCAAAAGGCATAATAACAATCAAAATTGATTTTACATTGTAATGAAAACAGCGATTCACAAACACTTCAGTTAACAACTTATCAAAGCAGATAAACAGATGATTAGAGAACCTGTTGCCCAATGTTGTAGGATGGGATCATAGAATTTCCCCATGACTCAAATCGATATACATCCAAGTAATTTTTCTGGAAAAACACAAATCCTTAGTTAACTTAGAAAGTAAAAAACAAAAATAAAAAATCAATCATAGTATTCAACATTAATTAAGAGATTTTATATCAATGGAGTGCTCGTCACAAGAATGTTCTAAAGCATCATTTGACTGCTATAATTTAATCCAGAAAATGTTTTGACAAGATCCCCTTGCAAATGTTTTTCCTTTTGCATTGATAAGTTATTAGGCTTAACCAATAACAAAGTATCCTTGTTATTCTATAACTCATTTCTTAAAAACTTGTAAGGCTTCATAATATAACAATGTACCAAACATAGCCAACAGGTACAACAACCATCAAACATGAACTTAAGAAACAGGAAACTCACAGCAATTATCACTCTCCCAGATGCAGAGAACTGTTCGCCAGCAATGTCAATATTAACTGTAGTTTCAGCTCCTATAGCTGGTTGAGAAACACATGCCAGGAAATGGCGAACAACCAATTCATAGACGTTCTGTTATGATTTGTGAGTTCACTTCAGTACACATATGTATCTAATATCGAAAAAATCAGTAAATGTTTAGTCGAAAATTGAGTAACAGCTGTTGTCAAAAAATGGTACCAACATTGTGATCTTGACTCCAACCAGATTCTCCAGCAGAAAATTTTGTTGGGTGGATGGGAGGATGGGCTTTGTCATCATGTCCACCATTACTAGGATCTTTCCAAAGGTTTTCTTCAGGATCCAGCAACCGTTGGGCATATGAGCCCCATGTTGGGTGTCCTTGCTGCTCTTGCACAATTGTCTACCAAACAGGAAGAGGTCAGACAAACTCTATGGTCTATACTCCAAAGGGTTTACACAAATATATATACATAAATGGTATAGGTACTTGGAAATGGAAATGGTCGTGCTGATAAACTTTGCAGAACCTTGGTGTTTGTTTTTCTAAATTTTAAACATATTCCGCCAAACAAACAGCATTAGTGCTGGAAAATTTTAAAAAGGACTTGTCATGCTAACGGATGTCGTTTTGCTGAATATATCCTGACCATTAAATATAAAAATCAATATAAAAAATAAATCTACCACTTAAATTATTAATATACAGACTCAACAATTGAACCATCAAAAGGACACATATACTCTGCTTCCTTACTAAACAAATATTCAGGTCATAGATGAAAATCTGTCACTTACACGCAGCTCTGTTCTCACAGTAAAGCAATCAGTCTCAGTACGAGGATAACTGATAAATCCAGCTTGGTAAAGATCTTCTGCCACCTGTATTTAAAAGCAGAACATCCGGAATTGATTTGTACAATTTATGAGTTTAGAAAAAAAATATATACATATGCTGATAAAACAATTACAAACAGAACTTGAAATATGATCCTAAAAGACAGTTTTGAAGGACATTACAGTAATTTGATCATTTCCAACAATCATACAATGCTGATGCTAGGTCCCCATCCCCACATGTTGCACATTGAAAGCATAAGTAACAATGAACTAGCAAAAATTTGTAGAATAGTTTCCTATATCATGCCAATGAATTTATTTATGTTTCTTAATTTTCACAAATAAAGTTTTTAACAACACAAGTCCTGCCTCCATTGCACCAGTGAAGGCATCAGATGAACAGGAAATCCCACTAGCTGGCATTTTCGGATATAATTATGAGGATTAGACATCTAACATGGAGGAACTAAATGACCGAATCAATAAAATGTTCTGGTTGTCCCATTGACCTAAAGCTACAGTTCATAAAAAATTGGTAATGGATAGAAAAGTGTCGTAAAAACTCTTGAGTTTCATATACAACTTTCAAAAAATATCAAAATCTTGTGTAGTGATTTCAATTTTCAAGTTTTAGATTGAAAAATCTTATCACTAATAGAGTTTCAAATAATGAAAGATGAAAAAGAAAATCATCCAAGCTGTGACATAACAATCAAAACAAACAGAAATGCTCTAAATAAAGTTTGCCAACAGTGAAATCAACAAAAAGATAAAACAGGAGAATAATAGGAGATGTCTTTTACAAGGAGAAACTGGCCTTCATAGTACGTTCTGAGCTCATTCGGAAGTAACGTGAAGCACGCTTTTCAAGCTCTATTGTACTCAAAGGATGGGGGGGATGGTGAAGCCTCTCCTGTTGTCTAACATTTGTGACCTGGAGATGAATAAGTAGAAGATCAACCCAACAGTAATAAGTTTATTACTTTATTTCATGGAAAATGAAGATCAACCCAGCAGTAATGAGTTTATTACTTTATTTCATGGAAAATAGTAGGTCTTTTTATAGAGACTTACAGTTGCAGTGGGTTCCTGGAGACACATTTCATATATAATCACTGCACATGTGTAATCAAACAAATGCCCTCTCCTGCTTAGTTAAACAGAATTAGTCTTCCATGTTAGGCAGTTTGATTTCAAAACAACAGCAAGGTAGATGTATTTACGCCCAATGAAATCCAGCAGTGCCTTGTTCAGAATTATGAGTACAGTTTATAGTCCAGAACTCTTCCGGTTCATGTGCTTGAATTTCCCAGAACCTCTCCACGATGAAACCCAGTGTCGGGAACTGCAGCCGAAAAAAAAAACATCAGCACCAAGCATAAACTTCAGTAATATGCAAAACTTTGTACAGTTAAAAAGAGCTGAATAATGTGATATAACAATTTATAAGAAATAACAGCATTATTCAATTATTAAATCTGAACTTCTCATTCGTATTCTTTGCATGCTGATTAAAGAAGGGATATGGTTCACCTGGCAAGGACCATAACTTAAAATAATATTTTGGTTATCTGTAGCAAAATCAAGGACAAATGCATCTCTCAAAAGCATCGTCTGAAACCGTGTGAAAGAAGCTCCAATCCGGAGATCTATTTCCTACATTACATATCAATCACATAAATGGTTAGCATCTTGAGAAGCAAAGTGAAAGCTATAATAAAGAGCCTCGTGAAAACAAAACAACAACAACAATAACAACAATTCAAAGAAAGCTTGAGAGAGATCAATAGAAAGAATTCCAAACCAATAAGCTTTAGATGACTCACTTGTCGAGCATCTACAGCATCAGAAAACATTTGATTAGGCGGACCAAGATCCTGAACTGCATTACGAATTTCCCTGAGCTTCCAAAAATTTATTACTACATAAGCAGGTAAAGATGAAAAAATCAAACTTTGTAAACAAGTGCAGAATATCAACCAGCCACCTAACCTATCGGTTAAAGAGGAGAAACGAGCTCTTCTGATGTTGAGATTACGGTTTGCTCGTGTGCAAACTTCAACCACCTCAAATGCTATGTTTTCTCCTTCCCTATCGCAGTCAAGCCAGAGGATAAGCCACTGACACTTTCTGGCTTCTTCCTCCAGTGTCTTTTCGATGTCTGATTTATCCTAAATCAAGGAATAATGAGCATTAGCCAACGATCGTCAAGGTGGAGCATTGAATTATGTTACATTATCCCTTACAAAGATATTATTACTCGACTGTTCAAGTACATAAATATCAGGGCTATTGCTCAAAAGAAACAAACACCCACTCAAACCAATTAAGGGGGGAAAAAAGACAATATATAGAGATACGTCGCATAGCAACATCATCAAATATATTTGCGAGACACATGTATTCTCTCAACACTTAGAAATGTACCGGGAAAAGAAATTTACAAGCTGAAATTAATTTTCCAGCAAAAAGATCACAGAAATTAACCCCAAGCCCAAGGTTTAATATTTGACTCACAATTTTGTTCAAATTCATGAAACGCGAAAGTTAACACATAAATCCAGTTCGTTACCTGAGGCACATATTTCTTGACAGGGGCGTGGTAGAGATCGGCCGGGTCACAAGAGTGCCACTTGCGATAACGGTCATCGAAATCGAGCTCCATGAGATGACCGGTGACAGAAGTGAATGACATGTGAAACTGCTGATTACGAATGGAGCACTCAAACTCGAATATCTTGTTGTATCGAGACCGCCCATCTCTCACCCTCATTCCGCTGCTCGAAGGATTCTTCGAGAGTATAGCCGACACCGCTTTAGCCACGGACGGCTTCTCCGCCACGTTCAGTGCCCTTATAGGCCGCCCTCCGCCGCCGGCCATAGTGCTGATGTACTGTCGCTCGTGAGGAGTTCAGTTTAATTGTATTTTGGTTGATTGAATATTAAAAAAGGCTATGGAAATTGGGGATTTCCCGCCTAGGGGGTGACTCTGATTATGTTACCACGAGTAGACATGGCCAAAGGTTCGGCCGGCCCACGGCCCTGACCCGGCACGGACCCGGTCCAGTCAAACCTGTTGACCACGGGTCCGGGATCGGCCCAGATTTCAAACGGCCGTGTAAGGGTCATGGCTCGTTCCGGACGATATGGGCCGAGCCGGGTCGATGACCCTTCTTTTTAATTTTTTTTTTATTTTTTTATATTTTCTTTTTTAAAAAAAGCACGGACCCAGCCCGGACCCGGCACGGCCCGGACACGGACTCGGCACGAGTACAGGTCCGTGCCAGTTCAGGGTCAGTGTTTTCGAGCCCGACGACCCGGCGGGCGACTCGCCCCGGGTTTTGGCCATGTCTAACCACGAGTGTATCAATATGATGCACACGGATATAATATAACTAGTACGATGATGCACGGGTAAGAGATGTTTATTAATATTTATAAATTAAAAATATGAAATGAATATGTAATACAATTGATCTATATTAATTTATTGAAAATATTATATAAAATTTAAATTGTGCAAAAATAAATCATGTTTATTTAATAAATTACATTATATTGATAGAGTTTGGATTTAACCTTATGAGAAATAAATCGCTTAATTCCAAGAGCGTTCATATCGAATAATCGAGAATCATAATCGAATAGCGGAAGCGTACTTGAGGGATTCATATCGATTGATTGCACTGAAATTGAATTGGGATTTTGGATTTGAGATTTAGAGTTCTTCCAAAAAGTCGTGAACCCGATAACTCTTCTCTTATGACGTATGCAGATAAAAATTTGATAAACTGATGAAGAGTCGTAGGGAACGGTTTTATTCTTCTTATAACTTAATGAAGATTTCTAAAAGACCTCCTTGTATTTATCACGACTTTTGGGGATTCCACCCATAAATAATTGTGATCCAAATTATTTATTTTTTTTTTCCAAAACGATAGAGGTTTTATATAAAATGGCACAAATGTGCAAAAGAGCAGCCACCAGCTGAATACACACAGCCAACAGCTGAATACAGACAGCCAACAACTGAATAAACTGAGAGGACAGTCCAAGGACCGCCTAGAGCCGACCCCAACGGGGTAATACTCACGGACACACTACAACACTCAAAAACACTAAGAAACTAAAAAGACCCCAACAGGGTAATACCCGAGTGTCTGATCCCAACTGGATAATAAGAGGACACTCGGGCTCACAGGGGCCAACGACCCAAACCAAAACACAAGACCGAAACAAACAAGCCTATAAAAAACAGGAAATAAAATTACTAAACTACTACATTCGATCCCTTCCCCAACTGGCCAACGAGCTCGGCCCGCAGAGATCAATCAATCCAAGGAAAATCTCGAGCCCAGGCACTACTACCGAAACTGCGATAACGCCTATACAAGCAGTCGAACTTGAGCCCCAAACCTAGCCCCTGAATGATCCACCCCCAATCGAGGGAACACGACACCAACTCCCGCACCTTCACAACCCGAATTCATCTAACACCACTAGCTAAACTCGGTTGCTCCGGACCCCAACCGACCCCAACACCAGAGAACCGGGGGAGAAAGAGAGCGGCACAGTCCCACTGCTCTAGCTTCTCCGACGAAGGACGCCACAGCCGCTGAAGCCCCATCCCACCTGCTGACCCTCCTACCGGCCATCACCATAGTCCGCCGGCAAATAAAAACGAAAGCCCCTTCAGGGCCCCACCGAGAGGACGGAGCCGCCCGCAGAAGAACCCTCCCGTCACTGCAAAGTCGGATTTTGAGGTCAACCACCTCCAATCGAGACCCGCCGGCAATAGACACCACCAATTGCTTGACCAATCGCCGACCAAAGGAGCTCACCACCGAAAATCGCGATTTCGCCGGCGACCTAGGAAAGGGGCGGATCATCAATGGCCGATTTACCATGGCAACAGAGACGGTTGAGGAGACAGAGGGAAGGACGAGCGATCTAGGGGCGACGGCGGGCCTAAGCCTCGCCGCCGACAAGGAAGGCAACACGGCGAGAAAAAGGTAGCAAATGGCGAGGTTTTTTTTGTCGCGAGAGAGAGAGAGAAGAAGATGTTAGGGTATTCGCAATTCTCTTTAATTAGGTCCTTAAGTTTAATATTATTATTTGTTAAGTCACTAAATAATAATATTATCGGGTGTCCACTTTTATTCATTCCACAATCTAAATTAAGTTCCTTAGCCAATATTTCTGTACAATAATTTGATCACTTAATTGGCTAAACAGCATAATGACCCAATGTATCAATTACACATATTTAATCCCAAAATAGATCTAACATATATTCATTCAAAATAAGTGTCATTTTAAAAATATCTTCACACCACGCTCGAACCCCCTTGCCATTAAATTAAGTATCATTTTCTGAGATAAACACCTTTGGTACGTCAAACCTGCAGCAAATACTGTTATATAAAAAATGTATGACTTTGTCCTCTATGATCTTGGCCAAGGGTTAGGCCTCCACCCACTTCGTGAAGTAATCGACTGCCACAATCAGAAGTTTTCTTTAACCGAATCCCTGCGACATTGGCCCCACCAGGTCGATGCCCCACTGCGCAAATGGAATGGGGGCGCTCATCGTGGTCATTGTTTTCGCCGTTGGTGAATGAATGGACTATGCTTCTGGCACTGAAGGTACCTTTTCACCATCGATGTTGCATCCGCCTTCATCGTCGGCCAGAAGTAACCTGCATGAAGAATTTTTGGGATCAACGCCCCAGCTTTGTATGATCGTTGCAATAGCCCTCGTTCACTTCTCTCAACATGTATCTCCCTTCCTCTTTGGTCACACATCTCAAGTATGGCCCTGCATATGACCTCTTATACAAGACCCTTCCTTGTTCAAAAAATCTCTTGATAGCCTTCAAACTTTTCTTCCTTCAACTCCTTCAAGATGGAGCCCTTCAATCTTTGACCTCATCAATTTCTGTGACTTCAGCTTCCACTGCGCTCTTTTCCATATGTAATAAAGTTCCACTCTTACTCTTGCAATCAACCAAGTTTTCAGCTATTTTCGACAATAGATCTGTTCGTCTATTCTCTCCCCTCGGTATTTGAATTAGCTCGAACGAACTGAATTCTCCCTGCAACTTCTTCTACTCATCCACATATTTTTGCATTTTTCTTCCTTAACCTCTAAACCTTCCTGAAATTGTCCTACAACCAATTGGGAACCTGAGTTCACCTGAATCTCTCGAGCTCCACCTGCCATATCAAACAGCAATCCCTTGATCATTGCTTCATTGTTAGACACCTAAAATCCCAACTTGGTTGCGAACTCCAAACTATCTCCTTTGGGTGAGATCAACATTATGCCCAAGCCTGCTCCTCCTTTTGAGACGGAACCATCCACATACAATTGTCATTTTTCTCCGATTCGACCTTTATTTTTGTCCCCTCCTAGATGAAATTGGCCAGAACCTGGGCCTTAATCACTCTTCGGGAGTCACAAATAATGGAGTATTCACTCAACTCGACTGCCCACTTTACTAGTCGACCAGACACCGAAGGTCTACCAAGTTTTCTCCTAATGGCATACTCGTCCTCACCTTCACTTCATGGTTAAGAGAATATGATCTTAATTTTTGCACCGTGACCACTACCGTCAATACACACTTCTCGATTTCTGAGTACCTCAACTCGACTCCCTACATCACCCTGCTAACATAATAAATTGTAAATTGAGTTGTCCCCTCTTCTCGAATCAACACCGAACTCACGATCATCGCTCCAATAGAGATGTAGAGTACCAGATCTTCTCCTTGAATTGGCTTAGCTAACAGAGGTAAATTAGCCAATACACCTTGTAACTCCTCGAAAGCCTTTTGAGTGTCCTCCGTCTAATTAAACCTCGAGCTCTTTTTTAACGTTTTAAACAACTAACCACACTTCTCAGCCACCTTCGATATGAACCGACTTAAGCCAACAATTCGACCTGTAAAGACTTGGACCTCCTTCACACTTGTTAGCGGTTTCATCCCTAACACTACTCGAACTTTTTCTGGATTTACCTCTATTCCCCTCTTTGTTACCATGTATCTTAGAAATTTTCTTGACTTCACCCCAAACTAGCATTTGGCAGGATGAAGTTTCATCCCATACTTCTGCAATGTTATGAATGTCTCCCTCAGTGATAGATCTCCTTTTTGCTCTTGACTAACATATGATCAAAATATACTTCCATGTTTCAACCAAGCTGCTCCTTAAAAATTTATTTACCAACCTCCGGTACGTCGCTCCTGCATTTTTTAATCCAAATGGCATCATCACTTAACAATATGTAACTCTGCTCGTAACAAAGCTCACCATTTTCCTATCCTCCCGAGCTAGAGAGATCTGATGATAACCTTGTGACGCGTCCATCAAACTCAGCAACTCACACCCTGCAGTAGAATCGACGAGCTGGTCGATCTTAGGAAGTGGATACAAGTCTTTTGGGCACGCCTTGTTTAAGTCTCTGAATTCAATACACATCCTCCATTTGTCCTCTGACTTGGACACCATAACTGTGTTGAACAACCACTCTGAAAACTATATCTCTATAATATGTCTGGCTTTCAAAAGTTTCTCCACCTCCTACTTGATTACCCTGTCCATTTTTGCACCATGGTGCCTTCTTTTTTGCTTCACTGGCCTCACACTGAGGTCAATGTTGAGTCTGTGCTTGATCACGATGGCCTCGATGCCCGTCAACTCCTCCGCTGTATATGAAAAAATGTCCACGAACTCCCTTATTAACTCAATCAACTTTGACCTCAACGACTCCTCCAACTCCTTACCAATCCTGAACTTCCAATTGTCACAACTTTCGACCATATGAATTTCTTCGACCTCTCCTCCTGGCTGAATATCCATCTTCTCTTTCCCCTTATCAAGCTTCGATCTCTCCTCCTTCGACCGAGAACCACTTGGTCGATTCAACACCTATTCTTTGGGTTTGGCTTGTCTCTTTGCAATCTGTCAGTTGTTGCTCACCGTGGTCTGGTAGCAACTCCTCGAAGTCAATTGATCACCTGATATCTCTTCAACATTCTCACCCACTGGATACTTAATCGTCATGTGGTAGGTTGATACCACAGCTTGGAAAGCGTTCAAGCTGGTCCTCCCCATGATGATGTTATAAGACAATTTAGCATCCACTGCCACGAACCTCACCATTTTGACTTTATGAGTCACCCCGGAACCCAGGGCTACTGGTGGAGAGATCTCTCCCATTGGCATTACCTCACTTTCATTAAAACCATAAAGGGAAGTCACAACCTCCTTCAATTCTAGATTCACATCTCGATTGATCTGTTTGAAATAGTCGTAAAACATCACATCTACTGAGCTACCCGTGTCAATGAACACCGCAGTCTAGTCCACTAGTTGGTCTATTTTGGGCAAGGATAATGATCCATTGGATAAGCTAGGTTGAGGTCTTGAAAGTTAATACACATGCACCACTTATCCAAGGCTTTACTCACCATGACAGTATTGGATATCCCCTCTGGAAATTGAATCTCTCTAATATGCTTAGCTCTCAACAATTTATCCACTTCTACATCAATTGTGTTGTCTAATTCTGCTCCATGATTTATACGCCTCTGTTTCACGGACTTTTTCAATGGATCAACTTTGAGCTTATATTCCATGTTCTCCAGGCTGATGCCTGTCAACTCTTTTGTTGTAAAGAAAAAAATATCCATGAACTCTCTGAGTAACTCGATTAGTTGTCCCATTATCTCCTCCTTAAACTCTTTTCCAATCTTAATGGTTTGGTCTTGAATTGAATATTATTTTCACCCGGGCTCCTTCGACTCGGACGGTCACGTACCTGCAAGAACCCAACGCTGGGAGGGGTCCCGACATTGGACCTCCGACGCTCAAGTCAATATCACTCCAAACCTCCAAATCCCAAGTGTATAGTAATGAATGTAGAGAGAGTGAGAGAATGAGATACCTTAGCCCCCTTTTATAGGGGGAGTGTACCTTATAGCCCAAGTTGGGTTTGTCCAATACCATCATGCCACGTGTCCTAGCCCAAGTGTAGGCTCATTTTCCAATATATTTCCCACTTTATCTATAAATACCGGTCTAGTATATAATATCTCATATCATCTAGTCCCCCCTACTCTGGTCGAGTAAGCATGACTCGATCCAAGAGTAAAATTCCTCTTCGGGTTGTTTTCGTCAACTTGCCACTAAGGTTATAATTCGAACAAATCCTCCATCACCAAAAAGTCACCAAACCTCTAAATGAGCACTGTGACCCAAATGAATACCGAATGACCATTGAGGTCGAAAACTAAATGACGTGTCAATGAAGTCGAGAACCGAGCAACTTGCTACTGAGGTCGAGCACCGAAAGCCTAATGATTGTTGAGGCCGAAAATCGAATGATCTGCCGTTGAGGTCGAAAACCGAGTGACCGCTAATGAGGTCGAAAACTGAAAACCAATTGATCACTAAGGTCAAAAACTGAAAATCGAATGACCACTGAGGTCCAAAACCGAGTGACCGCCGATGAGGTCGAAGATCGAAAACAGAGTAACCGCCGATAAGGTCGAAGACCGAGAATCGAATGACCACTGATGAGGTCGAAAACCGAGTGACCACCGATGAGGTCGAAAAATGAAAACTGAGTGACCGCCGATAAGGTCGAAGACCGAGAACCTAATGACCACTGATGAGGTTGAAAACCAAAAACCGAGTGAGCGCCGATAAGGTCGAAGACCGAGAACTGAATGACCGTCGATGAGGTCGAAAACCGAATGGCTGCCTTTTTCGATCATCATGTTCGAGCTCTCTTCGCTTGAATGTAAACATTTTTTACCACCTCGTCTTGTCGCTTGAATTTAAACCTTTTCGACCACCTTGTCATGTTACCCCTCAGTTCAAAATTTAAAATTCAACCATACTTTCTATCCTCTCGAAAACCAAATGTCCTGACGGCCTCATGTCCAAAAAATTGAATCAGATAAAAATCATCGATCTATCACCGTGCTCTGCAAATAAACACCCTGATTTGCTTGAAATGAATTTACTTGACATGCCACTGCGGTCGAAAAATAAATTCGACAAAATCAAATCAAATAAAAATCATCGATCTATCACTGTGTCTGCCAATAAACTCCCTGATTTGCTCGAAATGAACTTACTCAACCTACCACTAAGGTCGAAAAATGAATTCGACAAAATCAAATCAAATAAAACCATCGACCTGCCACTGAGGTCAAAAACACAAATACAATAAAAACCAAACCAAATAAAACCATCAACCTGCTCGAGCTATCCGTAATGAACTTCATCGACCTGCCACTGAGGTAAAAAACATAAATACAACAAAACCAAACCAAATAAAACCATCAACTTGCTCGAGCTATCTGTAACGAACTTCATCGACCTGCCACTGAGGTAAAAAACAAATATAACAAACCAAACCAAATAAAACCATCAACCTGCTCGAGCTATCCGTAACGAACTTCATCGACCTGCCATTGAGGTCAAAGACATAAATACAACAAAACCAAACCAAATAAAACCATCAACCTGCTCGAGCTATCCGTAATGAACTTCATCGACCTACCACTAATGTCGAAAAGTAAAATTCGACAAAACCAAGTCAAGTAAAAACCATCGATCTGCATAACCTGACTCCGTGAACTAATTCAAGTGAACTCCATCCACCTGCCAATGAGGTCGAAAAACAATTTCAACAAAACCAAACCATACACCAAATCAGGTAAAAACAATCGACCTGCCTCTGAGGTCTCAAATAGGCTCCATATCTTCAACGATCCAATACTAGGATCGACCACCCAGCCCGAAGGCCTTAGTCATGGTGGATTTTTGTCATCGAACACATGCCCACCCTCGAAGGAGTGGTCGATACATGTGATCACCCAGTCTCACGGCCTTAGTCGTGGTCGATTTTTATCTTCGAACAAATGCCCACCCTCGAGGGAGTGGTCGATACATGTGACCACCCAGCCTCAGAGCCTTAGTTGTGGTGGATTTTTTGTCTTCAAACACATGCCCACCCTCAAGGGAGTGGTCGATACATGTGACCACTCAACCTCACGGCCTTAGTCGTGGTGGATTTTTTGTCTTCGAACACATGCCCACCCTTGAGGAAGTAGTCGATACATGTGACCATCGAGCCTCACAGCCTTAGTCGTGGTGGATTTTTTGTCTTCGACCACTTGCCCACCCTGAAAGGGATGTTCAAAACAAGCGAGCACCCAGCCCGTAGGCCTTAGTCATGGTGGATTTTACTCCCGTGAACACTTGCCCACCCCGAAAGGGATGTTCAAAACAAACGACCACCCAGTCCGGAGGCCTTAGTTATGGTGGATTTTACTCCCGTGAACACTTGCCCTCCCCGAAAGGGATGTTCAAAACAAGCGACCACCTAACCCGGAGGCCTTAGTTATGGAGGATTTTACTCCCGTGAAATCTTTCCCACCCCGAAAGGGATGTTCAAAACAAGTGACCACCCAGCCCGGAGGCTTTAGTCATGGTGGATTTTACTCCCGTGAACACTTTCCCACCCCGAAAGGGATGTTCAAAACAAGCGACCACCCAGCCCGAAGGTCTTAGTCATGGTGGATTTTTTTTCTTCGACCACTACTCGAACACTTCGACCTGTCACTGAGGTATCTCCAAAACCTCAGATGTATCTCCATAAACTTCTCATGTGATCATTCTATGAACATATATAGTACTTGAACCGGTATATCTGTGGTCTTTCTCATATACGTATCTCCATGAACTCCTTATGTGGTTTCAAGTTGCTGCTCCATTTTCTCTTGTCTCCACTCACTAATTGTTTTCCCTCCTTGATATAGCCATATTATGATATATCGGTTCAAGTACTAACTACTCGACTTGGATGATGAGCCGAACAACCTACACGACGAATGGAGTGCTACTAAGTCGACATCCTCAAGTCGACTTTCCTATAGCCGACACCTCCTCTTTGCGTATTTAACCGAAGAGGGGGCTGGTTTCACTAAGTTGACTCCCAAAGTGGACTTCTACCAAGAAGACGAGAACTAGTCGAACATAATCGATTAGAGCCTCCTGATGTATCCCTAAGCGGGAAACCTCAAGTCGACCCCTCGCTACTCAAGGTCAACTCCATACGTCTCGACATTCAAGGCCTTCGACGATTCAGGACACTTGCAGCACCTCCTAATATATCTCCTTAGTGAGGATGAATCTTCATTGGATAAGAAGTAATCTTGAGCTGACTAAGAGGTGATTGGAATACAAAACGACCAGGGCAATCTGGGTACTTCAAGTAGGTATTTCCTTCTACTCATTCTAAGTAGGTATTTCCTTCCATATAAAGGGGCTGAGGGAACCCTAAACCCTAACTTCTACTCATTCTATACACTTTTCATATCTCTGATGCTGCTCACTCTGAGCAAATCTCCCTCATCTATTTCTCATACTGACTTGAGCGTCGGAGGCTCTATGCCGAAAACACTTCCGGCATTGAGTTCTTGCAGGTGTTTACGGCGGTCTAGAGGCGATTTGGAGACGGTTCGAACAAATCGGATCTCACAACCATAGGTTCACTTCAGATCTAGAAGTAGAGCCATCACTCCTTTACCTCAGTTAGCTGATTCGCATGTACTACTATCTGATAGCAAGTCCTTGACAACTTCTGGTCACCTTTCACTTCTCCCACCAAATCTTCTACTGAAACTTTCAGTTTCATGTGGTAAGTCGATAGTACTAGCTGGAATGTGTTGAGTGTTGGTCTTCCCAAGATCATGTTGTAGGCTGGCTCCACGTCGACCACCATGAACCTAATAATTTTTACCTTACTAAGACCATGTCCCAACACTACTGGCAGTGTTACCTCTCCAACTGGGGCGGCCTCTGCTCCGTTGAATCCATAAATAATTGTGTGGAGGGGTGTAAGCTCAACATTCAATGCCATCCTCCTAAAGCATTCATAGAAAATTACGTCAACTGAACTCCCTGTATCCACAAGTACCATTCCGCAGTCACTATTAAGGCATCAATGTGTGGCCTCTCGACCTCCCTTACATCTGCTGGTCCAAAATTCAACATTGATCCTCCTTTCGTAACCTGTTGTATCTCCCCTCGGTGACCCCTAGCTTATGACTTCCTTGCCCAATTGGAATCCCCATTGGTTGGTCCACCAAAAAACATTTCTATTACTCCCCTTTTTGTTGGGAGTTCCACCATGTCAGTGGGTGATCTCGGTGGTGGAACACGCGGATGAGGCGTTCCTTCCCACGGATCGATATCGGATACAAAACATGTACATACATGATTTCGAATAACCCTAGGCATGCTCCTAAAGGACGAACAGAGAATTTACCTTTCTTCGAGGCTTTGATTCGATCTGAGCGATCTTCTAGTCTGTATCCCGACCACGTTTGGACGCCGGATGGACGACGATCTACCAAACGGTTGAAAAGAGCGGATTGATTTTGTTCTTCTCTGAACCCCTCACATTTTCTCTCATGTTGTTGTGGTGGCTGAAGACGTGATGTTCTCTTAGGGTTCAAGAACGTGTGCAATCCCTGTTTTTATAGAGGTCCTTGGGCCAGACTAGGGATCTCTCCCAAATTCTTATGTTCAGCCCAGAACACAATTTGTCCCGTAAATATTAATTCATTCCACAAGAGAACTAATATTGCATTTCCGTCCTATCCCGAAATGAATCAGGGTTTCTATTAGACTCGATATAATTCCCCGTGTTTAAGATATCACACGTCCATTAATTATTAAAGCTTTTGACTGCTTTAATTAATTAATATCTTTTATTTCTTAAGTAGTACCACTCAACCTTATTATCGTACGGATTAAATCCACCTGCAGGGTTTGATACGATAATCTATATGAGTTCCTTAAGGGGACGTCATCAACCTGGATGTCCAGGACACGGCTCCCTAATGCCAATAAATAGATATCATGCAGACAGTGTTGTTACCCAAGATACGGAGCATATTGAACCAATACTTGGTTCTCACCCCTGGTAAATCAAAGTAACAAACAAATATCCCACATATCTAAGTATCACAATTAGAGTTAAGAATTAGTAGAGTCACCGAGACCATGGTTCTTCATAACAGGCAGGACAGAAGAACACGTCTCAACTGTGATCCTTTCAATGCGACGCAGTGCACTAGTATAAACCTATAGCCAAGATAAGCTATATCCAGTTTATACTACAACTTAAACCGATAGTCATGTCCATAACTATCTCAGTTGTGAATACCATTTATATCTTATAAGGAACCGACAATGTAATCTTCTGTGTGACTACTAACACACCACATTGTCTACAATATAAGATAATTGGACATTTAGCATACTAAAGAATGCAACAATGTGAAAACATTTATTTCAGTCAAATGGGAAATCGAATAAATACAATCTAAAAGCTCACATAAAAGTTTGCTTTACAGTATACTCCAACATTCGGGTCTCCTCACGTTGTCCTGGGCCTTTCTTTATGTCTTTATATATGAACTCCTTTAAGTGTCCTTCCCTTATCAGACGTTCTATGTCATCTTTAAGTGTCTACAATCATCTGTGGTATGCCCATAATTTTTATGTAACTGGCAGTATAGGTTACTCGTAGGTCGAGTAGGTCCTTCCTTTCTTGTTTTTGGTCATGTTAACATACTCTTATGTACCTCATTTTTCATAAAATCCAAGATTCTAGCCTGAGAAGCGACTAGGGGCGTGTACTGGATGTACCTCGAGCCACCCTTTAGAGGTCGCCCCTCCCACCTATATGGCCTATTTTGTTCTCTTTTTTCCCCGTGTTGGCTTCTGCTTTTTCCACATTCATGTATTTTGCACATCTTGCCAACACTTCGTCAATGTCCTGCCAGGTAATTTGGCTAGAGAGTTATTGCACAATCCAGGTCGCAATCATACGGTTAATCATCCCGACTTGATCTCTTTCGACGCCGAGGGAACGTGCACGCAAGCCCTGGTATACCGAGCTATATAATCCCTCAGTCTGCTACATCCCAATCAAAGTGAGGTAAGTCTTTTCATGCGCCTTGAAACTTGCAAATTGATTAATGAAGCTTGAGTTGAATCCCTCGAAATCCTGTATAGCTCCTGGTAAGAGTTGATTAAACAAATCTTGCGTGGGTCCTCGCAAAGTGGCTGAAAAAGCTCTACATCGCACTGGATCGTTATATCTATGCAACACTGCCATGTTTTCAAAACTCCTATGATGCCTCGACGAGTCAGTGGGCTCATCATACCACAAGTTGGCTTTTCTGAAGCCCTGGGGAAGGTGTGCGTCCAACATCTCCTAAGAGAAAAGATGACCCCTAGAGCTACCTCCCCTCTTCCCTTCGACCTTTGCCTGTAGGTTGTAGACTTGTGCCATAAACTTCTCCAATGTGTCATCTTTTGTTTGTTGAGTTGTGGTTTTGACTGATGATTCCTAATCTTCTCCTCTTCGATTATTATTGTGCTGCTTCATTGAATGTGTATGTTGCACTTGCTCGGGGCAAACTGCTTGCTCAGAGCGAGCTGCTACAGCCTCTGCAATCATTTTCTATAGCTTAACCCGAGTGAGGGTAATAATCTGATCATCAGGTCGAGGTCACTGCACTTGAGACGTCTCTCCTTCACGTCTCTGTAATACTTTCACATGTCCTCCTGCACCTCGAGTTCCCTTCATAGACCTCTGCTCATGTAGGGTTGGATGTGGTAATTGATTGGTTCCTTCCTGAGCCAACACTTGGATCTTTGCTTCAGGTGGGCAAACTAACATCCCCTCTTCCAAACGCGCCCCCGATGGCACGTGACCACCAAATGATGGCAACCCCAACATAGAAATCGCAGGCTTGGGGCAGGGAACCGCGGGAGGTCTCCTGTATGTCCATGCCTCTCTAAACTACTCGCTTAAGTTCCTCCTCCTTCTCTCTCAGCCATCTCAGGTGATCGGAATCTGGTGCGAAGCTCTTAAGTTCTTCAAAATATTCCCACAGACGGTGCCAAAAAATGGATCACTACTTGGATCTTGGTAGAATTAGTTGAGACGAGCTCCGATCTACCTGAACCGCCACATTTAGACCTACAAGAACTCAACGCCGGAGATGATTTCGGCAAGAGCCTCCGATACTTAAGTCAACAAAAAGAAAGAAGATGGCACTGCTCTGTAATCTTTGAGCAGTATATAATATATGGAGAATGTAAAGTTAGGATTCGTTGATACTTCAGTCCCTTTTATAGGAAATTACCTGCCCGAAATGTTCTGCCCAACTGTCCGGACTTAATGCTTATCCATATCTTAATCACCTTTGAGTCACCTTTAGATTCCATCTTATCCCCTTAAGATTCTTTCTTTCCCTTGAGGTCGAGTTGTTGGTAGGTCCTTGGTAGATTCCTTCTCACCTCCGTAATCTCTTTATAGGATGTCCGTCGTACTTATCGGTAGTCGAGGTCGAGTTGTTGGTAGGCCTTGGTTGCGCAGGTCGTCTGGCAATTTTATAGGGATTCTTAGGTCGTCTTCATAGCCTAAGGTCGTTAACCTATAAATTATCTGAGGATGAGGTTGTCCAACTGCCGTAGCTTGGTGATCCTTGACTTCTGACAGCTCATTCTCCACTCCGGTCAAGGTCCGCATACTTAGAATATTTGCAGTCCACGTATATGGTTATATCAGAAGGTATGCAATTAGTTAAATTTGTGTAGAGTATAAATTATATTTTATTCAATGCCACATGTGGTGGGACCCAATCCAATTTAAGGCCAAAACTGGATTTACATGTGAACAAACACCTTATATAGTTGTGCTGTGAGATTATTTGATTTTGAGTGAGTAAATCGATATACAAGCAGACTCTAACTATGTTCTTGTCATATATTGCTAAATTTTATACATATATAAAAGTATTACGTAGGAAAGAAAGCATAAGGTAAAATATTATACACATATAAATTTTTTAATAAGAAGTATAAATTATTAAATATGAGATTTTCATAACTATATTATTTATCTATACTTTCGAATTTATATAAATGTTAAAATAATTATGCACAAATGAAAACATAAGATATAATATAATTATCTACAAAAAAATGCATAAGATAAAATGTAATACACATTTTGTACAATTATATTTTTGTTCGGAACGTTCGATTTGGTTTTCGATACAAATATTTTATGAATATCCAGAATTGTATTAAATAATTTTTGCTACGGTTTGATTTAGTTCGACAATAGTCAAATAGTAAACGAATACTTTTATGTTTGGAATGAATTGGGTTCCATCTACCATGTCAGTGGTTGTGCCTATGTATGCGGTAAGAACATTTCCAATGTGACTTTTGACATTATAAAAATTCATCCATATCATCAACTTTTGAAAGTGTGTTAGTAATTTATTCTCCAATGCATTTTGTCATTAGCTCTTTCATGATGAGGTGAATAACATTTAATGTTGACAATGTTGAACACACTTTTTAATATCTAACACAATGTTAAACATGAAAACTAATAATAATTCACTTTATATTTGATTTAGTTTTTTATTGTTCTTGTATTAATAATTATTTTAATTCGTCCACCTATACAAATAAATTCTTATCAAATTGATACATTGAAGGTACTAGTTTGATTCAAAATTTCTAGTCTTTTAACATTATTCCTACAGTATCAACATTTCAATCATTGATTAATATGGGTTAAAAATTATTGTCTTTAAAAGCTATAACATGCTCTAATGGAATGATACAGCGAAAGTGTGGCCCCCTAAGAGCATCTCTAATGGAGATTGTGATGTATGACATAGAGAAAGGGAATTAAAAAATTTTGTCTTCAACGATTAGTGTTAATTGTGGTGTCCTTTGTGATGTGTAAAATTGTAATTGGTTGAAGAAGAGAGATATATTGAATAAATAATATAAGATATAATAGAAGTTGTCTAAAAGGACTTCTATATTTAGAAAGCCTTCTAAACATTTTTCAGGCCACATCAGATTTTTTTATGCCGTGTAGCAACAATAGAAAGACAATTGGAGATGCTCTAATTGGCCTGTAGCCTTTTCCATGTTTCTTTTCCTGTCATGTCACTATTTGGTTTTTCCACACCTTTTTCAAAAGCAACCATATTTGGCTTCTTCATGAAATCATGATAATTGTACTATCCACAAAAAATATCTCGAATCATTTCCTCATTCCTTGATCACCCAATGCCTCTTACACAACGATGGGAAACGCAGCTTCTTCCTCCCCTGGAACTATAAACCTGCCGGAACTTCGTCGGGCATTGCTCAATTGGGAATCTCGCCGGGCAGACGCCGACTTCGAAATTCCCTGGACGATTTCTCACCTCACAGATGTTCTTGATTACATCCTAATATTGGAGCGCATCAACTCCTCCTTCCACTCGGCTTCACTTAGCCCCGCCCAGACCTGGCGATTCGGAAGTTTTTCGTATATCCAGGAAAACCTCCGTGAACTGCTGAAGGTGCCGGAGCTCCGGCAGCCTCGCGAAGGCGACGGAACCCTAAGGAGTAGCGTGCTCGTGGCGGATTTTATGATTTTCGTGCTTAAATTATGGCAGCATCCCAGAATACGTCCGTTCGATGGTCAAGTTGACAATCTTAAGCGAGAGCTGAGATTCCTGGTTAGTATTTTAGGCGATACGCCATTTTTGCACGTCGAGCTCGAGCATATTCACAATCTCTTAACGGAGTTTGTGGACGTGGGGAACCTCGCCGGTAGTTTGGTTTATTGCTTCGTTTTCACCACTGATCAGCAGTTTCAATCCTTGACTACGAGAATCGTAAAGGCCATGGATTCTCTGTTTCAACGTGTGGACCTTTTGAGAACTAATATATCTAATATGCTTCCGTCTTTTGTTGTGGATGCTGGTGATATGCATCGAAAGGCCCGTCCTGCTGTTGATTCACTTTCCATTGTTGATTCTCTATTTTACATTCTCGAGGATTTATTGAACCGTGATTGTGGTGAGATTATTGATCAAAAGGACCAAATTAAAGTAATTTTTCACGAGCTTATGTTTGCGTTATCTGCCCACGAGTACATAAGGACATATTTGAATTCAGAAACAGAGGAGCCGAGAGAAGCCGCGGTGCAGCTTATAGACGTGGCTTACGAAACTAAATATCTAATCAATTCGTTTTTGGCTAAGAACATTCCTCTTTGGTACGTCTCCCTCAGGCTCCCTCATGTTGTTGACAAGATGAAGCTTATTGGAAGCAGGCTCCAACAAATCGAAAGGGATTGTGACAAGGATATCGTTGAGAGTTACCAAAAGGGATTCTTAAAAGTTGCAAAGACTGAGAATACACCTCTATCATCACGAGCCAAGAGAAATAATGAAGTTGGTGACCTTGTAATTGGCTTTGATGATAATGTGACAAATGTTTTGGGAAAGCTAATAGGGGAAGGCCAGCAGCTCCAAGTTATATCAATCTACGGAATGCCTGGGCTCGGTAAGACGACTTTAGCAAGGAAGATATACAATCATCCCTCGGTTAATTATGATAGGTTTGACAAACGCTCATGGTCGGTTGTTTCCCAAACGTATGAGAGGAGAAATCTTCTGATTGATATTTTGACCAGTTCGATTAGCGAGCTCCACAAAGATGCAATTTTGAATATGGAAGAAGAAGAATTGGCAGACCACCTCTACAGAAGTCTAATAGGAAGAAGGTACCTAATAGTACTGGACGACATTTGGAGGTTAAACGTGTGGGATAATTTTTTGAGATATTTTCCAGATGATTATAATGGAAGCCGAATATTGTTCACCACTAGGAACAAAGACGTGGCTCCACCTAGTTGCATAATCTACGAGTTTCCGTCCTTGTCGAAGGATCAATGTTGGAAGCTGCTGAAGAAGAAAGTGTTCAAGGATGAGCCTTGTCCTACTAGTTTGCGAGGAATTGGGAAGAAAATTGCAGCAAATTGCGGTGGACTACCACTTGCAGTGGTTGTTATAGCGGGTATTCTATCAACTTTGGAAAGGGAAAAGAGTATATGGGAAAATGTGGATGCGAATTTGGCTTCGTTCTTTTTTTGACGGTGGGGATAGTTCGATGATGCAAATATTGGAACTCAGTTATAAGCATCTACCTGGATATTTGAAACCATGCTTTCTTTACTTTGCGGCATTTCCTGAGGACGCAGAAATTCCAGCTCAGAAGTTGACGATGCTATGGATTGCTGAAGGATATGTGAAAGAAGGAGAGAATAAGAGTGCAGAGGTTGTAGCCGAAGAATATTTGATTGAGCTAATTGGTAAAAGCCTAGTAATGGTTGCAAAGAGAAGATATGATGGTGGATGCAAAGCTTGTGTCATTCATGATCTGTTGCATGACCTGTGCTTAAGAAAAGCTGGAGAAGAGAATCTCCTGAAGTTAATGGATGAGTAAGTTCACTCACTAAAACTTTATTCGTTTCGTTATAAAATTAAAAAGCTCACGAATTCAACGTTTTGGCTCCCTTTTAATTACAGTTACGTTGATGCATTGAGAGAAGCTGACACACTCACTTCAATTTTTTTTCCTTTATTACTTTTCTTTTTTCAGAAACTGCTCGATATACGAGAGACATCACCGCTTATGCTTCAATGTTTCCAAAGCCCAGATTGAAATATTCAGACCCTTTTTCATCCCACACGTATGCTCTTTCTTCAGCCTACATTTGAAGACAAAACCCAACCTCCTCAGCGTAAAATTACTCAGGGCCTTGGATTTGCAAGACAGCGAGTGTGATCAGGGAGCAGTTAGATTCCTGCTTCACTTGCGATACTTGTCCGCTAACGAGACACCGCCCTCGATAAGCCAGCTCGTGAACCTTGAATATCTCATTGTAAAGACATCGAGGATAGTGGATATACACCCGACCATCCTGAAAATGATGAAGCTGAGGCACCTCCAACTAGCCCCACTAGCTATTTTCGACGAGAATTGTGTCAGCTCCTTGACAAACAACCTCCAGTACCTCTCAAATGTAAGCATAAGCAATCTAAAGGAAGAGAATGTGCTGAGATGTTCGCCCGATCTCATTAAACTCAAATGCAGATGTCAGCCCTTTACAGACGAGCAGGGAAAGCTTCGTTATCCCGACCTTGAATTTCTCACTCGGCTTGAGTCGCTCAAAATGACGGCCTTGCGCGGTTATAAGAATGCGGATATTAATTTCCCCTCGAATATAAAGAAGCTGACGCTGGACGGCCTTCGCTTGCCCTGGCAAAAGGTGTCTGTGATTGGGGGATTGGTGAATCTCGAGGTTCTTAAGTTGATGTATTATGCTTTTGTGGGAAAAACATGGGAGACGAGAGACGGAGAATTTGAGCAGCTTCGGTTCTTGAAACTTGAGATATTGGACTTTTGCGAATGGATTGTGGAGACGAGTGAGCATTTTCCTAGTCTTGAGCAGTTGGTCATTCGAGATTGCAACAATCTGCGGGAGATTCCAGGCGAGATAGGCGAGATTATGATTCTGGCGTCGATTGAGGTGGAGTCTTGTTTAGAATCATTGGCAGTGTCTGCGAAGAAAATCGAGCAAGAACAACGAGATAATAATGGGAACGAAGAATTTCGGGTCATGATCGGTCATGTGTTGAAGAGTGGGTGACACTAGTAAGTATATGCAATTTTGTATTGATTCTGTACTTTTTGGTCCATTGATTTTTTTTAAGAAAATAAAATATGGTGAGTTTTTGACTTCTTGTTTCTTCCCATCTCAGTGGTTCAATGAAGATGAATGATAAGGTTTATGATGGTATTTTCCCAAAATGAGTAAGGATCATAACTGTGTGGCTCTTGAATTGCTTCTGTTAGGTACTCCTTTATCATTTTTCTTAATTTTTTATTAAGTACTCATTCATGCATTGTATTGAGAGTTAGATGAGTTATCAATTTGTACTCGTATGTCTTATCTATGTTGAGGACTATGTTTTTTCCTTGAAAAGCTAATAGTAATACTAAAAATTAATGTTTTTAAAAGTATAGTGAATTCCATTGTACCACACTTGATATATGTTAATTTTTGGTCTACAAACTATAATCATTTTCCAAATGAATTTAAAAACATGAACTATAAAATTCTTTTCCCAACACTAGAATTTAAAAAGTTGATATTAAAACACACACACACAAATACGCACACACAGCACCCTTGTAGCATTTGTTTGAATTCAATGTTTTAACTATAATCTCTAAGTCAGCCATGATTCTTTGCACAATCAACAATTATTTGCATGTACGATGATACAGAATTTATTACACTTGCCATGCACGAAAATTTTAACAGTTAACCGTGTCTAGAAGGTGTTGGCGAGAATGTAGGATGTCCCTCAGTTTTAGCATTGTCTGTTGCTATGTTAAGTAACTATTACCATAGACAAAATCAAAATGTGTGTGCTAAAATCAACACAAATAAAAAATACATACAATTAACAGCACAATGAAAAACTAACACGAAATATACACGTAATAAGTAAACAGTTGGATAAATATCTCAAGATGAAACAATTGTTCTCCAACAAATCTTATCAGCCTTCACCATTCAGAACCTCGAGTTTGCTTCCGTGAAGCCTTCTTGTAATCTAGCCCCGTAACCTCATTTCTCCATTCTCCATCTATCCATTAGGCTTACAGGGCTCAACATTANAAAAAAAAAAAAAAAAAAAAATCGAGGAGCTAATTCAAAATCTCCCAATCCGACAACGTTCCTCCAAGGCATATCAAATCATTACAAGTAAAGGATTTATTTGCATTTGTCGCGCATCACCATCCGCAAATCAATCGTTCCCTCTTAATCACGAAAGAGCAAAAAAGAAAAAGAAAAAGAAAAACATAAATGGATCTTTTCATAGGAGCAAAGACGATCCACTTGATTAGTCACGGTGACAAATACCTGGTGGCCGAGGAGGACCGCAAGACCGTAACCCTCGGGCGGGACCCATCAGCCGAGAACGCCATCTGGACGGTGGAATTAGCTGGCGGCGGCGACAGGGACTACTGCATCTGCCTCCGGAGCTGCTACGGCACGTACCTGACGGCCTCAGGCAAGCCCTTCCTCCCAGGGGTGACTGCAAAGAGCGTTGTCCAGGCTCGGGGGCAGCAGGCGTGGGAGGCGTACAGAGACGGGATGCAGGTGCGGCTAAGGTCCGTGTGGGGGAACTTCCTGAGGCCCAGCGGGGGGCTCCCTCCTTGGAGGAATGCTATTACCCACGACTTGCCCCACAGGGGCACGACGCGCAACAAGATGCTGTGGGACGTGGACGTGGTCGAGAGGTGCGCGGCCACGAGGAAGCAGCTGTCCTTCTGCAGGTCGAGCTCCGCGCACAAGCAGAGTGAGCTCAGGAGTGTGCTGCTGCTGGATGACCAGGTGAGCCACGGCTTTTTTGGCATGGCGTGCTGCTGCTACTATCCGAGGGCGCATCTTAGGTTGTCCAGCTGATTTTTTCCTTTTTCTTTTTTCTTTGTTTTTTTTTGAAAAAAAAAAAATGAAAAAAACATTACGGAGTCCCGGGATCTTAATTTGGTTCTCGTGTTAGTGTGTAATATCAGTTGATTTTTTTGTATGAGGCCTGAGAGGTTTTTGGATCCTTTTAACATAAGATGATATTGTGGTGTCTAGTGTTATTGTTATTATTATTATTATTGGGAAATGTTGCAGTACCGTTACGGAACCATTCCGTCGGAATTATTATTATTATTATTATTATTTATTTATTTTTTTCCAAGACAAAAGACAAATAGCATAAACTCAAAGATAAGTACACTGCGAGTGATCAATGATCACAAGTTTAGAAATCAACCTAGAACAGCAAATCTAGGTGATAACTAACCGATGTCAGTAACACATTGTAGCCCTTTACAAACCTCTTTGGCCAAACCCAAACTAGAACAACAAACAAGCAAAAAAACAAACACACAAGAGGAAAAAGGGTTTATAAGAGCATAAATGTCATCAACAATTACATTACAGCTCCCAGGGAAAGACATTTTATTATTAAGCTTCTTCACCAGCCCCTCATTGCTCAAGGAACAACAGATAGAAACCAACTTTGCCTTCTTTGCCTCAAAAAGTACCCATCTAACTGCTATTAGAAGTAGGGGTGAGCATGAGTCAGTACGGTTCAGAGATTGATAAATCTCCAGAACCGTACCGAAGTTCGGAGATCACTAAAATTCGATCTCCAGAACCGTACCAAAAAATCGGTTCGGTTCGGTTCGGAGATTTTTATTCTTCGGTTCGGTTCGGTTTTCGGGACTATTGGAACGGTTCGGTTCGGTTTGGTTCGGTTCGGATATTCAGAGATTTCTTATCATTTTTAAAATTTTTTTGAATGACCACCTAGTTATATTTTATTTTTACATGTTTTTTTTTAATTAAATTTCAACATTCATCAATACTTCATCATACTAAAGATTTTATTTTTAAATCAACTTTAGAAGTAACCTTAAATTTTGTTAAGACTAAATTCAACTAACATTGAAAATTTAAAATTCAAACAAAATATAATATAGTTTTATATTAAAGTAATATTTATTTAATCTTCCATACCATGTTAGTTATAAGATAAATTAAGGCTAAGTATCAACAACTTTAAGTAAAGTTTAAATATTTTTTTTTCCAAATCTTTAACCTTTCATTCCAACTTTTTTTTTTTTTAAACATGAGAAATTCAAATGTAGATCATGAAATGTAAGTGAATCTTAATTGTTATTACTATATTTTATTTGTATTTTAAAAATTTTCAAATTATATATGATCAAAATGGACATAAAATATATTAATAACACGCATCTATTTTTATAATTCGGTTCTTCGGTTCGGTATGGTACGGGATGGTACGGTTCGGTTCTCGGTACGGGTACTTATGAAATCTCCAGAACCGTACCAATTATTTTTTTGGTTTGGTTTGGTTCGGAGAAAGTCAAACGGTCAACGGATATTTTTCGGTTCAGAGTGATTTCGGTTTAGTTTTCGAAACGGTTCGGAATTCTCCGAGTCCCATGCTCAGCCATAGTTAGAAGGGCCTCCGCGTGCCTCCCTATGAACTTCTTTGAAGTGGACCAAGTGAGCTTGACTTCTCCTTGAACCCATAAAGATCCTCCTAGCCATATTAACCCTTCCTTATCAAGATGAGCACCGACAGTTAAAACCTGCCCTACTTTAGCCTCTGCTTCCTCTGAGGATGAGTGAATTAGTCTATTGCAACTTCTTAAGGTCTCCTCCCCCACATCAGAAACCTCAGCAAATTCCAACCATTCTTCTTTGGCTTTCCTCGCAATCACTTCAGGACTGACCCATTCTTTTTGAAAAACTCATAAGATTCTTGTCGTCCAAAGCCACCATAGGAGGTACGTTGAAAGACAAGTTCTCTCAGCAATGTAAGGGTTTCTCTTATCAATACAAATGGCATGCCACCAGTCTCTAAATTTGAATTTTGGGCTTTTAATTCCATTCCAAGTAATCCCTATTAGTGTAAGTTCTGAGGTTTGACAGCAAATCGATGAACCTTCTTTTGTCAGGATCAGACATCAATGAGATAATTAAGAGAAGTCAATCTAAGTTTACTTAGATTAGTTTTGATCATTTCGTTTATTGGTTTATTCTTGTGCACATTTTATTATGGCAGGACAAAAGAAAAGATCGTGAATCACTCCATTTATGATTACCTTCCACGTGCACCTACTTACCAAAATATGCGAGATCCGAATTAAGTAACTTGGATTTTCCAAAGTATGATATGACTTGGCTGGGAAGATAAAGGAAGAACTTCTCATTTTGAGGATGTGTATAAAAGGACGGCAAGACTATGTTGAGAAGTACTTTTTTTTTTCACTTGAATTTAGCTGATCGAAATTTTGTCTTTTGTGAGGATTCTTGTTTTGTTTTTAGTATGTGAGATTATTATTGTCGAGGGAAAAACTACAGAGTGTTCGGAGGTTCATTCTGTTATAGTTTGAGGGATTCGAACTAGAAAAGCCACAAGGGATTTGTGGTCGGATAAGTAGTAGTGCAAATCACTGTTCAAGTAGAGTGTAGAGGGAGTCTATACTGTAAACCCTTGAAGAGTGTTTGAGACGTTTGCATTAATAAAAGAGATCCGAAGGGAGATTGGGACGCTCTCCTGAAGGTTAAATTTTTAGTGAAACTGCTTCCACAATTGTTTGAATCTTCATTTAATTCAGGTTGATTAAATTACTTGCAACTCTGGATACTTGGCTTACAAGTATCAAACTTCATTTCGCACCAGAGTGGGTTTTCGTTTGGATTACGAAAGATCTAAGGACTTGTGTTACTGGGCAATCATGAATCAAGAAAGTGGATCGATGTCTAGGCCTCCACAATTGGATGGTTCCAACTACTCGTATTGGAAATTTATGATGACGATCTTCCTAAGATCGCTTGGAAGAGGTGCGTGGGAAAGTGTTGAAAAAGGTTAGGAGCATCCTGTTATGGCAGAAGCATCAGATCAAGGAAAATGAGCTACGACGGCTATGGTTCTTAAACCAAAAGATAACTGGACTGATGCTGAGAAGCTTCATGAAGAAGCCAATTATCGTGCCTTGTATGCGATTATGATGGCAGTGGATCAGACAAGACACAAGATGATAGTTCAATGCAAGACTGCAAAAGATGCTTGGCGGATCCTACAACGTCAATTTGAAGGGTCAATGGTTGTCAAAGCGTCCAGACTTCAACGGGTGACTCTTGAATTTGATGAAAGTAGGATGCGGGATGAAGAAACAATTAACATATACTATGCCAGATTATGTGATCTGGTGAATCAAAGTGCCATGCTTAGAGAAGAAGTCTCTGAGAATCGTCAAGTTCAAATGATCATGAGAACAGTTGCTCCCAGGTTCAGAGAAAAAATTACAGCCCTTGAGAGTTTTCAAAGAATTGCACCTCTGGATGTTGATGAACTCCTCGGCGAACTAAGGACGTTTGAGATCAATAATAATTATGACAAAGTCAAAAGCAAGGGACTGGCTCTCAAAGCTGCTGTAGTTGAAGAAAAAGAAGACATTGACGACGATGAAGGTCCGACTATAGACGATAGTAAGCTGAAAGAGGCTCTTGCACTAATTGCGAGAAACTATGGAAATATGAGCCAAAGGTTGTGCAAGAACAAGTTTGCTGGGAAGAAAGGTAACAATTCCAACAAGAATGTGTTTCAAGACAAGAAGAATAGTACGCCTTCTTCAAAACTTGACTCACAACGAGTTGAAAAGGACCAATGTAGGGAGTGTCGTGGTTTTGGGCACTTTCAGTATGAGTGTGCTAATCTTAAGAAGAAGAACAAGTCTCTGAAGGTAACATGGGAAGATTCAGATGACGAGGGCACAGACGAACCTGCATCGCACACTAGTAATATGACAATCCATTCCTCTGTTAAGAAGTTCATATGTCTCACCACATAGCATGTTCCAACCGAGTTTGAAGAAAGCATGAGAGAGGCTGAAATATCTGAAGATGAAGCAGATCAAAACTTGTGTGTTGATCCTGTACACTTGCTAGCCATGGAGAAATGTGCACAGGCATCTGAAGCCATGAAGAAGCTCCAGAGTGAAGTATATAGACTGACAAGAGCAAATAAAATACTGAGCGAACAGGCCTCCTCTTCTGTCACTGTGAAAAATTGTGAATTAGATACTGAAAAGGCTCGAACTTCCATTCTTGAAAGAAGTGTCAAACTTGCTAAACAAGATGGATTGGAAAAGACTCAGACCATTGAATGCTTGAGGACTGAACTATTCTCTACTCAGAAACTTCTTGCCGAGCGGAACAAGGAGATCTTGAAGCTGAAAACTGATGTTGATCAACTCATGAACGAACATACATGCATGGAAAGCAAGCTGAGGGCATACTCAACTGAGATGAATCGCACTGCCGAGGCGATTCAGAAACTGAACAAAGGGAAAGCTGAATCTTAATGAACTTCTCTCCATGGGGAGGTAACATGGTGATCTTACCGGACTTGGGTACACTGGCAAGGAGGATAATTCTGAATCCTCATCCGAAGCTTCTAAAACTAAACATCCAGGTCTTGGTTTCACAGACAAGTCTGGAGTTGGAGGTACATGTCTTCACGAAAAACCATCTCGGAACTTGTTTGGCAGGTTTGTAAAAAGCACTGTAAGTAAACCTTCCTCTCTTAAATCTTCTGTGAATGTTCATATACCAGTTCAGGAACCTGTTAGCAAATTTCATCGTAATTTTGTTCCCATTTGTCATTACTGTGGTGTAACTGGTCACATAAGACCCAAATGTTATAAAATGCAGCATGACCTTTGTTCGGGTAGAGTTGTGAGCTGGAATCGTTCAGGTATTACAGTGAATGTTCGTATAGTGAACTCTCCAAAAATTTTCTCTAAAAACCGTCAAGTGTGGGTTGCAAAGAAATCCTTTAATTGTTTTACGTCAGTTCTGTCTCTTAGAACTTCACTTAAAGGTATATAGTATCTTGATAGTGGGAGTTCTAGGCATATAACTGGAGAACCAGCATACTTGTTGAATATTCAAATTGGTTCGAATGGTGAAGTCACTTTTGGGGATAGTGTGAGTAATAAGGTTATTGGAACAGGTTGTTGAATTTGGGTGGTTTACCTAGATTATCTGATGTGTTACTTGTGAATGAATTAAAAGCAAATCTCTTAAGTGTGAGTCAACTTTGTGATCAAGGTACATGTGTGCTTACTGGATCTCGTTCAACTGACAATTGCTATCTTATTGGCTTTAATGAAAAATGCCTTCATGCAAATGTTAGTGAATCTAAAATCTGGCATCAACGCTTGGGCCATATTGGATACTCTCATTTGGTCAAGTTGTCAAATTCAGGTGTGGTCCGGGGTGTCCCAAGAATTTCCTTGAAGAAACAACCAATCTGCGAACCATGTTAACTGGGTAAGCAAACTCGTGCATCTCATAAGGCATCGAACCACATTGCTTCTAAACAAATTCTGGAACTTCTTCACATGAATCTGATGGGTCCCATTCAGGTTGAGAGTTACCAAGGTAAAAAGTATATTTTTGTGTGCGTAGATGATTTCTCTCGGTATACATGTGTAGATTTCTTGCGAGAAAAATCTGACATGTTCTCTACCTTTAAGCCACTGTGTCTGAAGCTTCAAAATGAAAAGGGCTTTTCCATAATCAGCATTCGAAGTAACCACGGACAAGAATTTGAAAATATTGAGTTTGCTAACTTTTGTGACTCATTGGGTATTTTTCATGAGTTTGGGATTGTGATCCGCAACAAGGCGAGATTGGTTGCACAAGGCTATACTCATACTCAAGGGATAGATTTTGATGAAACCTTCGCCCACGTTGCGAGATTGGAATCGGTACGTATATTTTTGTCTATTGCGTGTCTAATGAAGTTCATTGTCTATCAGATGGACGTAAAGTCAGTCTTTCTAAATGACACCTTGCTTGAAGAGGCGTACGTAAAGCAACCTGAAGAGTTCAAGGATTCCAAAAATCCAAATCATGTTTACAGGCTCAAGAAAGCGTTGTACGGACTAAAGCAAGCGCTCGTGCATGGTATGAGCATTTTACCATGTACCTTCTGGAGAAAGGTTTCAAGAGAGGGGGAGTAGACCAGTCTTCTTTTCTCTCCGAACAGATGAAAATCTGTTAACAGTTCAAATGTACGTTGATGACATCATTTTTGGATCAACATCCAAGAAACTAGTCAATCACTCTGTTAAATTGATGTCATCTGAATTTGAGATGAGTTTGGTAGGTGAACTTCCATACTTCCTTGGACTTCAGGTAAAGCATGTTAAAGATGGTATCTTTTTGCATCCAAGTAAATATGCTAAAAACCTTGTTAAAAAGTTTAGTCTTGAAAATGCAAAATCTCCTCTGACTCCTATGGGCACTCACATAAAAGTGTCTAAGGACGATGAAGGTACATCTGTAGATCAAACACTTTACCGTAGTATGATTGGTAGCCTTTTGTATCTTACTGCCGGCGGACCTGACATTTGTTTCAGCGTTGGACTTTGTGCAAGGTACCAGGCTGCTTCCAAAGAATCTCATTTGAAGGCAGTCATGCACATCATCAAATATGTTGGAGGTACATCTGACTATGGGATGTTCTACTCTATTGATACGAACCTACATCTTGCAGATCACTGCGATGCAGATTGGGCTGGAAATCTTGAAGATAAGAAAAGTACTTCCAGTGGTTGTTTCTATATAGGGTCAAACCTGGTCTCATGGTTCTGCAAAAAACAAAACTGCATCTCCTTATCTACAGCCGAAGCCGAGTACACTACAGCAGGAAGTTGCTGCTCCCAATTTGTCTGGATGAAGCAAATCCTATCAGAATACTGTATGAAGGTACATTCGGCTCAGCTTTTATGTGACAACACTAGTGTAATGAATATTTCGAAAAATCCCGTCCAACCTTCTCGTACCAAGCATATTGACATTTGCTATTCTTTTATTTGAAATTTGGTGGAGGATGGAACTATTGTATTGGATCATGTACCTATAAATGATCAGCTTGCTGATGTTTTCACAAACGCACTTGATTCAAAACGCTTTTTGTCACTAAGGAAATCCTTAGGAATGTGTGCTATATAATACTTATGCATGTTGTGTCTTTTGGATTTATGTGTATGTATATATATATATATATATATATCTGCCTGTTTAATATCTTACGAGATAAGAGAACGCAGTAATTAACCGAGACCTAGTTCATTTACGACGATCAGTATAAAATGAACTTCTCTTCTCTGTGATCCTGTTCAATACATAAATGTACTAGTGCCACTAATCAGTCAATACAAACTGTACAATTGACACTACAACCGTTCGGATAGGGTGTTCATGTCCATCTAGGTTGAGAACAACTATTCTTATTCGCAAGTGACTGATAGAGTGATCTTCGGTTCGCCCGATGACGACCCACCCTATCTAAGTGCAGAACAACAGAACGTAGAACTTGTTTAATCTAACATGATTCTCATTCATAAAGGGTAAATGTGTAATAACATGCAAAGCCAAGCTTTCAGTATATAACACTAACAATCTCCCACTTATACTTAAAGCTTTCGCTTTTATAGTATAGTCCTATCAATCTGTTACTCTAAAAGACCTATGTCGATCCTATTGCCATGCTCATGATTCCCATTCCTTCCACATGTTTGACGAAGGCCTTACCCGGCAAACTCTTCGTGAAAGGATCAGTTAGGTTGTCCTCTGATGCAATCTTGGCAACATCAACGTCTCCTCTACCAACAATATCCCGAATCAGATGGTATTTGCGCTCTATGTGTTTGCTTGCCCTGTGGGCTCGAGGTTCTTTTGAGTTCGCTACTGCTCCACTGTTATCACAGTACATGGTGATACCACGTGGCAAACTCGGTATAACCTCTAAGTCCACTAAGAAGTTTCTGAGCCAAACTGCCTCTTTCGCTGCCTCTGAGGTTGCTATGTACTCGGCTTCCATGGTGGAGTCTGCCACGCATTTCTTCTTGGCACTCCTCCATGAAATGGCTCCACTTCCCAAGGTAAACACATAACCTGAGGTTGGCTTACTTTCATCCCTATCTAACTAGAAATCAGAATCACTGTAACCCAGAGGTAACAAGCTGCCTGCACGGTAAACTAACATGTACTCCTTAGTCCTTCTCAGGTACTTGAGTATATGCTTCACCGCAGACCAATGTTCCCATCCCGGATTACTTTGATATCTAGCTACCATGCCAACGACGTAGCTATTATCTGGCCTAGTGTACAACATTGCATACACGAGACTTTCTACTGCCGAAGCATAAGGAACTGTCTTCATCTTCTCTATCTCCTTAGACGTCTTAGGAGACATCTCCTTAGATAGAGGTATTCTATGTCTGAAAGGTAACATGCCTTTCTTGGAATCCTGCATGCTGAATCTGGCCAAGACAATATCTATGTATGAAGACTGAAATAAGCACAACATTCTCTTCTTACGGTCTCTAATGAGCCTAATACCAAGAATGTGTCCTGCTTCACCTAAGTCTTTCATATCAAACTTCTTAGACAACCACACCTTTACGTCTGACAACCCCTTCTTACTGTTTCCAATAACCAGTATGTCATCTACGTAAAGCACAAGAAACACCACCACGCTCCCACTGATTTTCTTGTAAACACAGTGCTCATCCGGACATTGAGTGAACCCGTACGACTGGATCACCTCATCAAAACGGATGTTCCAAGATCTCGAAGCTTGCTTCAGTCCATAAATAGATCGATTAAGCTTACACACTAGATGCTCACGACCTTCAGCAATGAATCCCTCTGGTTGCTGCATATAGATGTCTTCCTGTAGGTTCCCATTAAGGAAAGCTGTCTTGACATCCATCTGCCAGACCTCATAGTCTATATGAGCGGCTACAACCAAGAGAATCCGAATGGACTTAAGCATAGCTACTGGCGAAAAGGTCTCATCATAATCAATACTCTCGATCTGGGTATAACCTTTCGCAACAAGCCTAGCTTTAAAGGTTTTTACCTTCCCATCCGATCCTCTCTTTCTCTTATAGATCCACTTACATCCAATGGATCGTACCCCATCGGGTGGTTCTACAAGATCCAGACCTGATTGGAGTCCACTGACCCCATTTCAGCTTTCATTGCAACATTCTATAAATCTGCATCTTTATCTTGGAGTGCCTCATCGTATGTTCTTGGGTCTGATTCTAGGCCTCCTGGAACTGAGTCCGATGACTCTCCAAGACCTATCCATCGGTTGGGTAAATGAGAAACCCTCCCACTGCGACGAGACACTATCTGCACTGGTACACTCTCAGTGTGCCGTGTTGCAGTATTATGTGATGTATCTACTTGCGCACTCGGTGGGGAACCATCGATTTCACCCCTTAACTCCTCTAAGACTAGTCTACTCGCGGGCTTATGATTCATAATATAGTCTTCTTCCAAGAATTTAGTGTTCATCGAAACGATCACCTTCTGATCCTCAGGACTATAAAATAATCCACCTTTCATTCCCTTGGGATAGCCTACGAAAACTCATTCTTCCGAACGTTTCTCCAACTTGCCAAGTTCCTGCACTAACACGTGTGTAGGACTACCCCAAACTCGAAACTGTGAGAAACTGGGCTTGCGCCCTTTCCACATCTCATAAGGGGTAGTGTCAATTGACTTCGATGGAACCATGTTCAGAATATACGATGCTGTTTCTAATGCCAAACCCCATAACGAATCTGGTAACCTCGAATAACTCATAATAGACCTAACCATCTCCATAAGAGTCCTATTTCTTCGCTCTGCAACCCCGTTTTGCTGGGGCGTGCCGGGTGCAGTCAGTTGGGATTCAATCCCAGCTTTCGATAAGTATGTCCTGAAGTCTCCAAAGAGGTATTCGCCACCTCGATCAGAACGAAGTGACTTGATACATTTACCATGAAGCTTCTCCACAACTACCCGATACTCCTTGAATTTCTCAAAGCATTTGGACTTGCGGTGCAACAGATAAACGTACCCAAATCTCGAGTAATCATCTATGAAAGACACATAGTACTCGAAACCTTCTCTAGCCTGGATCGACATAGGACTAAACAAATCAGAATGAATCAATCCTAGCACTTCTTGGCTCCTATACCCCTTTGCCGTAAACGGCCTCTTGGCCGTCTTACCTTCCAGGCAGGATTCGCAAGTTGGATAGTGCTCTTCCAATGGACCGAGATGTCCACTGACCACTAACTTTTGAATCCTCCTAAGGTTGATGTGCCTAAGTCTAAAGTGCCACAGATATGCTTGATTCATCTGCGAAGACTCTTTCCTCTTTTTAGATGTAGTTATGACATTATTCAATTCATTATGTTGCACTGTGAGAGAGTTTGGTTTGAGAACATACAAATTGCCAACTAATGAACCACAACATATGAAACGATTTTCAAAACGAATAATAACCATGTCATCAAACGAAACTGAAAAACCATTCATAACAAGTTTAGAAACTGAAACAAGGTTCTTTCTAAAGCTAGGAACATAAAAACAATTTCTCAAAACCAAACTACTACTATCAAACGATAAAGTAACGTCTCCCACTGCAACAGCCGCCACTTTCGTAGCATTGCCCATGTAGACGGTGATCTCTCCCTCCCTAAGTCACTTGGTTTCCTGGAACCCCTGCGAACAATTGCAGACATGATCAGTGGCTCCAGTATCTATACACCAGGTTCTAGTAGATACAACCGCTAAACATGTTTCTACGACATTAACGAGAAAGTTACCTTTCTTGAGGAGAGGGCAATCGACCTTCCAGTTTCCTGATTTGTTGCACTTGTGGTATCTTCCTTTCGGTTTCTTTGCCACACTGAGGGGCCGATCATTGGTAAACCGGAGCATCATGTGCCTTCGCATTTCCTGCAGACTTCTTTCTCTTCCTGCCCTTGTGAGGCCTGGAAGGTCCAGCCTGCTCGGCGACTAGCACCTGAGGTGCCTGCGTGAATAAGGACTCCGCCGACTGTAGCTCTGCAAGCAGTTCTGGAAGAGCCATATGCATCTTGTGCATGTTGTAGTTCAACCGGAACTGATCAAAACTCTTCGGCAGAGATTGGAGCATAATATCAACCTGGGTTTCCCCGTCAATATAACATCCCATAACCTCAAGCTTATTGAGCTGCGCCATAACCCTGAGGACGTGCTCTCTTACGGGTGTGCCCTCGGCCATGTGCGTACTCATCAGAGCACTCAAAGCCTCTTGCCTAGCAGCCCTAGACTGATGTCCGAACAGATCCCTGAGATTGAGAAGTATATCTGCTGCAGTGTCCTTAGACTGTTGCTGATGTTGAAGAACATTCAACATAGAAGCCAGAATGTAACACTTCACCATCTCATCAGCCTTCTTCCACCGAGCATACTCCACTTTCTCCTGCTCAGGAACATCAGCCGCCGATACCGCCGGGAAAGCATCAGTGTTAGCCAACTTATAACCCTCAGCAGTCAACACTATGTCTAAGTTCCTCTTCCAATCAATGTAATTAGGACCAGTAAGCTGATTTTCTTTTAGAATGACTGACAACGAATTGAACGACATGATGAATATCCTGAGAATCATGCACATAAATTTTACAGATTAAACACTTTTGAATTTAACTGTTAATATTGATATCCTCAAAACAACATTAACTTAAATCCACCGACATCTATTACACCTTGTGAGAATGCATGCTACGAGGGTCGCCCTACAAACTCGCATTTTGTAAGAGAAGGGCTTTTCTAAGGCCCATTAATTTCCATAAGTCAAAATCAAATTCATGACGAACGAAATTAATAGTTGGTCTCCATTTGGCCATGCACTAGAATTCAGGGACCCCGAGGGGGGTTAATAAGTTTAATCGCATTCTAAGTGAATCCCATTTCTCGGTCCTAAGGTCGTCAAATTTGATTATACGTCATCCGAGGGGAAGCCCGTACGCTCTCATAAGATTTCCTCTAACCATCTACTTTTATAAATTTGTCCTGGTAATTTCCTACAATTAATTTTAGCAATGTCACCCGAGGGGGAGCCCATAACCGCAATTAATTGATTTACCGACAAATTAGAAATGGAGGCCTTAGGAATTTTACAATTAACTTTAATTTAAAATCCCTTCTCAAACTTAGTATTATTTTAATGAGGATTTTGAACTATTTATACAATTCCAAATTAATTTATGTTAATGCAATAATTAATAAACATGCATATTAATTCTTGCAATTCTAAATTAATCTATGTTAATGCAATAATTAATTAACATGTTCAATAATTTATGCAATTCTAAATTAATCCATGCCAATGCAATAATTAATTAACATGCATAATTTATTGACACAATTCTAAATTAATCCTATGCATTACATAATTAATTAACATGCATAATTAATCTTGCAATACTAAATTAATCTCATTCAAGAACATAATTAATTAACATGCATAAATAATAATTTAATGGCATAATAAATTTAATTAAATAAATAAATGAATCCACTATTATGGTCATTAAATATTAAGTCTCCTTAAACAAAGAGACTGTGACAGTTCTTTCCCTGTTCAACTGGAACTCCTTTAAGCAGTAGAATCCTGGTTGATCTTGTACTGCTTGGACATCAAGGCAAAACCTCTCCACCTCCCTGCAAGCCGCCGCCGACCGCCACCCGGCCGCCGGTGGTCGGAAAACCGATTTTTTTTTTTTATTCTTCGAGGCTCGTTGATCTCTTGTGATCTACGGATCATCAACACACGATCACAACACTAAAAATATAATTTACAAAATTACATAATTCGATCCTAGATCCAACGAATGGATGTACATGTTTTCTAAACAAATAATTAAATCTATCCGGTCAACTTCCGGGCGAATAATTATTACAAACATTCATCCATAAATTCCTCGACATGCCCGAGGCTTTAAAAACAAATTTAAAACCATACATCACATTCAACAACATTCATCAAACACATAATCGGCTATAATAGTGGATTAACTATTTATCCTGCAAAACCGAGTTTACAAATATAATCCAATATATGGCTGTGTTTGAACACATCTTGTCAAATAAAGCCATAAAAATTTGAACTTTGTACAAAACGAATTAACCAAGTGCTCTGATACCACTTGTAGGGATCTGTGAGGATCTCGTTATGTACAAGTTACGAATTCAATAGCACACGTAAACCTATGCGCAGCGGATCTAAAGGTTTGACGTAGAGAACTTACGGCTTAAAATTTATGTAGATCTGATTGACCATGAACGGTTGACCGCAATTGATTGACCGCAACTCACGTCTTGGGTTGCATGAACAAGATCAGATCAAAATCAGATCAAACGAATGCAAACAGATCATAATGAAACTTGCAGCCTGGGAGCTCCCGGCGGTGCGTGAGGGCGCGTGAGGCGTCAGACGGCTGCGATCTTGGCGGCGATGGAATGCTCTCGTCGAGACGGTCGTCTGGGTATGCAGTACGTCTCAATCGGACTTCCGGTTAGTTCTGTAGGTCAAAATATATTTCGTCTCGGTTTACCTACAGATCTTTTACTGTATTACTTAATACACCCTTCTTCAACTTGTACCAGTGGAGCAACAAGAAGAAGATAAAGCTCGAATGAGATCTAGAGAAAGAGAGACGTGGGGGGAGTTATTCACGTGTGATTAGGAATTCTCATCTCTTCTCATGAGCTTAATGATGTATATATAGAGCTACAGTAGGGACCCTTAGGAGATTAGAAAAATGGCTCCTTAATTAAATAGACTAACTGTGAGCCAAACCCACTCCTCTAATTAATTAAATAATATTAATGGGCCACCAACATTATATTATTGCACTCCCTTTTTCTAGCCTAAATTACATTTGAGACTCTAATAATAATTACTCGATTTACCTCCCCACTTTTAAGATATAATGTCCATTAATTAATTTGATTACTGACAATCATGAATTAATTAATTTATTATTATTTCACCGAAGCTAGCGCTCGTTCATCACATTCTTATTATGCCGGAACTTAATCCACCTGCAGGATTTAGCATAACAATCCTTCATGAACTCACTCCGGGGACATCATTAGACTAACGCACATGGTGACCGTAAATATGCTAACAGCACATCCTATATATAATAATATTACCCAAAACAGTAGGAATATTAATCCAGCGAACTGAACCTCACCCATGTGAATCAAAGTAATATATATTATATATATCTGCCTGTTTAATATCTTACGGGATAAGAGAACGCAGTAATTAACCGAGGCCTAGTTCATTTATGACGATCAATATAAAATGAACTTCTCCTCTCTGGGATTCTGTTCAATACATAAATGTACTAGTGCAACTACTCAGTCAAGAAAAACTGTACAGTTGACACTACAACCGTTCGGATGGGGTGTTCATGTCCATCTAGGTTGAGAACAACTATTCTTGTTCGCAAGTGACTGATAGAGTGATCTTCGGTTCGCCCGATGACGACCCACCCTATCTAAGTGCAAAACAACAGAACATAGAACTTGTTTAATCTAACATGATTCTCATTCATAAAGGGTAAATGTGTAGTAACATGCAAAAACAAGCTTTCAGTATATAACACTAACACCTTTGCCAACTCATTCTTCCATTTCGTGCTAGCAGAAATAAGAAAGAAATAGAACAACAACAAAAGTAACATGCAAGAAACAACCCTACCCCTACACCAAACAAGAAGGAAAAGCCCTAAATATAAGCTACCAGAAACCCTACATCTAGGGATAAACCTAAATCCCACGACAACAAAACCCACCCAACAAACTAAGGAGAAAAAAGAGACGAAATAGCAGTAAGAAAGAGAGAAAGCGGAAGAACAAGCATAGGAGAGCCAAAGAAATCTAGAAGGTCTGGAACAGAAACCCTATTGGGACAACTCCAGATGAACTAAACTAGATTTTACTATGACAATTTGTTTTTCTCTTCAACAAGATCCGGCTGGAGACATTTTTTTTCCATTAATTTAGGTAATGGAGGTCGATTCGGTTTAGAGGTGGTTATTACATATCCAGTTAGGATACCCGGGAAGTCGTTCAACTAATTGTGTCTGCATATATTCCCATTGCGTGTAACTAAACTTTCCTTTGACACAGTTACCTTTAATGACCTCGTCATACATCAGATTTACAAACTCCTCTCATTTTCGATCGGCCAACTAGCCTCTCCCTCCTTATCAATTTCAGCTTGAGTTTGTTTAGTTGACACTCCATCTAAGAACTCATAACATTTTCGCAATATCATAACAGACAATTGGAAACAAAATTGTCATACAGACCACATGAAGGAGAAATTTATGAAATATCCTTTACCTAACCGAGAAGTATCAATTTATACAAAGAGAGCATTGACAAACATATTACTTATACATGATCATAAAAACATTGCAAACACCCACACCAACAAAGTTAATAATAATAGCACAATAGAACAAAATTGGGAATGAATTTTGGGAAATAATAAGTATAAACAAATTATCTAGCGTCATACTAATCAGTAATCACCAATAAAAGAAATTCGTAGGGAATGAAGTATAATTGAAACAACTACCTATTTCTACGACCCATGTGGGTGAAGGTGTGAACAAAAAAATATCCCCAGTTATTTGACCTAAAATTTCAATATGCGGCTCGAACAATAAATAAATTAAATCCATAATGAACACACCAGCTCTAGTAGATTTCCAGCAAGCAGTCATACTCAATCTAATTTTAAAGTTGTTTGCAGAAGCAAAACAATTGAAAAACATAACTATAATTGTGGGAGATAACTATGTAGATGAACA
>BKCP01008737.1:1076808-1087597 GCA_008636005.1 Striga asiatica | reverse complement strand
TTTCTTTTTACGCAACTAGGGACATATGTGAAAGGGGTAGCAATGCTCAGTTGTAACGCCTCGATCATTATTATAATATTAAGACGATTTCACTGCTCGACTTTTAAGTGAAATTCGTAATTTTCAGAAATTCAAGATTTATTTAATTTATATGCTAAATGCTCAATTATGTTAGACTATTCGTTAGAATTCTCTATGTCAAGATAAGATCAAGATCAAGCCATTAATTTGGATTGATAAGTAATATCTATTCGACTCGAGAAATTCATTGGCTTCAAACCCTAGTCTCGATTCGAATAAATTTTCCAAGTCATGTCCAAGCATATCCGAGCCTAGATATCACGATACTTAGAATATTTTCTAAGTGTATTGGGGTGTCAAAATTCAAGTCTTAGACCCTCATTCTCGAGCCCTAGCAATTAACCGAACGTTAGTAACATAATACTTAGAATTTTTTTAAGTGTTATGAAGTACAAGATTCAAGCCCTAGACATCGTTCGAAAAACCGAGAGTTCACCCGAGCAACACGAGCCGTGACCGCACCCAAGGCCCTGGGACGAGGTCCGAGACCAAGCCTAAGTCTTAGGAAACATTAGTATAATTTTTCTAAGGCAATTCATGCGAGCAAGCCCGCAGTCCACGCGCCTAGGCCGTACAGACGCGCGCCCAGCAGGACAGCGTCCTAGCCCCCGCGCCCTGCGCGCCCAAATCTAGCCCAATCGAGCCAAGACTCCACCATTTCGAATTTTCAGCATTTTAAGTGGTCCATGTTGACCAAGACCAAACCACTAAACACCTTTGACCAGCATTAGTCTTGGAGACATCATTCTTGAGTTCTACCCCAACAAAACTCACCTCTTTTGTTGTGCCCAAGACAAATGTCTTGTCCCCTTGTCTCCTTGACCCCTTAAAACCCCAAGACCAAGAGAATTCAGATTTTTACCACTTCATTTTTGTCCATAACGCTCACCAAATAGAGAGGAGAGAAGAGAAAGGTCAAGAACACTTACCACACCAATCACACGCGCGGAAAAGACCCGAGGAGAGGGAGCACCGAGCATTTTCGAATTCTAGCCATTTTTCACCGAGGTCCACCATGTCCATTGTGTTCCTAGGATTGTTCTAAGCTTCCAGCATCCTTTGACCTCGACCAAACTCCACCCGAGTCGAGCCATAGCCTCTCAAGACCCGAACCGAGCCCTAGCAAGTCCCTAGCACTCGTTTTCCATCTTCGGTAAAGGTAAGCTTGAGCAATACTTTTTCATCAGTCATTTTATGATAAAATATGATTTATCATGAAGAGAAATGAAGTCATTCATGCCATTAGCTATGAGTTTCGATTTTTAAGAATTAAATACCTTAAATTCGGATTTTTAGCTCCATACATGTTTAAGTCGAAATTGTTAACTTAATGCCCCTCATAAATCATGAGAAAGATGATGTAAAAGTTTGAGCACATTTGGAGTTCATATGTTTGGTCAACTAGTTCATGATTTTTAGGGTATTTTTCTCCTCCGAGCCATTTTAGTGTGCATGCAAGTAAAGCCTATCATATTAGCCTTAAAAATCATGTTTTAGGATGTATAACACCCGGCCATAGTCATTTATGCAAGATTAAGAAGTGGGTTCGGTGACCCCCATGCTCGTTACATGCCATTTCGGCCCTACCGGACTACATGCATTTCGACCCGAGGTCTCATAGCATTTTCTTGCATTTTTGTGCCTATTGTATCATGTTGAAGTGATATATGTTGCATGTCCCTAGTAAAGTTGCCAAAAGTCGGAAAGGGGTCGGTCATGGTCACTAGCCGCGCCTACCGCGCGTGCAGTGCCGACCCCATGCCTGTACCTCGCGCCTGGCCGCGTCAGTCCCGTGTCTGTCGAGGTCCTGGTGGCCCCGGGACGTGCCCAACAGCACGCCCGTGCGCCCAGTAGCCCCAAGGACGCCCGACAGCGTCTTGGTAGCCTCAGTCCGCGCCTGTGTCGTGCCAGGCTCACGACCAGAACGCCCAACAAACCCCGAGCTCGAGCAGGTCCGGTGCGGGACCGAGCAGTCAGTTTGAGCCAGTGCCCGACCGCCCAGTTCAGCCCGAGCCGGCGGTCCGGCCAGTCAGCGAACCGGCCGGTTCGACCGGCTGTTCGAGCCTATATTTTTTGTTCGAGAGTTTCGATCTGATTTTTACTCCGGACTTTAAGTATTTTTCCGAGCCAAACCAGTTAGTTCAAGAATACTAGTTATAAATCCGGACTCAGTATATTTTTAAGCGAACCCTTAGCACAATCTTTTTCATCCAGTAAATGAGCATTTAGAACCAAGCATCTTAGCATAATAATTAACTATTTCGAGCATCATACTTAGCATTATTTTGCTTATATGTTATGTAGCCTAAGGAGAGTCGAGCCTCCGACCGCTACTTTAGTTTCAAGCACTTGCGTCAGATTTTGAGTATACCAGGTGGGAGCCTTTACAGGGCGTTACATTATGCATTTCAGTTATCCTGTATAAGGTACGTGAGTAAGATAGTTACCCGAACGGTCGAATTATCCCGTTCGGGGGATTAAGTTTCTCCCAGGTGAGAGGCCGACCTAAGGGCCTTCCTAATCCACCTGGTATCCAGCTGGGGCTTCGGCCTCAGTGTCTGGATGGTGTGCACACGAGCGGCCGAGGGCCGAGGGTGTCGACGGACCAAAGCTTAAGAAATCCTGTGCACAGAAGCGGCCAAGGCCGAAGGGTCTTTGACCACAGTTTCAGTCCCTGTGCACAAAAGCGACCGAGGGCCGAGGGTCTTTGACCACAAGAAAAGGAAAGAAAAGAAAGAAAGATTAAGTTCAACTCTTATATAATGAAGTTCATGATATGTTATTATAGATGTTGTCTAATTCAGTGACGGCCAGAGTAAGGGTCATGTATTGGGTTTTACACTGTCTATAATTATTTTACCATAACTGAGGTATGTTCGAGGGATTAAGTCTACTCGAACGGTTGAATTATCCGGTTCGGGGGATTAAATTTCTCCCAGGTGAGAGGCCGACCTAAGGGCCTTTCTAATCCACCTGGTATCTGGCTGGGGCTTCGGCCTCAGTGTCTGGATGGTGTGCACACGAGCGGCCGAGGGTCGAGGGTCGACGGACCAAAGTTTAAGAAATCCTGTGCACAGATGCGGCCAAGGCCGAAGGGTCTTTGACCACAGTTTCAGTCCCTGTGCACAGAAGCGGCCAAGGCCGAGCAAGGGACTTTTGACCAAAGTTAAAGTTTAAGAAAAGTTTACAGTTCAGTACAACTTATTTATTTTATGTTGCTTTTAAGTTTATGTTTACAGTTGATTATTACAGTTCCAGTTTTTCCCACGAGCATGCAGATGTGCTCACACTCCACAGTCTTTCTTATTTCAGGTGTCGGAGTCCAGCGTGCCGGGTGAGCAGACGTGGCAAATGTGGTCATGAGCAGTGGACATTTTTACACACATCATATGTTTTTAAAATTCATGAATTTGTATGCAATATGTACGCGTGTAATATGTATTACTCATTTTAAGCTTCCGCTAAGTTTCAGTGCGAGAAAGACGGATTGTATGTATAATTCCATTATCACCGTAGTGGCTCGTTTGGTTGCATGTTTTATGTCCGAGATAGTAAGTTAAGAAAGTTTTCGTAGCATCCCGCAATTAAGAAAGTATTTTCAAAAATAAACTCGCACGATATTTCGAAAGTTAAAATCGAAAAATTAACTATGATTTTCAAAAGTGAAAGCTAGTCAAGGCGGGGTGTTACATTAGTAATTTATTTGGGGTGGTTGGGTGTATGAGTGAAGAGTGAAGACACTAAAAAATTAAAGCTGGTCAAATACCCATGTGATTCGTATCCAATCAGCCCATGTGACTCAATCGATATAAATTGATTTTTTTCCACATCCAATCAGGCCCTAAAAGTCTCACTTGAATACATACAGACTTTTTAGAAGTCTAAAAAAATTTTAACAACACCATAATTATGAAAGTCTTAAACAGTTTTTAAAAATCTTAATTGAGTACATCCTCATAAATAAGCCTAAGCGCATCAAAGTCAAAAAAAGTGGAGAAAACATAATGTGATTTTATGAAGTTAAAAATTTTGTTCCTTTAGGAAGAAAAAAAACAATAAAAAGAGTGGTTTAAAAAACTGGACTGGATTGGCCGATTCGAACAGGAGTCCGTCAGTTGACCGATCCTGTTCGCTGGAATGAACCAATTCACAGCGAACCGGTCAAAAACCAGTTAACGACCGGTTGAACCGGTAAAAACCGGCCAAAAACCGATCCAGTTGGACTGATTTGAACCGGTCTAATTTTTTTTTAAATAAATTGTAATATAGAAATAATAAAAAAAGAGCTCCAGTATAAAGATCTTCATTAGTGCGCAAACCGATTGTATACCACCACTGATAAACACCAGAATAAGCGCTTTAAAAATATTTAATATAAATAAAAAACATATTTAAATATAAGGGATTTATATAAGTTATTATTAGTTTTTTTTAGGTATTTGAATGTTTTAAATTATCTTAATATTTACTTAATAAAGTTTTATATATAAATTTTATTATATAAAATATTATATATGTTCAAAGATATTCAATCCAATCATTCAACCACTAGAACCAACCAATGAATCGGTCATTTCACAAGCTCGATAAAAAGTGATACAAAACTGATATAAATTTATTAGAACCGTGAGAGAGGAACCGCAACACGTCAGTAGTCTTCAGTGGCGAAAAAACGCACCTCACCGCCTCCTCTCTTTCTTCGCTCTCAAGCGCCTTTCTAAATATATGAACGCACATTACACACAAACATGCCCCGTTCAAAAACCCCCAAGTCCCCAACCCCAATCGTTAATCACGGTAAGGTCATGTTCTCGTTGATCTTTCCCAATTCAACTACTGGCGGGAAATATATGGTTTCTGAATGTGAACTTGTGTTGATGTGTGGAATTTTTATTTTTATTTTTGTTAATTTACAATTTTGGGGAACTGAATGCAAGTCGTGTGTTTATACTAGGTTTTGTGGTAGATTTGTCTGCATTGACTTGGTAAAGCTCCAATGCATGCAGAATTGTTGTGTTTTCTTTTTATGATTAAGATTCAATTCGTCTAGATTGGAATTTTCTTTGAATTTGTTCATCAATTTTTGTTGTTGTTTTTTTCGGATTCCTGAAGTTAGGTTTTGTTTTTCAATGTTATCAGCGTGTTTTCTCACCTGGGCTGTCTCTATCCCCGTCTCCCATTTATTGACGTAAATTTTCAGTGGGTTTTTTATGTTGTTTTTTTTTGGATTCCTGAAGTTGGGTTTTGGTTTTCGATGTTATCCGCGTGTTTTCTCACTTGTCTCTCTCTATCTCGGTCTCCCATTTATTGATGTAAAATTTCTGTGGGTTCTTCTGCGTTTGAATTGTTGGTACATCTGGATTTTTCTGTCATCTTTGATCCATGTTATTTTGTTATCCTTTCAGGTTATGAGCTTGACTTTTGAAGGAATTCGAACAAAAGCAAAAAAGAAATGCCTCTTTATAAACGAAAGCCAATTGCATTTGTTGAGGAGCCAGGCGATCTAAATCCGGAAGAGCTTGTCTTTCAAATTCAATTAACAAAAGAAATCTTCAGAAGTTATAAGTAAATTCTGTTTTATTCAAGCACAAAATATGGACTCGTTGTTTCAATTTTAACCTTTTTCTAATGCCTACATCTGATATGTCAACAGTGAATATTTGAAGAGAATTAACATATACCGTAAAAGAGTCTGGACATGCAAAGCTACAGGGAAAGGCAATTTGACCTATGAAGAGGCGCTTGCTTCAGAAGAAAGGGCTTCCCAACGGATACGAAATATTCCCGTCCAATATGTGGCTCCTATTCTTCGTGATGTTCAATTCAGTGAGTTCTGTCTTTGTTTTGTCCAGCTGTTGCCATCTTTCTGAGAACAAACCTGTCAGGATCTTGTGATGGGTAGCAGCTTTATGGCCTAATTTCTAACATTACCAGTTGTGGTAGTATAGCACAAAGTATTTTCTAAATTATATAAGTGCTAAATGACGTGATATTGGCACAATAATAAACTTCCAAAATGGATTTGTGTCGTATATTATTTTCTGTAGTTGATTGGTTTCTTGTTGTGTTCGTTTATTAATAATGTATGACTTGTAAAATTTGTCAGCATCACTAGTATGTGGATTTCGTTTTCAGTCGAATCCCCACTAATGATGCGCCTGATGGTGCATGAAATGGGATGAGTAACAAAAGAATATAAGAAGATAGGATGTGGATAATTTGTATTTTTTTGTCGCTTTTCATGGATATGACTTTGAACATTTATTCACACTATTACAGCGGATTTCTTATTGTCAAGGAAAGATCAAATGATAATCTGCATCTGTTTATTTGTTTAATGAGAAACTAGAAAGAACACCAAAATTTTGAGTGGTTGAACTGGAGGAATCATCGATAATGTGCCTGATGATTAATGAATCAAGATGTGACTTTATGACGTTATACGCAACTTGTATAATTTGACCTGTCATAGCCTGCTCACGTAAATGGTGAAAAGCATTAATTGTGGCAGTTCAAAATAGATATTTTCCTTTTCTGTTTCCTTTCACATTCGCCCTTCTTAGATTCCTCGGTCATCAACCAGATATATTTCCTTCCTTGATGCCCATTCTTTCCATCTGCTTCTCTTGTTGTAGCATGACTGCCCTCTAGTTGACTTCTTCCTAAATGGTCAACCATGTCGCTGATAAAGCTATGTATACTCAACTCATCAACACATTGGAGGGTTGGGTTGGGACATCGTGCATTTATCATCTTCCATCTATTTGAGTTGAAGATGGAGATATCTGATATTATATCCCATATGATTGCATGAGTTGTTAGGACTTACGTTATTTCTATTGTTAGGACTTAACTATAAACCGACATGGAGTTCTATTTGATCAAATGAAGTTCTTTTATTTAGTCTTAGCGCAATCGTGTAACAAGTTATCCAGATACTGTGCTTCTCTCGTGAGTTACTGCATTACATCTAACATTTAGGTTACACATATTCAGTCAATATTGAACAAAACATTTTTTTTAGTGGTCTGCACGGAAGTTGTGCATTTCAGGAAATTGTATGTTTTTTCCTATGTTAGACATCTTAATTATGAATGAATTGTATCGGATTACTTGAATGGGCCAATGCTTTTATGGAATTGAGATGGTCTTCACATTTTTACTTGACCATGGATTTGGTCTTCTTTTTTAATATATAATAATTAATGGCAGGCATGCTAAATTTGAAAGATCTGGTCAATTCAATTGCTGCAAAGTTTCAAGGCCCTTTTTCCGAGGGTGATGAGTTATATGGAAAGAGGGATGGTCGTTTACACATGTGCAAAATCATAAAAATTGTCGAGGATGCTGATTTGACAAAATATGAAATTGAATGGCTGGATGATGGCCAGAAAAAGAGGGGAAAGACTCTATTAAATGGTGATGATTTGTCAGTAAAGAATCCTCCTTTCAGCAAACTGGTTCTCAAGGCTTTTATCAAAGATTCTACATACAGGAACCTCCCTTGGGTTTTACATGATAAGTTAGCAAAGGCACACGGAATCCCTACCTCACCTCCTGAAGAATTGAAGTCCCAATGTTGTTTGCAGAATGGACTTATAGTTTGTAACAGGAAGAGAAAAAAAATTGAAGAGCCTAAAAAGACTGCAGTGAGTGTAAATTCTTAATGCTTGCATCTTTCTGAGTTCATTTGGAAGTTTATAGTTTGAAATCATTTCTGTTTATTATTACTAGGAGGCAAGTGAGAAGGATGTAAAGTGCGCTGATGGAGGTAGGTTTTCGCGGTCACTTCCCAGGTCATGCATGATCACATTTCTTGTGTTGCTCAATTTCTCTCTGCTGTTTAGTTATGCTAGGGCCAGTTGTGATTATGGAGGGTTTTGATGAAGTTAATTGTTTTTCTTTTTTTTCATTCTGTTTCTGACATATTCATTTATTGTGGGGATATGCCTCTTATTTTTCTTCCCTTTTGTTTTATTTTCCTTCTGTTGCCTTTTTCTTGACTACTTTAGAATCCATGAGAATATTAAATGTTTCTGCATTCATCCATTCTTTCGCAATCGTCTTGTTCTCTCTCTCTCTCTCTCTCTCTCTCTGTCTCTCTCTCTCTCCATCTCTTTCTGATTTCTTGATTTGTTATTTCCAGTGAATCCACAAGATGAATCCATTAAGTATCCCATTGATGATCTGCTGGTGCAGCCTACCGAGGAAGACCAGCTTTTGACGGAAAGGCCCTTCCCCTGCAGAGACTTCAATGTGCCCATGGATTGTGTTGGTGATCTTTTGATGGTGTGGGATTTTTGTGCTTCATTTGGAAGGCTAATAAATTTGTCCCCGTTCTCTCTTGAAGACTTTGAGAACTCCCTTCGTTATAAAGACAGCACTCCTTTGCTCATTGTGGAGTCTTATTCAGCTCTCCTTCACTTGCTAATAAAGGACAACGCAGACTTTTCTACATTTATACAAAATAAGAAAAGGAAGCCAAAGGTTTTTTGACCTGTCCTACAAGAATTTTTTCCTCACATTATCACATAAAGAATATTGGTGAGTAGGTGTTCTTTCTCGTAATTTGGCTTTTTTTGTTCCTCTTTCAGATTACTCAGACTACCTGGACAGATTACTTGTGTGACTTCTTGGAAATGACCCAATGTGATGAACTAACAGTGCATATTAATACTATTAAGCGAGGCCGTTATTCCCTGTTGGAGATTAATGTGAAATTGGTGATTTTTCGTGAATTGATTGCTCAAGTTGTGGAGACGGATACTGTGAGGGACAAATTGGATGAGTTTATTGAAGAAAGACAGGCACTTGCTGCTGCAAGGAGGGATGAAGCACTGGACGAAGGTAGAAAGAGGAGAGAGAAAAAGGAGCGCAAGAAGTTGGAAGCTAATGGCAAAGAAGTTAAAGATGAGTGTAAAGTGAAATCTGGCGGGGGCAATAATGGTGTTGTACCCAATGGAGTTGCTGCTGATCGACGGAGTCAATCCTCTGGTGGAACCAGGTTCGACTTTTCCTATTTTATTTTTTATTTTTATTTTGCCCGAGCTAAAACAATTTGTTGGTGAATTGGAATAATCGTAATCAAGACCTTATCAGTTTTCTATTTATATGCGGATGTGTTTATTTAGCAGTGAGAACGAACAAGGTGACAGCACGTCTAAGAAGAATGCCAAGAAACGGAAGGTTGAGACCAACACTTCTCCAGAAGATGTTAATAACCCGTCCAAGAGGGAGATCCATAAGCTGATGAAAAATGAAGTCAAGGAGTCATTAGGAATGAAGAGTGCAGGGCAAAGGGTGCGCCATATACATTTGTTTGTGCTTATTAGAAAGCGATGAAAGACAAAAAATTGTTTTGTCATCTTGGTCATTGGTATTTTGTTGTGTATTCTTCATGCAGAAAGAATTTCTTGAACGGGAGATTGAGAAGAGATTTATTCGCACTAGCCCTTTAGGGAAAGATAGAGATCGCTGCACGTATTGGTTTTTTCAACGTGATGGGAGGGTATTTGTTGAGAATTCTGAGTCCACACAATGGGGCTATTATCAAACAAAGGACGAGGTGCGATGTTGTGACTTTGTATCCTGACACTTTGACTTTTTTTTTTTTTTTTTTTTTTTACCTAGTTTCTATTCTCCTTATGACAGCTTGATGCTTTGATTGGATCGATGAACCAAAAAGGGGTGAGGGAGAGAGCTCTCAAAAAGCAGCTGGAGAAATTTTACAACAAAATATGGTGGGTTATTTAATCTCTTAAATTTCTTTATCATTTATTGTGGTATGGTTTGTCTGGATGTCAGTTGGTCTAATTGAAGATTTGTTTTGTGTTATGTATTCTGTCATTCTGTCGTAGATTTTCTGAATTATGTGTGAGGTGTGGTAGATTTTCTATTTGTTCTGTTGGCATTCTTGGGGAACTATCAGTTACAGCCGAAATTTCACTGACTAGTAACTATAACTAATCTATGGGGCCAAATGCTTCTTTTGCCTTCGTTGAAATCCCTGACCTAAATTGTTAATGTTACCTAAAAAGTTAAATGCCGAATTTCATGGACAGTACACGGCATAGTATCGTCATGCTAAGTTCATTTTTAAGAATTTCTGTTGATATTTCTGACATAGTATCTTCATGCCAAGTTCATTTTTAAGAATTTCTGTTGATATTTCTGATTAGTCGAGACTCAACACTGACCTATGTTGGGATATCAGATTAATTTTTAGATGCATCTTTCAGTTTGCTTGAAAACAGAAATCACTCTTATTTTCAAAAATGCCTTTTTAAGAATTTGTTCCATTGAATTCAATTTTGCAGCACTGGACTTCAGAAAAGATCAAAGGAGGCAACACGAAGGATGCAAATGGAAGAGTCCCTCGTTCGGAGGTCGACTCGTATTCGTGCCCCATTAGGGGAAAACCCTTCACATTCGTTCCTTAAGTATGTGAACAAGTGGAAAGATACATAAATCATTAACTATAAGTAGTGCAGATTCATCTAACCACCCCATTAAAGTGGGAAATAGAATAGAATCGATGCATTCCGGTTGAAAGATGATGTTGCGATAAAGTAACTAGCTCAGAAATTTTGGAAGAGCATTAGATAATCGTTTTTTAGGACCAAATTTTGGGGCTCCAAAGAGCTATAAGTTTATGGAAAATATTGGTAGTTATTTGTGTTAGTAAGTACTATTTGTGGCTTTTGCATCT
>BKCP01008737.1:1053447-1076751 GCA_008636005.1 Striga asiatica | reverse complement strand
GATATCTAGACTAATCCTGGACCCCAAGCCTCCGACCCTTGGAGAGTGGGTGGTCAAAGCAACCTGCCTATGCTCGGGGGGTTTGGCATGTGCATTATTAGTCCTTTCATAAGATTGGATTCCTGAAGCGTCCTACTATTGAAGAGTACATGTGTGATATGCGGGATCAGATTTCTTGTTCCACTTTGATGTTTAATTTTGTATTCTATTTTGTTGTATGATTGACACGTGTATAAATACGTCATCATCATGTACATGTATCATTTATCTAATGAAATAGAATATGAAACGGAACATGAAAGTGGATCAGAAAATTTCATTCCATGATTTGCAGTCTTGTTATCGCTAAGCTAAATTTTAGTTTGAGTGGTATCTGAATGACGAAGGCATGGAGATTATTTGGCTATGATTCCTTGCTCTTCAATTTACCATTCCTGGAGAACGTGAAAGCCTAAAATATTATATGTGTTCTAGCCTAACAGTTACGGCGATCATATTATTGTAAACAAAATTTAGATTTATATAATGAAATGTTAATTTGTCGCATTTATTGAAAAAAGATGATTGGCTTATCACATTCTCTATCCAACTATGAAAATGTAAAAAAAAAATGGCTTTGTACGTATTTTATGGTTTTATGTTTCGTAAATGTCAATTTAAAAAATTCTTTGAATTGTTTTACCGTTAATGAGAAATTAATTTTATGTAGTATATGTGAAAAAAAAATACAAGTTTAATGAACTAAGAAAATGTTGGGTCTGCAAGCGCTTGGTCTGTACAAGCGTTTGGTCTGCTCGGGTAAGCTAAATGAGCTATAATCATGCACCAAAGTATGCTAGAACTCAAATAGGACTTGTTGGGGCGAGTAAATCCAACTGGAAAGTTTCTTAAGCTCAGATGTGTGCGTACAGGCTCACAGCACGTGAGCGCGCAACTAGCCCTTTTGCGGCCCTGCGATGGTTTTTCAACTACCGGTCGCATTGGCGAAGCTACATGTACTCATAGGGGGGCAATTGTCCCCCCTCAAATTTTAATTTTTTTTTACTATTAATATTAAAAATTTTAATTTGCCTCCCGTTTAAATTTATTTTTGCACCTCCAGATTTTTTGGTTTTAAACGTCACTCACCAAGCTAACTTGTCCATAATTGTCAATTAACAATTCAACACTTCTTTTATTTTACTATTAATTTTGTATATTAATTATTATCATTCTACACTTTTAATTGACCCATATAAAAGACTTCAACTCTCTTGAATTGCCTAGGCTAGGATTGGTATTTTTTGACCGATTACCGAAAACCGAACCGCACCAAGCTGATGAGAAAATAAACCGAACTGGACCGACTTATGTGTAACGGTAACCGAAAATCAGTTATCGAAATGTTATCGATTATAAACCCATTATGTCATGTCTTTTGCCCTCTCTCAACTAATTTTTTGGTTTCGCCCCTGATAGGTCGTGACCATATTTTAGTTGTCGGGTGCAATGCTTGTTGCAGACAGTAACGGGCCGTGCTCCGTAGTGTCTATAAGTTGTCTTTTGGCTTTCGGGTGCATCCATTCTCGTGAATTACATCCCAAAATGTTTTTTTTTTTTTTTTTNTTTTTCACATTCAAACCATCTGGAGGTGTTATTCCTACTTATTAAATACCCTCATGCATGAATCATTCAAATATTTGTGTAGACAATTAAATTTTGAGCCAATAAAATGGCGACAAGTGTCAAATTCCATGTCATAGTCAATTTAATAATTTTTTATTTTATTTGAGAAATTAATCAAATTTTAATTCCTAAATTAAATAGTTAATTAATTGATTATTTAATATATATTGTTGGCCAATTAAAGAATGCCACATGTATATTTTGAAGGCCAATTAAAGAATGTCACATGTATATTTTGAAGTCCAATTAAGGAATGCCACATGTCATTTTCTTGGAGAGTAAAATAAATAATTATTTCTTTTAATAATTATTAAAGAGATAAATATTCATGGACCAATCAAATTGAAGTATTTTTTTCCAAGACTCCATCTCCTAATTATCTCTTTAAATAATAAATAAATATTAAAAATTATAGACCAATCAAATTGAAGTCTTCTTTTCCAAGACTCTCTCTCCTAATACCTATAAATAGAGGCTCATCCTAAGGTCAAAAATCACAATTCATATTCACAATTCAAGTTCCAAGTTCAAGAGCTCTGGAGAATTCTCTCAACGAGATTCAAGTGTTCTTGAAGCGTTCTTGAAGGTCCGAAGGAAGATTCAAGCGCGTTCAAGCTCAAGACCGACGTTCAATCTTGAAACAAGCTGTCAAGCCCTCGAAGAAACGTTATTTAAATTCAAATTCAAGACCGACGGAGATCAAATTGAAGATTCGTGTCCAAAAGTCTCAAATCCACTTGAAGATTGCTCTTGAAGAAATTAATCAGAGGAATAATAGAGATTTGTAATCCACTATATTTCATTTTGATCCGTTGAAATCAATTTGTACGAATTTCTCGTGTTTATAAATTCAATAATACGAATTTTGCTTTACAATTTGCAATTAAAGATATCTGACATTACATTTTTCAAAGTTCATATAGGCATATTGTGTTCTTTGTTCGTTTCATTGAGTTTTGGGAGTTTTTAAACATTGATATTGTGAGTCGAATGCTTGTACATTCGAAATACCTGTATAACAAGTCATAAGTCGTTGTATAATAGAGAAGTTTGCCCTTAACCGTGGATATTTTACAGTGGGTATTTTACAGGAAAATTTCGTCTTAAGAAAAACGTAATTATTACTTGCCTACGTAATTATTATGTGACTGAACTTTGATTTTTGTTTTTGTTTTCATCATCTTCCTTTAGCCATTATCTTGACATTCACATACCATCAAATAATAATCTTAGAACAAAATTTTTTTGAGTTCAAAATATGGCAACTGAATGAAACCATGACTTCTCCAAGTGCTAAATCGAGTGCTACGCTGGCTACAAATTCATTTACTCCCATGGTAGCCGTCCCCACTCAAGGCGAAAGACCATTGAACTTTAACAATAGTGATTTTAAGAGGTGGCAGAAAAGATGTTTTTTTTACCTCACAACTCTATTGCTTTTTCTCGTTTTCTTTCAGATGACCCTTGTGTTGGGTTGGTGAAGAATATCAGTTGGTCACGCTTTGAATCAATTGACAATCTAAAATATAGAACCCTATGCGCCGCATAACTAACAATGAATTCGAATCTTATTGTTTAAAATTGTAGACTCTGAGATGTCTTACGCTGTCTTCGGGACTAGATTAACAAGTTGACCTCACAATCTTCTGTTGTATATCCTTACACCTCTTCTCGCTCGTCTTTGTGGGCAAAGGCTTTGTGGATCTTCCCATCCCAAGTCTCACCACCGATTGATCTTGGGAAAGAACAAAGAAGACCGAATTGTCTTCAATTTTCTTGTCTAAATCTCCATGTGTTCTCTCACGTTTTTTAAAGTGTGTTTTCTGAGTAATTATACGTGAAAAATAAAGTGTGGGAACCGAGATAAGATGAGGGACTTAACGTTTTTACAGGCTACAACATGAACCAATATGAGGTGTTAAATTAGGACTTCCCTTGTGTGAACACAAACTCCAACGTGAACACAAACGTTGGTTCTCCTACACCATTCACAGACGAATAATACTTCATTCCACTAAAGAAATATTATCGAACTTTCTAATTTAACCCTAAATTACAATAATTCATCTCCGGACTTATCTATTTGATTTAGCTCCCCGTATTTAAAATTTAACTTCCGTTGATTAATCTAATTACTGACAATATGATTAATCAACTTATTCTGTCGGAAATTAGTACCACTCAACTTTTTCATTATGTCGGAACTTAATCCACCTGCAGGGTTTAGCATAACGAACGTATTAAGCTCATTTTAGGGACGTCATCGACCCAGCGCACCGTGACATAGTGACTGTAAATAATTTCAACACAACATAGGCTTGGTAGCCAAATTAGCTAGCTTATGCCTTATTTGGTTAGCTTATAAGTTTCCTGTATTCAAATAAGCCTCGTTTGAAAAGCTCGAGCTTATCTCATAAGTTACTTTTGGTAGCTTTTCAAATAAGCTAGTTGAATTTTTTATTTCAGCTAGCTTATCAGCTAATTTTACTAAACACTTTTATCATATAAGCTAGCTTTTTTCAGCTATAAGTCATAAGTTATAAGCTCGAAATTACAAATAAGCTATAAGCTAGCTTATCAGCTAGTTTTACCAAATATAGCCATAATGCACTTAAAATTTATTACTCAATCACCTAGTTTATTGACCAAGTCATTGGATCTCACTATTAGTTAAATCAAAGTAATAAATATTAAATGCATCTTGTTGTACATAAGGAGTCACATACGGAGTTCCATTCCACTTTCAATTCCCTCGTTCGTACCTCTACCTATGCCAGGTCTGTCCCCAACCGTGACTCCACCAGCGTCAGACATCACTCCTACTCCGATCGTCTCCTCACAGCCACCACATGCGCCTGTTATCGTTGTTGAAATACCTATATATTAACCTCTGGTCTGCCTACGGTACCCACTGTTGTTCCAACAACATCTGCACCACCTAAGGGGTATACGTCTGGTGTTCAAACCTCTACAACCATAGCGACCAAGGGAGACTTCGACAAGACAGATGACGAGGAGGGCGCAACCAACAAATCCTCTTTTTCGGAATCTCCACATGCCACGACTGAGACTGCGGTTCCTTCGAATGTTAAAGTTCACTCTGAAGACTTCGAACCTACTGAGATGACCCGCACTCTCCGTCACTTGAGCCGCCGCAAAGGAAAAGTAAGGCATTTGATGACACCTTGGACGAGCTTGAGAACGATGTCTATTATCTTACTATCGTTTATTTGAACTGGTTCTATTATGAGTCCACTTTGACGCTTCGAGGTAATAGCTAATGTCAAATTTCATACTGAGTGAGTTGTGTGTGACAAAAATTTTCATGATTTTGGTATCCTCGAGTAGATTCTGTAGGACTAGAAACGTCTGTTGTTGTCAAATAATGCATGAGTTCTACGACAACTTAACTCCCTCAGTGTTCGAACATGGTATTCCTAGGTTTGATAAGGTTTTTCTGCATGATCAGGTTGATGAATTTTCTCATGTCCATTTGTACACTCTTATTGGCTTGCTTGTTAATATTTTTATGCCCTATGTTGTTGATCTTGATAGTATGACCTCCGTGTTGTCTGATGGCTGGTTGGCAGTGGTCGGGTTCCAACCTTCCCGTTGATTATCTATGCCTCGTTGCCAACTTGTTGCATAAGGTTGACGCTTGTAATTTGACCCCTACTGACCGCGCGTCGCAACACGAAAAATTAAAATTTATATTTTTCCTCGGCTAACCTCAACTAACTAGTAGTAGTGGCGAGCAAGGGTCGATCCCACGAGGAGTGTGAATCAAATTGTGAATTTTCTTGTATTAATTGAAATTATGAAAAGCGATAAACGGGGGGATTGAATTATAAATCTAACCTATCTTAGAATGAAATATAAATAAGAAAATAAAATAAAATAAATTAAGAGAAAGCTTCTAGTCCACTGTTCCGTCTACACCCTCAACCGACTCATCTAATCAACTTTAGTATCAAATCTCGCTATCTTATGGAATTACTAGCCCTATGTAACGACACGGTCTGCTACCCGAATTTTTCCTTATGTTTAATTTAACCGCGAGACGCTCTACGATTAAATCTGACTTCTTGTAAAGTCTATAAAACGCTTTCTAGATTAATACAATTAGCCGTTTTATGAATTAGAAAAATAGGCTAGACGAAGTAGTGAACTCAACCGCGTTTGTTCACTTAATTAAGCCGTGTTATCCCCGATAGTTACCGTCTTCCCGTTGCTCTTATGACAATGAAAAGATGTGAAAAGACTAATTACGGATTGCAGGCCTAACTCTAGGTATAGACATGAAAAGACTAATCTAGGTGATCAATCTAAATAAGACTCAAACACATCATGGTTGCTCAGTCAAAGTAACACGCACAATTCCAAAAAGATAACTCAATAATCAACCACGTAAATTAATTAAACATTCTCAAGTCGTAGGGTTCAACTTCCCCGGAACTAGAAATAAAATCTACTTTAGCATAATAAATAGTAAAGGAAAAGAGAGAAGAATAAAGTTATCCTTCTCGTATACGGGTGCGGCTTCCCCCGCGATTGATCGAGCTCCCCGTCTATCTGCTCGCTTTTTTTGATGGTGCGTAAATAAATCTCTAATGTCTCCATCTCTATGTGGCGGCGTAAATAATATATATACCTTGTGGCTGCTTCTTTTATTAATTGTCCCCCAGGAAAAGAAAAATATTACTTAATTTAGGATAGGCTTGGTTTATGCTTGATCTCTTGAATCAATGCCCGTGAGTTGAGTCACATGAGATCTTGTTTTTTCAGTCAGTTCCTTGACTTTTCTAAATAAATCCTTCTCTCAAGATGTCTCCCAGGGCATGCGTATTAAATTCTTCTATACTAGAGCGTAGCCCGTGCGATGCACGGGATGACATATTTTTCTGAAATGTTTAACATGTGAAATAATAAAATTAATATAATTTATATATATGTAACAAAAATAAATGGATCGCAAAGAAGGTAAAAAAAATTATAAATTGTTGAATACTTTCTTGTACACAACGTTTTTGGTTTGGGATAACGATTGTCCCTAATTCTTGCAGTCATTGCGTAAGAAACCATAACATCATAGTTTCATAAGTACGAAGTGTATATTGATATGGCTGCAAATTATGACGTTTATCAAGTAGAATGGTTCCTTGCACATTACAGTACGTGTCGATCTTGTAAAACATTGCATGTATATATCATGAAATAAGTGTTGTATAATAAATATATACCAAATAAATATATACCACTCGAATAAAATGTTTGCTAGACAACCGGTCAACACCAGTCGGTCAGGCTGGTAGTAACGATACATTTTTTTAAAATAAATTTTGTTACATTTAAAATTATTTTTAATATAAGTAAAAATACATATTTAAATAAAGTGGACATTTATAAATTATTTATTATTTAGTTAAACATTGAAAAATTTTAAATTGTTCATATAATTAATTAATATTTTTTAATAAATTTATTATAAAAAGTACTATATATATTTATATGTGTTAAACTATAAATAAATTTAAATTCTGATGCAACTAATAAATCATTGAATAAATAACTTGATCGTTTTGAAAACGGTCCTCTCTCGAAAACTTTGAATTTACCGTACATTAATAAAGTTGTAATGCAACATCATCTTGTTCACATAAATATTAATAAAATAAAATATAATTTTTCATAATTGCTTGAAAATGTTATCACAAAAGCATTTTTAATAAGATTATTTGGAGTATGAACTACATTACATTGATTTTACTAATGTATTCTTAATATTAAAAATTATATTTAGTTCAATAATCGATTTGGTCTGGTCATACTGACCCATAACTCGATCACCCGGTATCAATTCAGTGTATATCTGCTCAATTTTTTAGAACATTCGATATCAGATGAGTATAGCATTCATTATATAAGTGAATATAAATTTCTATACTTATAGATCATTTGCACGGATAATTTATATCCACTTTTAGATTAATTAAAAAAGCATTTGATATATATTTGTTTATCAAATAATGAATATCAATGCTACAGATACTTTAAGATTCGATATACACATTGTTTATTACTTAAAGAATTTCATTGTATTGCCCGTAAATTTACATATTTAATTATATATATGCATATTTAGGACTCTACACATTTAAAATCATATTTCAAAAGATTCAAAATTATTTAATTAAATCAGAAAGTCCAAATATATATTAATTGCATAATTGAGAGAAATTATTAATTAGGACAATTTTTGTAAAGAATATTTCAATGCAATTTTCGATTAGCAAAATCGAACATAGAAAAATCTTATATAGAGATTAAATAACTAATATTTATGTTAAAAATCAGATTTTTAAATAATGTCTTCATACAAATTGAGATTTAAAAATATTATATATATTTTTCTTAATCGATAATAAATATTGATTAAAAAAACATTAAAAAAGACAATTGTGAAATCTCGATAAACATAAAATTAAATATCTAAACAATATAATATGTCAGAATTCATTCCAAATAAAAATATCAGCCACAAATATATTTAAATTTTCAAAGTAGATTTACTTCCAAAAGGCATGTCAATAGAATAGGGAAATCTCGATTTATTTCCGAAACAGATTTATTTACATGTGTGAACTGTACAACAAATGTAAAGTTTGAATTTTGAACTAATTTTCTATAAGTGGTAAGTCAAATGATTTGACCCAAAATTTTTATCAACTTTCCACAAATGATTTATTTACCTTCATCTTTCAATATATATAGATTCAAGTGCTGCTCCAACATTCCAAATTACTTCCAGAAGTTCTCATGAATTGGGCTATTCATTCTGGGCCCACTCTTTAATATTATGGACCTGAATTATTTGGCATATTGGCCCATGTAGGACTCTCAAATATTGAGCATTTATTTAAATATCCATCATTTGCCTTGAAATTGAGAAGGTGTTGGGCCGAGTATGGGGCTGAGTATGGGGTACCACTTATTCTGCGGGCTGAATTTCGTTTATTGATACGTCGCCCGTCGTTTTACTCTAATATCCTAAAAATAATACATAAAAAAATCAAAGCACTATAATCCATCTAATAAATAAATAAGTCGAAAAATATATAAATGCGATAAAATTAAGCATATAAAAATATGTCAATAAATATATAAAATACACACTTTTTCCGACCAATCAATTCTCCCCAAACTTAAACCGTTGTTTGTCCCCAAGCAACTTAGAACTAAAAGCACATAGATGGACAAGAAAACAAGTACGTGGAATTTTACTCAGGGCCTCACAATTCTCACATAAGTGTATAGTTCAAGCAACTCAAATTAATATATCCAGACTCAAGATGAAATAATTCTAGGAACTCAAACATATCAAGTATCAATTCAAGTGACCACCATAGTTTATCGATCTTTATAACGAATGTATCGATCAATGTAACTAGTGACACCCCTCCATTTGCTAACAAATTTAGTTTCTTTCCGTTTCTAGCCGAAGTCTAAATGTCTCGTTCTCCAAATTTTTTTTCTCTTTTCTTTCATTTTTTTTTTTTGTGAAGTATGAAACGCCAGCTCCATCACAAACCGTGGGTTTTAGCCTTTGGTGCTAGTCTAGATACGAGAGCGGGAAGAACGACACTTTTTTCGGCTCCAGCAGGTCGAGTATGGGGTACCCCCTTACTGGACTGTTCCGACTCTGTTTTCTCTACATTCGTGTTTCTTTCGTTCCTCGAGGTCCTCGATGCACGATTGGGTGACGCTTGAACTCATTTGACTCGTTGCTGACACGCCAGTCGGTCCATCTGTTTTGCCAATTGGCCAATTTGGCCTTGTAAATTCTTGATACACAGTCCTTGGTTCTTGATGCTCGCCTCAACATCTTGCTGAAATCTCAATGTGTTTTACGTCAATGCCTCCATCATATCCTCGAGCGATGGGCTGAGATCTCTCTCATACTGATAAGGTACCTGGTGCGAATAAAAATCGTGATAATAGGCTGCCATTCTCGAAAAGTTCTGCCAAACTCGTTAAAATCGTCCAAAGCTTAGTCAATCCCGCGAGTATGGAGTGCGAACTATTCTGTCCAGCAGAGTATGGGGGCACCCAATATTCTGCAAGAACATAAAAGAAGAAAAAACAAGGAANTCCTAAAAAAAACTCAATTAATACTCAAAAATCACAATTCAATAACGCCACTCCCCGGCAACGGCGCCAAAACTTGACCGCACGTCACTAACCTCCAAAATTCGACCAATCACCTACCACCAGCAAACATCAATTGACTAAGCTTTAGTGCAAAGTCATTTATTCGATCATGAACAAAACCTTGATCTTGGGCAAGTGATTTTAGACTGTATAAAGTCCTTTGTTCTTACACTTGATCCGCATTGAACCCTTCCTTTCCCATGCCTCATTTGGTCCTACTTTGTGTCTGTTGGTGTGCCTATGAATCCTCGTCTTAGTGATACTATGTCCGATCCCCGTCGTTCTCTTACTGTGAGCAATAGGACAGTCAATGAGTTATCTTCTTCAAAAGCCAAAGTTGATCTCCCTCCTACAGATGTTTCTACCAGATAGGATGAGTTTGTCTCCCATCATTTTAGTGCTTGTGACAAGGTGGCAAATGAAGTTGCTGCATAGTGAACCTACTTGAGGACACCGTAGAGTAAACTTAGGACAGGCCCTAAGGCATCCAGGTCGAAAAGAGGGAGAATGGTGATGAAGATAATGATGATGAGGACTCTGGCCAGTCGTGAGATGTTGTGTTGTTGATGCTGATATTTGTTGCTTTTTGTTGTGCGTTTCTTAGGTATGTAGTGAGATCTTTGGATGTAAGAACTTCTTAAAAAATATGGCTGATGTATTTGTTTTTACTTTCTACTATTGGGTGTTGGTTAAGATATTTGAATTATTGGTTGCTGGTTTGGGATGTTCGAACACTGGTTTTCTATGTTTTATTTGATGGTGCTTTTATGCAAGTTATTGGAACTGTCTTACTCGGTTCTGATTTAGTTTGTTTTATATGTTATTTAGGTTGTTAGGAATTATGTTACTATGATCCTTTATTTATTTATTTGGAACTTGCTTGATGTTTTTACACTGTAGGATGAAGTGTGATATGATCCCTTGTATTCGAACATGGGTGTTTTTGCTTGTTGTCTTTAAATTTGTTTAGCAGATCATCATCAAGATATTGGTTTTCGAACTGAATGCCAAAGATGAAGATAGTAAGGTTTAATTTTGGCAAAAGTTCGACAAATTAATATCTTGATGACTTTCTTGCTAAAGCAAGCAAAACAAATTAAAAGAGAAGATTTTCACTTTCTCTCTCTTGTATTTAATTAAGCTCCTTATTTATTAGATACTATATTTATTTAGTATGGTAAGTAATATATAGTAGTATCCTATTTATGTTTGATAAATTTATTTCTATAATATTTGTTCTATTTCGTGTAGGGAGGATTGCACACTTAAGGAAAGCAAAAGTTGGTCGTGATTAAAAGATCTTGGTTTCAATGTGAAGAAGATTGTGTCCAAGACTTGAAGAATTTTTACGGGAGCGGAATCAACTTCACATGGAAGGATGTCGTTACATGGAAATGTGAATGTTTCTTTTCACTGAGAAGTTTGTATATATGCATGCATGAAGATTCAGAGAATGGTTGTTGCAATTATCGTGTATTCATATTCAAGACATTCTCGGAGTGTTTGTATGTTTTGAGTTGATTTGTTCTTTGTTTAGTTTAGCAACAATTCATTGTGTGTTCTTATATTATTGAAGACTTGTGTTTGTTCTTTATTCATAAACTCATTGGGTGCTATAAGGGAGTCCTTGTCTTGTGAACCCAAGTTATACATTATGCGCGCAAACTGACCTATTAATGAAATGGCTTTGAGGGTGACTCTGAGAGATAGTGGGATACTCCCCGAAGACTATTTTGTTTATTCGTTGATTTCACTTTTAATTTATGCATATAACACTTATTGCGTACTTTACATTCTCCCTCATAATGTTTCAATTACTTTGTGTTTCACAGTTAAGGCTCATATGAATTGACACCACACTTTACACTTCCTCGTGTACTATTGTACGTTTCTCACAGTTATATATTTTAGTATTACCTATGTGCTTTCTACCATATGAAGAGTATTTACGATAAACGACTCAAATCAAAATGTTATCACAATTGAAATTAGTAAAATAATACGTTTCACATGCACAGCAACTAATATGTTCCAACAAACCTCTTTCACAAAAAATGCAGAAATTAGCAATCATTCATCAGTTNCACCCTTCTGTTTATCACATTTTCTGGTTCAACATGACAACATCAAGTTGGAGAGGCCAAGCGAATACAAAGTCTTCCGGCATACGAAATTTACCATATTTTCAAGGTAAGATTATTACAAGAGTAATTTTGTAAAATACTCGAGACAGAGATAGGTGTAGATGTTCAATTGCAACTTCCTTTATAGGATGAAGAACACACATTCTTACAAATGTCGCCACAAGCTATAGTAGAAATTCATAATTCACAGGTATTACATGATCTCCACTACAGCACGACCGATAATATTCCCCTGGTCAAGGTCCTTATAAGCCTCCCCAGCCTCCTCAAATTTGCACTTCCTTGAAACAGCTGCTTCAAGACTGAAAATCCCCCTTTCAGCCAGCTTAATCAATTTCGGAAGGTCCTGCCTTGCTCTGCCCCCATAAGACCCTATCACTTTAATCTGCAATACATACCAAGATTTAAGAGGTTTCAAAACAAAATGCAAAAATAGAAATAAATAAAACACTCATGGGTTTTGAAGACGAACAATGATACCTGTCTGCGGACCAAATGGTTTATATCAACCTCCCCTTTAGCACCAGAGAGCGTAAGTCCAATCATTACAGCCTTCCCTCCATCACGTACACTTTGCACGCATTGGGAAAATGTCTGTGTCCTTCCGAGAGCTTCTACGGCTATGTCTACACCCCTTCCTCCTGTAATCTCCTGTTCAGGTGTCAAATCCAAAAAGGAATTTCAGAAGCATATGATTTTACTCCAAAAGTAATTATACATAAATAGCTTAAGCTGAAAAGTGTGCGTAATCTGCTGTTAACTGAATTGAAAGATTGTTGCTCCAAGATCAGCTACCTGGCTAAGCCAAATGGCCACCTCAATTTTTGAGATGAAGCCTTAATACGTATCCCAGCAAACAAACATAAGAATGCAATATAATATTCAAGCTCTCCCAAGCATTAGAAAATTTTCTAGTGATGAAAGACTTATTATAGATTTTTTTTTTTTTTTTTTCTTTTATTTTCTTTTTAGTTGAAGAAGGTTAACAGCATCTTGGAGCCTGTTCATGTGAAAACGATCCTACTCTTCTAAGTCTGTCATGCTTCTTGATGGAACAAGTTGACTAATTCAGGGTCATTTTTTATCAGGTGTTAGTTGCTTGTTATTTACAGGATCTCGAATATTGCCAATAACTATGCATAAAATCTCCGCTATTCCAAAAAGATAATCCCTTTTTCTCGGGATAAGGTTCATAGATATAACTTTGAGCTTTGAGTTTTAAATATGTTTTTCCTTTTTCTCACTATAATCCAAGGTATATATTCTTTACTATTTAATATAGCAAAATTAAAGATATAGATTGTATACTTTGATTTTCAATACGGCATCTTCTTTCCGTGCATTTATAGCATGAGTGGCTCCAGATATCTTAGCTTTCTGAAGTTTCTCATCTTGAACATCTACTGCAATGATCTCGGAAGCCCCAAATGCCCTAGCTATCTGCAGACAACTGTTTGGTCTCTTCCAATTAAACTCATGCAAAAAATTGTGATCAAGTTCACAGTAGCAGCATCTCAGTTAAATAATCTTGAATAATGAGACATAAGGCATTTTCTCTCAATTAAATAATCTTGAACGATGAGATATGGAAAATTTTCTTTTAGAGTGCACTGGTGGCTGCATTGGCAGGCTCACAGTTCACATACTTTACGAATACTGAGTGATTATGAGTTATCTTTGGTCCCAACTCTGTAGGGTCTTGAATGATCACATATGACAAACACGTAAGAAAACAAGAGTCCAGAAAGTCTTCAATCTACCTTTACTAGTATGTGAAAAATTACTAAATCAATAATCTCTAATTCTTCAACAATATCTAATTCTTTACAAATACTGAGTGTAATGAGTTATCTTTGGTCCCAACTCTGTAGGGTCTTGAATGATCACATATGACAAACACATAATAAAACAAGACTCCAGAAAAGTCTTCTATCCACCTTTACTAGTATGTGAAAAATTACTACACCAACAATCTCTAATTCTTCAACAGTTCATAAAGTCCTACTACCTATGTCAAGGTTCAGTAGCAGGCCTTCCATAATACGGATTGAAGGCTTAAATGGTTGAAGCAAGAAAAGTTGTCAAAAAATCGTAAAATTTCAATACCGTATTTACTCATTACCTCGAACCAACACCCCCAATGCCAATTACTGCAACGGCATCACCAGGACGGACCTCAGCAGCATGAGCCATTGCTCCATAGGCAGTAAAAACTGCACATCCAAGTATTGCAGACTCTGTGTAAGGCAACGAGTTGGGTAGAACGGCTAATCCATGGGCTGGCACCACACAGAACTCAGCCAGGCCTCCCATGCTGTACATATAAACTGGCTTTCCTGTGGTACAAGTACATAGTAAACCAGAGTATCTTGTCACCAAATTTAAAGGCAATAACATCTACAATAAGAACACCATAGATTAATTACAAACCACATCAGTACATGTAAGCACAACTATCAACTTTCAGAGCAAGTTCTTGCTTACTCTAGCAAACCTGAGAGCATACTACATCGAATGGACACAAACAAATAGAAGAAAAAGAAAAATATATGTTTTCAGAGAACTTGGACATGGTAATTGAATCAAATATAGTATCTATTACAAATTTACGACAAAATTATTTAAAAATAAAAGGCTGGACCAATCTAAACAATCATGATCAGCAGAGAAGTTTTTATCCTCACGCAGTACAAGTGATTGTTTCTCTTAGCACTAAATGCGAAAACTGTTGCTTAACAACCACCTAAAAATATGTTATATACATATATAATATACAGGTGTGTGTGTGCGTGTGTGTGTGCGTGTGTGTGTGTGTTTGTGTGTGTGCATTCAAATGGATCAAGAAACTGTTGAAATAAGATATATAGAACAAACATGGATATGATCCAAGCAACTCCACATCTTCAAGGAGATCATCTGCAGAGTTTTAACAAATGCTTTTCAAGGCAAAGTTCTTGGAAGGGACGGAACGTACCACTACCACGGAGAAATAGCCTTGTTTCGCCGTCATAAAGTGTCCCTTTTGCTCGATTATAAGCGAAAAAAGACTCGCACAAGTCATCTTGACCCTGTTTTCATACAAGGCAAAATTAAGTCCAAACTCTAATTAAGTAAACTGCTCAGATCAGGATTTTACATGCAGATGAACTGATAAAACTTCAGAAGGCGTCTTCTGACAAACTTGCCTTAGAGCAGAAAAGACAGCTTCCGCAAGGCATTATGAAAGCCCCAACAACTTGAGATCCAACAGGAAATCTGAAATATTAATTTAAAACAGAACAAATAAGTAAATTTATTCCCTCGTTCCAGCATACATGAAAAAAAAAAAAGGGATAAAAATCCAATGTGTATTCCCAGCTTATGAAACCTTTCAATGATTTTACTGTCAGTAAGTGGCCCATGTTCAACCACCTCCCCGGTAATCTCATGCCCCACAACACAAGGGCTGGCAAATGGAAGCTCCCCTTTGATCACATGCAGATCCGAGTGACAAACTCCGCATGCTGCAATTGCATTAGTCACACGCAGCTATGAAATGCAAATGGCTCAAGCAAAATAATGCTAATGTGCTACGGATACTATAAAAATATGAAAATATTTATCTCAATCAACTTATTAATCATCACACATGACTAAATAACTTCACATTATTAAAAGACGTAATTTATGATAGATATGCATGTAATCATTCAAAGGTAAAACTCTTTCGATCCCAAACCATGTTGCATTGTGTACATAAAGAGATAAATTAAAGAAATAAAAGGAAAGACTCCTTGAGCATACACTAAGCTAACAGGCATGATTCCATCATCAATCCAGTCTTTGCTCCGCTAGATCATTCAACTTCTGATCCATATATAAGATACTAACAGCAAGGACATGCGAAAACACAAGCTTCATACATAGCACAATGCAAAACAGCTCAACTAAAAAAGTGAGCTCCATTAAATTACCCTTGGTTTTGATGAGAACCTCATTGGCTTTAGGGCGGGGCATGTGGAAATCTTCGAAAGTGAGGGGCTTATTCTTCTCCCAAAAGACCGCACCACGCATGTAGGACGGTCCGTTGCTGACGTGGTACCCCGTTGCTGACGCCGTTGTACTATTATCTTGTCCGGAGCTCGAATACCATCTCTGGCAATCAGAGTAATCAGATGAACCGTATACAAAGGGACTGCAGGAAGCTTGCACCGCGGCCCTCCGGCTGCTGCCTTTGGCCAAGCGCAGAAGAAGCGAGCTCCGGTGAAATGCCATGGAAAAAGAATACAGTTCGTACAATTCGTAATTGCTTATTTCAGATGCGATAAACTGCAACTGGAGAACTGTGGAGACAGGAAATATTAATTAGACGATCGAATCGCAATTGCAAGCTATTTGGCGAGTGAAGATGAAAAAGCAGGTAGCATTTGTCAATGTTTATCCTCTGGAGCCTTTTCTTTACTAATTTCCGCACCTAAGATGCTTATTATACTATATATTATATATAAGTTTTGTTTGGCTTGTCTTATATGAGTTTAATAGAGGTTTATATTAAATATATATTTATTAAATGTATAAAAGTGTATTGAAGGGTGATACTTTTTTATGTTAATAAGTAGTTTGACTAACAAATTATTAAATATAGAACAATGCTACAAGTACATAAGAGGTATATATAACACTCACATGGAGTGCGGTCCACTTGATTTTTTATTTTTAATAGGATCCACTCCATGTTAGTGTTATGTACACCTCTATGTACATGATTATGTACCTATCGCATTTTCCTAACAATAATTATTGGTGGGACCTACTATTTATGTGACTTAACAATGGTGAGCATCCACAATGCTTTTGGTTCAATCACACAAAATTATATGTCACTTAAGAATGAATCCAGTCTAAAAAAATATATTCCCCAATGCAATTAAAAGTATATTGGTCCTGCTAATGTGACAGCCAGAAAAAGAGATAGACCCAATGCATTGTAAATGTTGTGGGAAATTGTTGATAAGCCAACTAGGGTCTTTGCATTGAAGTGGGCTTGCCATGTAGTAATTATTGGCGGGCCAACTAAGAGTTCTACTTCTAAATGACTTAAACAAAATTTTTTCTACAACTACTTGGGTGAGAAAATAAAATGAGAAAAATTACTCGTTCATTTATAATTTTTTTTTATATTTAATAAGTTTTTGTTTTTAATTACAAATATACTGATTTCCACTATAAATGGTTGATTCGTAATTTATTTTTTTCATTAGTTTTTAGATTATATTATTTTTTTGGTTTATGATTCATTTATAAATGGTTTGTTTATGTTTTTATTTTGACTATCGTATTTTTTAAAAAAAAAATTCATAAAGTGTAGTAAACATTTAGAAGGGAAAAAAAATATAGTAAAATAAACTAAATATATATATATATATGTATGTATATATATATATATGTGTGTGTTTGTTTATATATAGAAGTTTTGATATTCACTTAAAATACTTTTGTTTTCCCACAAAAATCAAATATTCTTTTTTACTCTTTGATTTTTTATTTGCCTTCGGTAATCTTCTCTTTATCATCATGTAGGGATTTTATTTTTATTTTAAGTAATATGATATCAATAAGATCTAAATCTACTGATTAAATTCAAAACCTTTCATTAATTTTTTTTACTTCTACCTAATCTATTTTAATTTTAGTTTTAGTCATATAGTAAGAAACTCAATTGAATAACAAATGAATTTTTAACAATGTATAATAATAATATTATAAGAAATATAAATACATATATATATGATTTTATTGATTTTTTTAATAAATAAAATGAGTATATAATTTATATTTAATGAACTTTCTTTGTTACAACATCATTCGTAATAAAATGAGTATATAGTTTATATTTAATGAACTTTCTTTGTTACAACATCATTCGTTTATGATATTTAATAACTTATAAATAACATACTACAATAATATTAATAAATATGAATAATATCTCTACTCTATTCTACCTGAAACTGAATTTTATCGATGTGACGTGTGATAATAATTTATTGATATTATCTGATTATATTCATAATATATATATAAAAAAATAAAGTAAGTTAGATTTGATTTGTATTTTAAATTAAAATTTGAAAATTTAAAATTATTTGGTAGATTTAGGGTGGGTTTGGCTACTTTGACAGATTGAGTTTGATACAATTTGTTAACTTTGGGCCCTGACTTAGCAAGGCTTTTATCCTTTGCAATATAAATTTTGGTTGCATTTTTTAACATGTTTGATACACACGTCAATCCATCAATATTTCATTTGGTTTGGTAAATGGTGAGCGATATTAATATTTTTTTTTATTACATATTTTCTTGTCTTCTTTTTCTATCCCTGTCCCGGCGCCTCAAGACTCAACTCTCCAACAAGCCAAGGAATCCATCGACGACAAAACCACCATTACAACACATCTTTGGACGAAGAAATTTTTAGTCGCCGGTGAACTTCAATTAGAGATTTCATAGTTGGACTCTTCAAGCAGCGTGCCCTTGAAAACTAATTTTTTCTAAAAATCGCTAACAGAAGATCTAAACCAGTAAGCTTATACATGCCTCAATTGACTCCGATTCTTGCAAATTCATATTCCTATTAAGTGTGTTATTTGTTTATTTTTTTATAACTTCGGTTTGTTATTTTGTAAACTGAAATTCCTATTAAAGGTGTTATTTTTTGCAAATTTAAATTCATATGCCTCAATTGTTATTGCAAATTCATGCATATTCCTATTAAGTGTGTTATTTGTTATTTGTTTATTCCTATTCCTATTAAGTGTGTTATTTTTTGCAAATTCAAATTCATATGCCTCAATTGTTATTTTTTAAACTAAAATCACAAATTGGGGAGAGGTTTAATAAGTTAGGATTCTTCTCAATTTACTGTTCAGTGAACATTTGTTGGAATCAGATACAAAGCTATTTCGGAAAAAAAGAGAAACAAATCAAATCAATTGTTATGTTCACTGAAAAACTCAAACACTTGACTTGGTTTTGCATTTGAAACATTATTATCGTTTAATACTCTTGAATACGAACGTGTTGTCTAGGAAAAAAATACCATCTGTGAAACCTCAAACACGAAATGACGTGCTTGCAAATCTATTTCGGGACGAAGGGATGGAACGAAGATGAAGTGAATTTTCTTTTCAAACAACTTGAATATGAAGCACTTAACATCCCTATTAACTAAATTGTAACGTTTAATATATATTTGTGGCTTATTACAGGCCGGCTAATTGAAAATTTTAGGAAAAAAATTGCCATTCCAATGGTCAAACTTAGAGTGCTTAATTTTAGAGGCCAATACAGATCATTCGCGGAGTGGAAACAAATACCAAGCGTGTGCCACAATCTTAAGAAAAACAAAAGCTCTGTCGATGGAGTGTACTGCAATCAATTACTAAGGTATTAAATACATTACTTATGAATGTTTATTATAGCGAACAAATGATTGGGTTTATTTGTTTTCATTGATTTGACATGTTTTCTTGTTTCAGGAGACTATGAAATGGAGATTTTTTAGAACCTATGGGATGAAACACTTTCATACAACACATTTACTCTTCTCCACAAAGAATGTTGTTCCTATCGCTTCTAGTGATTTGGCACATAATTGAACTAGTCCACAAAGTAGTTTTTATTTGGGAAATTTGCAATGTCACTGGATTTGTAACAAAAATGAAGTAGCTATGAAACTGTTTGTTTTCGTAAGTTTGGTTTTGTCTCCGTGAAAGCTTCACTGTAATGTGTAATTTTGGGGAGTGATTGTTTTTGTAAGTTTGGTTTTGTTTAAGTGAAAACTTAATTGTATGTGTAATGTGGGGTGCTACTTCATAGCTTTGTACATTAACCATGGTACTTCAATAAAAACTATTGATGTTACTTCTTTGCCTCTTGGAATAAATCCAAGAATTTGTATTTGCATTTTTTTATATACATGAATGCATTTGAAATATCATGAATTACAGGAAGATGATTGTTTTCAAAAAGTTTTTACTGTGCCATATGTTGAGATGTGATAAACATGAAGATGAATGCTAGTAGAGATACTTGTTTAGGGAGCACCCAAATCTTGCAGACAATAGTTACCCAAACCATATGCTAAGAAATTTCTTAAGCAGAACAATAGAAACAACCTCATTCTTAGAAATTTCTTTAACTTTCGGAACACAAGAAACAAACATGTAACATTGAATGAAATACATGACATGCAAATTGTTGAAGCTAATTCACAAATCACTAAGAAAAGAACTCATACAATCAAAACAATACATTTCTAAAGAAATGGCAGCAAACATTCACACGAAGGCAAACCAAACATGGATTTTGTTCACTAGAGTTCGCCTAGGAGATAATAGCAGCTCATGAAGGTCGACATTTTGTATCTTCATCTCCTTCAGTTTTTTCATCTTCCCCTACAATTTCTCAGTTAACATTTGCAGTTGCACAATTTCGTTTTTAACTTAGTTCTCCAAAATTAATTTCTCGGACCCAAGCTTAAGGTAACAACATTTTTGAAAGAGCAACATATCATCATCCACTAAAAGAATCTAGATTCATCTGTCTTAAAACATGATGAAAGCTTCTAAAAATATTTAAAAACAAAAACATAAAATGAGACTTATTTGGATGCACGCAGCTTGTCAGCACTTACATTTCGGAGTTTACACCTATGGTAACTCCTATATGGATTTTCTTTTCCATGTTATAGGTAAAAAACTGAGCCTTCAAGTCGTGGTAACAACTTCTTCTCATAGCTTTAGAATTTGCATTACTCTGTTGTGATTTCTCCATTGATGGTGTCCAACCACTTTCCAGAGACATTTGTTTTTCAGTGCTAGGTACTGAATTAGCACTCTATCACAATGGTATGAATATATATTTTCTACAAAAGCAATGTGAAAAGGAGCATCATGTATTTGTTTGCTAGCTATTTAAGGAAACGAGACATATATTCTTCAAGAAAGATGTTTTGTACAATTTTCTTGTTTAGTAATAAGGAATATATTCTGATTCTTTTATGGATGTGTCTTTCAGTCAATCTAAAATCAGCTTTAAGAATCAGAATCAATAGGTTTTGGTTTTTTCAATTTTTAGTAATGAGGAATAGATTCCATCTTCAACGAAATTGATATTTCGTTGCTATGGTAACATGTTTACATACATAAATGTTCGACTTCTTCCTCATGCAAACTATATAATCAAGCATCATCAAGTGAGAATCACAAGCAACATAACAACTTACAAGTTTCATCCTTCACAATATCTCTTTCTCTTTTTTCGTTTCTCGAAGGCTCACCTCAAAATGGCTCCAAACAAAGTTTCAAAATCTGCCATTTCCCAAATAATTTTTTTTTTTTTTTTTTTTAATTCTGGGGAATGGACTAGGCAATAGAAAAGAAATTCGTGGCCGAATTGGTAGCGCAGGCCTCTGCCAGAAAATTTGAGGTTGAGAGACCGAACCATCATACCATTTTGAGTGTTATAGGAGTTGTCAATGCTCACTATGGTTAGAGTAGAAAAAAACTCGCAGGTTACATAAACGCTCCCAAGTTTTCAGCTGGATGAAACAACATAGTGGAGTTACATACACGTAACATGGCAATAGAGTACAAGCGGACGAGCAAACATGGGAGCATATCATTCGAGTAACTATACTTTATTATTATTTTTTTGTCTTTAATGAGTTTCAGTTTAGGTTTCTTAATTTTATCATAACTTTGGGTTATATTTAAATTCGTAGTGAAATGCTAGCAATGGCATACATAAACGAGGGAGGAAACGTACTCCAAGAGTTGGAGTACTTATTCGGAGATGTTAACAATGTCGGTGACAAAAATGGAGGAAACGAGGTGATTGAAATATCTGACGATGGTGAAGGAGACGATAATGACGACAATGGAAATGATGTTCATGTTAACCCCCATTTGACAATTGACAATGAGTTGAACAATACTAACAATTGTTTTTATTATGATTTAGCGTGGTACAATTCTGAATCCGCGAGCGTTTCTTCTATTCTGGACCCCAAGAAACCACCAAAGACCTTAGCGTCCACGTTGGAAGTATTGGGAAAATCTAAGAAGCATTGGTCCACCCACGAATGGGATGGAAAAAAGTGATCCAGTAGAAGAGATTCCCAACAGTTCTATGGCATCATCTTCCTCTCCTTTCAAAAAATAAGGAGTATGAGATATCAGGATTTCAGTGACGTGAAAGTAGGTGGAACTATGTTTGTTTACATTGTGGTTGTTTTAGTTTCAGTTTCCAATTGAATAATTTTTCAAGTCCCCCGGTTCGTGCATTGTCAGAATTCGAAGGATGATAGAAAATTAAATTAGATATGTTTGTTAGATGATCTTTAATTTTCCATAACTTGTATTTCCTATTAAAAATTTTACCTTGTCGCCTGGGAATATTATTCATCTTATTCTTCTGTCCTTGAATTGCCAAACAAATGCTTTATGAATTTTTTTAAAATGTTTGTTTCTCACATGTTTTGGTTGGATGTTCAAGTTACTTGGTGTTTGTTCTAGATAAATTATGTCAAACGTGGTACTTTATAACCTGGCTTTTCAAATATGGTTGTAATGTGATCAAATATGGTGTTATTTGTACTTGTTTTTTTTACTACAGGCACATCATTGCACAATTTTTAACCCCTATGCATCGAGGATTAAAAATATCCCCAACCTACACATTTGAAAACACACTAAATCATACTGTGGAACATGAATTTTGTTTGGATATTATTGCACGTGAACAAAAAGCTTTTGATCAATCTGAGTAACCAATTACAACTTATTAGAGTTCAATAATCTGAGTTCCTTTTTCTTTTAGGTAATCAGACATTAACTTGTTATTTCACTAAAGCTAACAGTAACATTTATGTCTCTGCATGGAGCTTGAAATTATTACAATGATAAGCTACTTGAACAAATTGCAAAAGAGTAATTTACAATGAAACCAGTACCAGCTGCAGGTAGGGATGGCAATTAAGCCCGGACCTGGCCTGACCCACTTTGCCCCGTAGTGTTTGGGCTGAGGTCGGACCCGCCCCGTTTAAACACGGGCCGAGTCGGGTCCGTTCCGTTTAATAAACGGGTCAGGTCCGGGTAGTTAAACCTGCCCCGGCCTGCCCTGTTTCTTATATATAAATTATATAGATTTTGATGTTATATATTATATTAGGGTTTAAAGTTTAAATCCCACCTACTTTCCTCTCTTTCACGTTCTGTACACACACACCACACATTCATCTCTCACA
>BKCP01008737.1:1028152-1048448 GCA_008636005.1 Striga asiatica | reverse complement strand
CCGGTCCAGCCCAAGCCAGCGCCCGACCGCCCGGTCCAGCCGAGCCGGCAGTCCGGCCAGTCAGCGAACCGGCCGGTTCGACCGGCGGTTCGAGTCCGTTTTGATTCGTGACTTCCGGTCCGAGTCTTTTCAGAGTTTTAGTATTTTTCCGAGCCAGTCCAGTCCAGTTTAATCGCGTAGATAAGTCCGAGCATTTTAGCATATAATTTAATATTCCGAGCATTATACTTAGCATTATTTTGCTTACAAATTTATGTAGCCTAAGGAGAGTCAAGCCTCCGACCGCTACTCCAGTCAGCACTTGCATCAGTTCAGTTATCAGGTGGAGGTCATGTACTGGATTCCACATTATATATAATATTTGTACTATGACAGAGGTATGTTCGAGACAGTTAGTTTTTCCAAGTGATTGGCCGACCTAAGGGCCTTTCGAGTTTTACCTGGTACCGGTGGAGGCCGAGGGCCTTAATATCCCATTGGTGTGTGCACACGAGCGGCCAAGGCTGACGGTCTTATGACCACAGTACAGAAAGAAAAGAAAAGTTTACAGTTCAGCTCTTATATATTTATGTTCATGATACGTTATTATACATGATGTCTTATTCAGTACTGGTCTTTGCGGAGCATAGTGGTTTTCTCACGCCCCCATTGTGTTTTTCAGGAGACAGAGTCGAGCGTGCCGGGTGAGCTATGCGTGGCGAAGCGTGGTCATGATAGTCGAGGACATTTTTACGCACATTTTATGTCCTTGTATTTATGCTCATGTATTTTCAGATATGTATGCATGTATGTTGTATTTCGGATATGCTTCCGCTAGCAGACTTAGACTGTGCGAGACAGTTCATACATTGCATGTTTAATTCCATTATCCGTAGCGGATAGTTTGGTTACATGTTTTATTTATGTCTGTGAGTAAGTTAAGTAAGTTTTTATCTGTGACATCCCGCAATGAGTTAGTGTTTTCGAAAACCAAGCTCGCATACCTTTCGAAAACAAAAGTGAAAATTATCTGATTTTTCAAAGCTAGTAAGGCGGGGTGCCATAATCGGCCGAACCTTTCCATCCACACAAAAATGTACACGAAGTTAAGATTATGTTAACTATTCCTTGTATATTAACCGCTATTTTTCCCTTTATCGTACGGTACCTTGGCTTATCAGTTTCCGGCACAGTCACTCTTATATGAGTGCCGTCTAACGCGCAAAAAACCATAAAAAATACTGTTTTATATTAAAAATTCTGACTGCTAAAGAAAATATAAATTTCATTAGTGTTTTTCTTGTTTGTTGGTAATTATAAAAAATTAAGTACGTTGAACCACTTCCATCTGTTATTAGAGTTGTTTGAATCATCAATCGGTTCTGGTTTTACTAGGAGAATTGAATGACAGCACAAAATCACCAACAAGACATAGTGAACATAAATGCTTATAGTATGACTAGACCTCTTGAAGTCAATTTTAACCACCTTCATCTTCTTATGATGAGAAATAATGGAAACAAATAGTGCAACTTCCTTTGTAACGAATACGTATTTAGAATCAGACAATCCACTAGAGGTAAGGTGAAGGTAACAAAACCTAGCGAAGGCTTCTCTAGTCATTCTTAGATTCTCCATACAATCTAACTAGTTCATGCCAACCAAATTGTTCAAATGTTCTATTTGTTTAGGATTTCTATTCGCCATGGCATATTCAATCCATTTCGTAATAGCTTCAGTTCTATTAATCACTTGTTCCTCGCTCAACACAATAACCATGTTCATGAAAAAGGTACAGTCATTCAAGATTGCTTCCAATAATAGAAAAATTCAGCCTTTCCCCTATAAATATTTGCCATAATTTACAACACCTTAAGATGAAACCTTTGAAAATAAATAGTAAATTTGTATAAAATAATTAAAGTCTTTGCGTTAAATGCACATATTCAACCATATACAACCATTCAAAAATTTAACAAGTTCTGTTTAAGTGGATTAATCATATATGAAAACAAATTAAATTTTAGAACTAGAAACTAAACAATTTTTTCTTTTAAAATTTTATGATTTATGTTGTGAACATATCAACAACTAAATATGCTAGATTAAACAACAAATTCTATTGTGTATTACCTTCTGCAATTTTGGAACTTCTTCAGCCCCGTTTCTTCAATTCTTGCATTCGCAACTGTTCATCGGCCGCCGAGACCAGCTGCTCTCCTCTCGCTGACTGAAAAGGTGATCACACCCAAAAGGAATAGTTAGATCAGCGAAAATACAAAGAAAAGAACAAATACTTATGTTGAGGAAAAATCTAAAACAAGGGTTTGTAGATCTAATTCACACAATATCTTGTGTGAATTCGACGAGCGGCATAGATGTACGAGGAGAAATGATGTAGCGCAGCGTAAACGAAAGGATATACGAGTATCAAGACAAATGTAATTTCATACAAACTTTTTCAACCCTTCATAAGAAATAACATTCATATATAATAATCTTCTTGTGTCTCTTTGGTTTCAGTAATGAATATACTTAGTTTTTCAAGACAAACTATATTTGAATGTCTCTTTGGTTTTCAAGCTCTTTCTAGATTTCATAAGGTAGTCAACATAATGCTGTTAATGATATTAAAGGTCTTGTAACACTCCCATGAAACTTCATGTGTGCTTCCGGCGTGGCTCATATTTGTCCAAGAATGCCAAAGCGATCTCTTCGTCATCATCCTCCCCGCATTGAGGAGTATTCACCCTCAAATCCAGATCGATATTCTCGTCATCAGGATTTTCACCTCAGTAGGGAACAAGGTGTTTGATGTTAAAAACGTCAGACGTACGAATATAAGATGGCAGACAGAGGCGATAAGCATTGGGATTGATTTTCTCCACGATCTCCAAGGGGACCACCTTTCGAGCGGACAACTTATTGTACTCATGAGCCGAGAAACAGTCCTTTGTTAGCACCACCCATATATAATCACCCTCCTCGAACTTTGCATGCCGTCGACGAGCATCCGCATGTTGCTTGTAGGCAGTCATAACTTCCTCAAGGTGAGCGCGTGCGGCTTCATGCGTGCAACATAGGTCAACCATAAAATATTATGCCTGACAATCAGATGCATCTGTAGACGGTAAAGATAAGAGGTCGGTCGGTCCCCGAGGCTGAGTTGCATAAATGACCTGAAACGGTGAGAATCCTGTAGCCTGACTCACGACTGAATTGTGAGCGAATTCTGCTTGGCTAAGTCTTGCATCCCAGCTATAAAAATTCTTGCCTACCAAACAACGCAGTAAGTTACCCAGAGAACGGTTGACAACCACAGTCTGGCCATCCGTCTATGGGTGGTATGCACTACTGAAATCAAAGCATGTATTGGATAGCCGCCATAAACTCCGGCAAAAATGACTCAGAAAACACGTGCCGCGGTCTGAAATAATAGAAGACGGGAGGCCATGAAGACGGTACACCTCGCGAAAGAATAACTGAGCAATGTGAACCGCATCGGTCGTCTGCTTACATGGGATTAAATAGACCATTTTTGAAAACCAGTCGACAACGACAAAGATGAAATTGCGGCCACGTTGCGTCTGAGGTAATCCTAAAACAAAATCTATGCTAATGGCACTCCATGGGCGAGTAGGAATCGGCAAAGGCCGATACAACCCTGAGTTAGTGGCCACTCCTTTCGATACCTGACAAATACGACAATGCTACACGAAACGTATTTCCGTAAAGAGGGCGAAAAATACAAGCAATTGCGCCCAACATGACCGACACCATCCAATTCTACCACCAACTTCAACGAAGACTACAATCAGGCAACCATAGGCGCACACCGTGGAATAGAAACCCATCTGTCAACACATAATCATCCACAGGTCCTGATGCGAGGCGACGTACAATAAAAAAAAGAGTCTGCCTCATAGAGATCTCGCAACAAATCAATTCTGACCACCAACACTCGCATGTCTGATAAGAGCAAAGAGCAACGACTCAAGGCATCCGCCACGCGATTAGAAGTCCCCGACCGATGCTTCAAGACGAATGTGAACTGCTGCAAGTATATGGTCCACGTGGCATGACGAGCGGAAATATTGTCCTGGGAAGCAATATGGCGCAGTGCCTCATGATCAGTGTAAAGTACGAACTCCCGCCGGAAAAGGTAGTATCGACAATAATGCACAGCTCGAGATCATAACTGTTGTAACGTAGGCGAGGACCGAAAAGCTTCTCACTGAAAAATACCACTGGGCGTGAATCTTGGCTCAATAAGGCACCAATACCGACCTTTAAAGAGTCAAAGGACAGCTCAAAAGGCCGTGACAAATTGGGCAACACTAAGACTGGGGCGGTGGTCAACTTGCTCTTAATCAGAGAAAAAGTGTCAGAAGCCTGCGGGGTCTACAAAAAAGACTTGCCTGACAGGCAATCGGTGATAGGTGCTATGATAGAGCTAAAATTAGAAATGAAATCCCTATAGAAGGAGGCGAGGCCGTGAAAGCTCAAACTCAGTAAAAGTCGTAGGTGTCGGCCAGTCTCGAATGGCCGCTACCTTGGCGTCGTCAACCCAAATTCCTTTGCTAAGATGACAAATCCCATAAAAAGATTGAATCGACCAGAAAAAAATATTTCTGGGGTGCTGCATAGAAGCCCTCCGCTCGAAGAATCAGAAGGACCTCTTGCACGTGGCCCACATGCTCCTCCATCGATCGATTGTAGATAAGAATGTCGTCAAAGTAAGTGATGACATATCGACCAATAAGATCACGAAGTGCATGGTTCATAACTCTCATGAAGGTACTCGGCACATTAGATAGTCTAAACGGCATCACCATCCACTTGAAGAGGCCTTCACGAATTTTGAAGGCCATTTTCCACTCGTCCCCAGGGCGGATACGAATCTGATGATACCCACTGCGTAAATCAAGTTTTGTGAAAATAAAGGCGCCATGTAACTAATCCAATAAATCTTCCAACCACAGGATAGGGAATCAGTATTGAATGGTAATCTTGTTGATGGTCCGACTATCCACATACATGTGTCAGGAGTTATCCTTCTTCGGTATCAATAAATCCAGGATGTTGCACGGGCTACGACTATGCTTGATGACGCCCCACTGTAAAAGTTTGTCCACCTGAAGCTGCAACTCCTTATCCTCAGCTGGACTCATAAGATAATATGTGGGCGATTAGGCAGAGACGCCAAGGGTACCAAGTCAATCTGGTGCCGAATGTCTCGAAGGGGCGGTAAACCTAACGGCAGCTTCTCGAGAAAAACATCATAAAACTTCTCTAGTAACGGTCGAATGGCCGCCAGAGATGACTAGTCCAGAGATACATCTGATCCAACCGAAAGTAGCACCAATGGGGCCTGGGGCATCGTGCATCTCTCCTAAGAACGCCACACGGGAAAGGAACATCACTGAAGGTGGCGTGGACGCCGGTAGAGATCGAGGTGGTGACGGATGTAACACAATCTTGACACCCTCAAATGTGAAACTGTAGGTGTTAAGACGGCCATCATGAAATGCTGCCCGGTCGAACTGCCACAGTCGGCTAGCAGTAAATGACAAGTTTCCATGGGGACCACATCACACCATACTTGATCCCGATATGATCCTCCAATGGAAAAAGGCCCCAGGACTCGTCGGTCGATTGTAACAGCATTGCCCTTCTGAATCCAAGCAAGGCTATATGGTTGTGGGTGCGGCCAACTCAAAAGTTGGAGTTTGTCAATGGCCTCTTGGGCGACCACATTTTCGCAAGACCCCGAATCAATAATAAAACGACAAATGCGGTCACCCACAGTACAAGTCGACTAAAAGATCGTCCGAAAAAACCCGAGGCACCAAACAAGAGCGTCGAAGTACCAAGGCTGTCGCAAAATCACCATGTAGATGCTCGACCGTCTCAGTGGGCTCCTCGTCGAACACCAGAGGAGCGTCATATAAGCGGTGGTCATCAAAAGCTCTTGTCTCGTTGGTGAATAACGCACACCCCGGATCGGGTCGAGGGCGAGCAGACTGCCTATGACCCAACTCGCCACATGAAAAACACCGGAGGGCCCCCGATTGCCGCCCCCTTGCGTTGCGCCTGGAGCAGCCATCGTGGGTCCCAACTGAGCAGCATGCTGTCTGCTGGAAGTAGCAACAGCGCCTACCGCCACGCTGCTCGGTCCTGCCGACGAGCGGCCCCCAGCCGCAGTTGCACAGGTATTACCCCCCAACTGTGGTCCTGAATAAATGGCGGCCGACGCACGACTCGTGAGCTGCTGCTCGACCAACACCGCATGTTGGTGTGCGTCAGAAATCGAGTCCAGTATGAAGAGGTTTAGCATATCTTGGATCGGAACTCGTAAACCACCAATACACCGCGATATTATCTGATCATTTGTTTCTCGGACATCAACTCGTGTAAGGAGTTTATAAAGCTCCTCGGTATATTCATCGACCGATCGAGACCCTTGCCATAGATTTTATAACTTTTGATAAAGAGTGGGGACATAGTTATACGACAAAATTCTTTTTCAGCGTGCTTTCGGAATTTAGGCCAAGTCTTAATTTTGGACTTACACATGCAATGTCGAGACCCTTTGAGTTGCAGCCACCAAGCCGCTGCACGACCCCAAAGGCGGGTCGCGCCGAGCCCCACCTTCTTGTCCTCTTGTACGTCTTTGAATTCCAGCACGTCTTCGACCGCCGCAATCCAATCGAGAAACTCAACGACATTGAGCCCTTCCGTAAACTCCGGAATGTCTACACGAAAGGAGCCATCCCATCGTCGGTCACCATGCACGTTGTCATGCTCCTGATAATCCAGCATCCCGAACGGGTTAAACTCTTCCACCGTGGTGTTGGAGTCGTCGTCCTCCTCCCACCGTGGTGACTGAACACCACTATGCGCAGCGCGGCTCTGACCCCCGCGACCCGCACACATCCCTCTGCGACCGCCAGCTCGCCCCTCGAGTCTGTCGCGGTTCGTTTGCTCACGTTCCAACACCGTCTGGAGAGTCAGATGAACGAACCCCATGCCCGTCGTAAGGTCTGCCATGTCACGACCAATTGCTTGAAATTGTCGGCCTAAACCCTCGACTTGATGATTCATGGATTCGATGTGGCATCGCACCGATTGTCGGCCGTGTCGTTCCTCCTTGGCAGCATCTCGGGATCGTTCTGGACTCTTTATACCGGCTGATGTAGCGCAGCGTAAACGAAAGGATATACGAGTATCAAACTCAAGATAATTATAATTTTATTCAAACTTTTTCAACCCTTCATAAGTAATTACATTCATATATAATAATCTTCTTGTGTTTCTTTGGTTTCTCTAATGAATATACTTAAACAATGCTTAGATATAAAATTTTTAGTTTTGTTTGGATTTTCTGATTTGGTTTGGTTAATTTTGAAAAAAATGGTATAGTTAGTTGTTAGTGGGTGTATTAAAATAATATTTAAAATAAAATGATTAAAGTTGATTTGATATAAAAATAGGAGAGAGAAGTTTGAAGTGATAGTTAAAATTGTGTGAGTTAATGAATAATGAATTAAAGTTAATATGGTGTGTAAGAATGATTGATTAATATTATCTAATTATATTGACAATATTTATGATAATTGGTTGAGTTAAATGAAGTGGTTGAGTTAAAAATTTTTGGATTTTTCTGAAATGTTTTGTATACAATCATCACCTTAGTTTTTCAAGACAAACTATATTTGAATGTCTCTTTGGTTTTCAAGCTCTTTCTACATTTCATAAGGTAGTCAACATAATGCTATTAATGATATTAAAGGTCTTGTAACACTCTTATGCAACTTCATGCGTGCTTCCGGCGTCACTCGTATTTGTCCAAGAATGCCAAAGCGATCTCATCACCATCAAGAAACGAGCTTAAAATATTGACCGCAAGGTAGATACAAATGAGTGGAACCCTAGCTTCACGTTATATCTAGGAAGAAAAATAAGCTGTCACTGATAGATGATATTATTTATAGGGAATTTGTTTAACCTCCCAAAGTATGTCCGATTTTAGAGTTTACCTTACAAACTTTTCTACCTGACACTTTGCCTCTCATAGTAATCGAAACTGACAATTTGCCTTTTCTATTAAAATCCTGATATGACATTATTTTTTTTTAACTGAATTAACGATAAATTTTGAATTGTTGTTTAACACTGATTTAGGACTTTTGAAGGCCATGACGAGACAAACAAAATGAGTTAAGGATTGTCGATTTCTAAAAACGGATACCTCGGTAATTGATCGACAAAGAAAGTAGGCACATGTGTGCATAGACAAAAACTTCAATTCAACTTTTGTAATAATCAAAATATCTTATTTTTGATTGGGAGGTATCATTTGAAAGCTTGCAGGACCAATTTTTAAGGAGTAAATTTTATAAAAATCCAACGGTCGGATTTTGATCAGTAGTTAGAAAACTAATGATTAATAGTTAGCTTTTTGGATTTTCATAAGATTTACTTCGTTGGAAAACTCGTCCTCCAAGCTTTCAAATGACACATTCGAAAATCGGATATCTTGATTACCAGAAAACTTGAATTGAATTTTTTTCTACACATTTGCTTCAACTTTCTTCGTCGTTCGATTACAGAGGTATTAATTTTCAGAAATCGATGGATTATATCTCATTTGTTCGTCTTGCCATGGGCTTCAAAAGCCCTTAATCCATTTTAAAGATGAATTTTAAATTTATCATTAATTGAGTTAAAAACTTTTTTTGTGTCATATTAGGGTTTTTAATAGAAGAGACAAATTGTTAGTTTCGATTACTATTCGAGGCAATGTGTCAGATGAAAAAATTTGTGAGACAATTCTATTATCGACCATACTTTGGGAGGTTAATTTGTTCCCTTATTTATATTAAGACATTGTGGTATATATAATAAAGAGATTATACAACGGGATATTGTATCCCACACTAAGGGTCAGATGAGCTATATGGTTCTTTGATTTTACAGCTACCGATACTCGACCATTTCAAGGGCTTTTGCTGCTCCAACCAAACAAATTAAAGAATTGAGTATAGTAACATGTCAGGCTTCTTTTATTTACCATGATATGATGGGATAACATTCTTTAACCAACCTTATCTGGTATTTACTAGCAAAGATTGAGATTGAGATAAATCCTATGTATCATGTATGTGGCAAGTCTGCATACACCTGTACCCAAGACTGATAGGATAATTCTATCACATCTTGAAGGTGAGATATTTTTATCCCAACACAAAAAAAAAAATATTTTTGTCCAAAAAACCACATGTATAATGTCCATTATAATCTTGAATGTCCAAATAATTATATATTTAGTAAAACTAACCCATGGGACAAAAGCTGACTCATGAGATTAAAGTTTAAACCATCCTATTCTTTCCTATCACATCCTCCGTGATCATGTTTATTTGATTGGATCTAAATTTTGAAAATCCATAATGTATTTGCCATATTTGATGTGAGAAAGTCGAGTAAGGTTGATGGTAAGTTGCTTACGTCAAGAGTTGAATTGTGAAGTTTCGTTATGATTAACATGTGAATTCGCTAGTTTCTATCCCTCTGTTCACAAGTTGTTTTGACCTTTGTTTCTTGATGTTACACTCTTCATATGCATTGTCGTTCATTCAAAGTAAACAAAGTTTCAAAGGATATAAGCCTAATATGAGCAATCAAACTACAATAGATTCAGCAATAATACATCCAAAGTTGTTTTTATTTATTTATTTATTTATTTGCGATTAGAGTGAATTGATTGGTTAAACTTGAATTGGATTTATGTCCAATCACACCCTTAGACCCGGGTCAAGTCCGAACAATTTATTTTCTATTAAGAAGAGGATAAATCGTGAAACACGTGGCAAAATGTCAAATGCACAAACAAAATAGCCACTGCTCATCAGAAACCTGCAGCTGGTGAAGCAGAATTCTTTCATCTCCAAGAAGGAAAACAGTCTCTTCTTACAAATTTGTCAGCATGAAAATGAACCAGACAATGACTATACGAATTCAAGCTCCTTCTCCATCTCTGTGAGAACCCTTTTTTTTCTGCCATTTTATTTCATTTTTTCTTTTGCCTTTCAACAACTTGAGCTGTGCCCACCGCCATACTTCCCGTGTGTTTTGTGTGTGAGTTTTGTGCTTCCCGATTTGAACTTTTGATTAGTCTTTTAGTTAGTAAACATGCTTTATATAGGAAAATGTCGCAAATTCTTCACTTTTAATTGGATGGCTCGTGTAGGGTTTTGCGTTACTGTTGGGATTCAAAGAGCACATGAGAAAGAAGAGGGTTTCAGTTGGATGGAATGATTTAAACCTAGGGTTTTGAAATTCATAATGCCGATTCTATTGAGCTTGTTAGGCTAATTCTTATTATGATGATTTCATATACTCAACTCTTACATGGTAGCTGTTCTTCCGGTCATTGTTGTGGATTCTTTCCATTTAATATGGAGTCATGTGAAATAGGATTCAACTGAAAATAAAAACGTGTGTTTTTGTTTTCATTACCAAAAGCTATTTTGTTATTGTTACTTTTAGGTGACATTTGCAGAGCAAAATGTGGTGTTGACTGTTTTGCCATCCTATTATCTGCTCCGTCTAGTTAATTTCAATTTGAACTTTGTCTTTGTCTCAGACTACCACCACGAGTTAAACTTTACTCTCAGGGGTTCTGCCCATGCCTAAGGTCATTGGAGGCTTTTGCTAATTCTAATCTGTTGAAAACGTCACTAGTAGCAAGATGCTCCTTGGGGTCGTTCAAGACATCATCTGTATCTTCAGATAAGTCAATCAAGCATCCGGTACAATTAGGAGCACTGGTAGCCTCTGGCTCTCAAGAAGTTTCTACTAATGAACTTGTTGGTAATGAAAAGATTGGTGTATTATTGCTGAATCTTGGAGGTCCTGAAACTCTCGATGATGTACAGCCGTTCCTGTTTAATCTTTTCGCAGACCCAGTTAGTATCTCTTGGTTTTGCCCTTCTTTTGATTTTGCTGCTGTATTTTTGTTGGGAATAATTTGCTTAAATTATCCTTTTTTTCTCACTTTTTTGGTTTTATACATGTATCTATATTCGGAAACTAGGACATTATACGACTGCCAAGACTTTTCCGGTTCCTTCAAAAGCCTTTGGCACAATTCATATCTGTTGTCAGATCCCCAAAGAGCAAAGAAGGATACGCTTCAATTGGTGGTGGTTCTCCCTTGCGGCGCATTACTGATGCTCAGGCATGATTTCTTGAAGTTCATGTAACACCATTCTCTCACTTTTTGTTTACTTTAATGGATAACTTTGGCTTAGATAGGAAGGTTGAGATCAGATTTCTCATGATTACATCTAAACGACAAAACATGAAACATGTATTTTTCTCCTGTACTTGCTTAAGAAATATATGTATATGTGTCTGTGTGTGTGTGTGTGTGTGTGTGTCCAAAAGAATTCTCTGGATCATATGAAGTCCTATGGTTTCTGCTAACGGTCTCGTACATCGAGAGTAACTAGGATAGCATGAAACCCAGTGGTACTTTAAATTTTTTCCTCAATGGTTTGTTTCTTTGAAAGAGTTACGTAGTTGTCATTGTTACTTTATGGAGCCTTTGATCGCTATCTACGCATGTAGCTCGCTTGCTTGCTTTATTTTTTGGTTTGTCAACATGTTTAACATCCAGTTCAGACTCAACTGGGTTGAATTGCTACCTGTAGGCTGAGGAATTGCGAAAGGCATTATGTGACAAAAATGTTCCAGCAAAGGTGTATGTTGGTATGCGCTACTGGCATCCGTTCACGGAAGAAGCTATTGAACAGGTATTCAAGCTAAATATGGTCTTAATAGGTGATGCCTGTGTTTTCTTTTTTCTTTTTTGGTCATTGTTACACACCTATTAACTTACAAAAGGTAATAAGCAGTGCACTACTTGTTGAAGTTTTAGGCCTGCATACACCGGCTCTTTGCTTTTACTTAATTCTTGTTTGTCATGGGAAATAATGCTTTTGTCAGGAAATTGGGTGAACAATAATAAAAAAAGTTGAAGAAACAATACACTGCAGGTTTACATTTTCAAATAAGTTTGTGGATTGTATTTGTGTTATGTTCCCTGTGTTGGTAATTCAATGCTTTGTTCTTCCTAATCAAATCTTCCAGATTCTGAGTAGAACTTTCTAATTGGGAACTTCAGTAATTTGTACCAGTAAACATTAGTGATTGTGATTTATTAATTACGAAGTGATGCCAATTTCTGACTACATGTTTAAAATATGACTATTTCATCGTTAGTTCCCCCTCTTCTAGAGCTTGTATAACTCACCTGTTTGATTATATTGATATTAGTATGTTGATTTTCATAACTAGATCAAACGAGATGGTATTACAAAACTAGTCGTGCTGCCTCTGTACCCTCAATTTTCTATCTCAACAAGTGGTTCAAGCCTTCGCCTACTGGAGAGTATATTCAGGTGAGTCTGTTTTGATAAATAACTCATATTATGGATGTAAGTGTAATGACTCATGGAATTATGTGTCATGATAAACTGTTATATGTTAGGGAGGACGAATATCTTGTCAACATGCAGCACACTGTAATTCCTTCCTGGTACCAACGGCAAGGATATATTAAAGCCATGGCAGATTTGATTGAAAAGGAGTTGCGAAGCTTTGACTGCCCTGAGGAGGTAATTTCCATGATGATGACTTTGTATGTTCTCTATTCCTTTTGTTGCTATTCCATTTTGACTTGTTTCAATAAGTGACTTAACTAAGGAGAAGATGCTAAAATTGTGGTAATTAGTTTTTGATTAAATACCTATCTTGAATTGATAACATTTTCTGTATCACAGGTGATGATATTCTTTAGTGCTCACGGGGTGCCACTCGCATACGTGGAGGAAGCTGGTGATCCATACAAAGCAGAGATGGAGGAGTGTGTGGACTTGATCATGGAAGAACTGGAAAAGAGAAAGATAAATAATGCCTATACCCTTGCCTATCAGGTGTCATGTCTTTCCTCATGTGAATTTTTTGGTGCATCACATGGATTCTCCAATGCACCACTTGAACTTTGTTTTTTGCCTCCTCATATTACTACAACTGTTTTATAGAGCATCCATGTTGGTTTCTGGATATCTGATAGGTAAATTCAGTTGCCCAGAGATATCGAATGCTGCCTGCTCTGTTGTATTTACTGGGGCTTTGTTCTATATGTGGGATTGGCAATAGTACTGCAGACAATTGTGATTCAATTCAACCTTGCGTTTCCTTTATCTCCATTTATAAAAGCATATACAATAAGGGCTTGTTTGGGAATTACGGTTTAGCGTAGTGTGCTATTGTGTTAGCTGTTTTGATCACAATATGAAGTTAACTGTTGTAAAAGGTTTTTGGTAAAATTAAAACAAAAAATTACAAGGAAGCAAACCGCTACCAGGAATGCTTCTCAATCTAGCATTTGCAAAATTTCGTATTTCCTGCTCATCTGCCAAACAGAAATGCTTGTTCTACTAAAACAGCAATAAATACGAATTTCAGCATTTGACAATGCGGTCAATACAGCTAAAATGGTGTTTTCACCAAATTGCTGAAAAACCAACAAGGCCTAAATTAAAATTTGGATAGTAGATGAAGGTTCTCTTTATTTTTTTTTTCTTTTCTCCAATTATATACGGATTGTTAGCCCTATCAGTGGATTTCAAAGCTTTGACATTGGAAATTGTAGTGTCTCATAGATATTCTTCTTCACATAACAAGTTCCTGTGTTGGCATTTTTCTAAGCTTCATGTGGTCCGTTACTAGGGATGTATGAAGCATACAACCTGTTGATTGTGAAATGAGATGGATATGATCATATGGGTTCTCTTATATATTGACATCCATGCTATTGCCTGTTTGTGCACATGCGCACTCACATATTTCTTGATCCGTTGGACCTCATTTTCTTTGGGTGATATTAGTAACTAGAACTAATATAGGTTGATGGGTGTATTTTTGGTCTACTTGGATTGAGTAAGTCATTCAAGTGCTTTTAAAACGGAGATCGGCTGTTGAGTTGATGAACTGTGTTTAGAAGTGCACGCACTCATTTTATCCCGACTCATTTTATACCTTCTATTTTGTGCTTTCTATTTCTCATCACTTTCTCCCTCACCCAGCCTGCTATGCTACCACCGTCTCTGTTCCTCTTCTTCATCCTGATTTCTGAAAAAACATTGTTGAAACGTAATGTCTTCTTATACTTACATAATGGTGACAAATATATATATATATATATATATATATGATTATAATACAGCGAGAAGGTATCTGTTCATTTTGCTATCTGGCTTTACGAACTTGGTTTGTTTGATAACATGCCTTCTGTGCTTGGTCCTCTGTCTGTGGTGTCATTACTATAAAATATGAATCGAACTCCATAGTGTCTGTTATTATTAATATTTTACTCTTCAGCATAACATTTTTAAGTTTTTTACTTGCTCCACCCCCAACCCCCCATTATTTTCCACTTCTTTTCTTCCGCTTTCTCTGCTTTTCATTTATTTTGAGTGCTATCATGATTTTGCTCTAATTTGATTTGCTTTGCGGTCCTTGTACAGAGTAGAGTTGGACCTGTAGAGTGGTTGAAACCCTATACAGACGAGACAATCATTGAGCTCGGACGAAAAGGAGTGAAGAGTCTTCTTGCTGTCCCAATTAGGTGCGACATATTGATTGTTATTGATTGAAACGGTGTGGTCGTAATATGTAAAGTTTTCTGATTGGTTGATTTATTTGTCCTTTTGTTTTTCCTACATCTGCAATCATGAAAATGTGTTATTCATGTGCGTTTTCTATTGGATTCTGCTACAGTTTTGTTAGCGAGCATATTGAGACATTGGAGGAAATCGATGTTGAGTACAAGGAATTGGCTCTAGAGTCTGGCATTGAGAAATGGGGCCGTGTTCCTGCACTTGGCTGTGAGCCAACTTTCATTTCAGATTTAGCTGATGCAGTAATCGAAAGTCTTCCCTATGTTGGAGCAATGGCTGTCTCCAACCTCGAAGCCCGACAGGTAATTATGGCCTCTTTTACTTTATGGGATGGTGTAGGATGGGATTGAACAACTTTAATCCCATTAACTTTACACGTCAGCTTATGTCCAATGTTTACAAAATGCATTTTAAGGCAAAAACAATCAAGCAATCTGGATAAAGTGACAAAAAGCAAAATATGAGGTAAAAGCGTGGGACCCACAGGACAATCTTATATGGCCTAAATCTGTAATTTGGTGGATTCACATGCCAATTTTTGGACAAAATGGTCATTTGTATGGTGGGATTAAATTGTCACATCCTCAAGACCGGACAAAATAATCCTGCCAATCGTGAATAAAAGTAGACCCGCTGGACACATTAGCTTATTATCCAATCCCATCTAGTTATTATTATCTAATCCCATCATGGTTAGTAAACGTCGGATAACAGGAGTTATCCAACCATATCCTATCCTATCAGCTTAAGCTTAAGTAAAAGAGGCCTATGAGGATTATTCAACTTTTACAGTGACATAGTTGGTTGCAAATATAGATCCTTATTCAAAATGTGTATAACCATATATACAACTTTGTTCATTAAACTAGCCTGTGCTTGAATGTGGAAGCTAATAAGCCACAAGAATCTCTCTCTCTCTCTCTCTCTCTCTCTCTCTCTTCCACACACATACGAACATGTACAGTACTTGATACTCAACCTGAATCTGAACGAGCTCAAAGCAAGACAATTTCATAGCTAGATATCATTTACATTTCTATGATAATCTGCTGTTATAACTGTCAACAATCTAATCTTATCACTGTGTGCCGTGCAGTCTTTAGTTCCACTCGGCAGTGTAGAGGAGCTGCTGGCGGCCTACGATTCACAACGTAGGGAGCTGCCTCCGCCAGTTGTGGTATGGCAATGGGGATGGACGAAAAGCGCTGAGACGTGGAATGGAAGGGCCGCCATGCTGGCGGTGCTCCTCCTCCTCGTGCTTGAGGTAACCACCGGAGAAGGTTTCCTCCACCAATGGGGCATATTGCCATTGTCTCGATGACAACTCTTCTTTTCATCCTCCCTCTCTTGTCTTCTTTTGTATACACGCACTCTGATATGCATATACACACTTCAAGTTAAAAGTTTACCAAAAAATTTTGGTGGAGAATCAGTTATATGGAAGGGAAATGTATCACCGTAGTTTTTGTACAAGTCGGGTATCGTCAACATAGATGTGCATGTCAGTCATTATACGTGCGGCGCTTGGCCTCGTGTATTCTAAGATCTAATTTAAATGGAGGTGCAAACTTGATCACTTGTTCTTTGATCTCTGTCTCATCTTTCGGAGCTTTTCTTTCACTTTGCTCTCATGATGAATTTTTATTACATGATTGGTATGAGGGAATGACATGAGAATTGAATGACAATTTTTTTACTCATTTTTAATCCCGTGAATGGTATATTTTTAGAAATGAATGATCATTCCAATGAGAATTGTACAACTCATCTTAATAGGATTAGCCATTAGTCATTCCATGATTAGTGCATGGTTTTCTCATTTCCATATCTTCAAGAATCAATTGGTCAAAAAATAAAATTAACAAATGACAATAAAAAATAAATATATAATATACTAGATTATGATTAACTTATATTACTTTGGTTTAAAAAGATTTTATTTTATTTCTATATAATCATAGAGGTTATATATTTATCCATAAATTGAATTGGAGCGGAGACCCGCATACGCCGGGACCGACAAAGTCTCAGGATGACAAAGTTCTATATTTTGAACTCGAGCATTGAAGCGAGCAATATAATCCTTCAAGCTTTCTTCAGCATGTTGAATAATGTTTGCGATTGACTCGTTGGGAATCATGCATACTTACGATCCCATGAAATGCATGTGGAACACTGATCGAGACCGCGACTGCTCCCAATTATGGATCGACCTTGGGGGAAGTGAATGGTACCATCGTTAGGGTTTGGGCCCCAAAGTCAAAGAAAAAGTTATGCACTAGAGAGTTTCACGTGCCCCGTAGAGATCCATCCCTGATGTATACTTTTCCAAGTGAGAATCAGTATCGATTTCATCGTTGTTAAGACCGATTTGGGGGACTTTAATCTTGATGGGGAGTGCCTCATTTAAAATATGTGATGAAAAAGGTGAAGTTGGATTTATTGAATAGCCTTTAGGGGATGACTGAGGGTTGGAGATCGGTCGATTTGCCTTTTGCCGTCTCCAAGGTTTGTCGAGCTTCAAGCTCTTTTATACGCTGCTTCAGTGAGACAATCTCCTCCGCCTCCTATCGAAGGATCCTTTTGGTGATGTGTTGGCGGAGATTGTCCTATTTGGGGTTGTTTCTCAACAGGTTGAACATCCACCGGTCGTTTGAGCTCATGTTGGCCCCCAAGTGGGCTTGACTTTTGCCCATACTTTTGCAATATTTTGGCGGTTAAACTTTAGGTTATTCTTTATCATATAAGTAATGATGGCTGTGAGAATGGCCTTCTTGAGATACGGATAGATGTGTTTGGAGGGGGGATTTTGAGGATTATTTTTAGGGGTTACTATGGAGTACTTGAACCAAGCGTTCAGCGAGACCTTTAACAAAAGCAGGATTCTGAAAAATTTGGGTAACATCTTGATGAGAGTGAGGGTTTCCTTCGTTGTTCTGGATACTAGCGTGGTTTGAGGACAACATGGTTGATATGAACACGTAGATTTTTGTAAGATAAGTGTGGGAAGATTCACAAGAAACCCTTGATTGGGACCTTCTTCTAATTCATTGATAATAGGTGGTTACCAAACTAATTAAGTGATAAGTAGGGATTATGTAGGAAAATGAATTAATATAACTAATGAGAGTATCGTCAAAGTGAAATAGAGATCGACACAATGAAAATTTTTGGAGGAAAATTAGTAAGTGTTTGAATATATTTGAGAGTGTAGTATTTCAATATGTTTTTCATCGTGTTTTTTCTGAAGCATGAAGTATTGAATCTATACATGAATAAAGTGTATAGACAATGATTGTCGTTTTCCATCTAAGGGCGTGAATGAGTGACACATCGATCCATGTAAAAATCTGCCTTTTGATTAGGTGGCCCATATTTTGGCGTTTGATGATGGGAGACATAGGGCAGTTGTTTTTTTGGTTTCTGTTCACACGGGCTACAAAGATTGACATATGGTGCTAGCTGGTGGATTGACAGTCGAAATGAGAGGGGGAGATCGACATGAGGTTGGTGGGGTATTAACTTTCTTTCGCAAGTTTGGGCCTAAAGCCGGCGCATGCCTAATTCCAACGTGGGTTATATGTTCTTTAGTATTATGTGCCGACCAAGAATATTTATACCCAACAGGTATTATTTTATTAATACAATATTTAGTTATTTTTAAATATCACAATTAGTTGATAGACACTATAATAAGAATTTATTTATTTGCACAAATATGCAAACAAAACTAAAAAACTATTCCATCTCAATCAATAGACTAATGTATAAATTTTATGTATGTTACAACCATTAAAATGTAGAATAGAAATTGATAAAAAAGAACATAAGTTGTTAAAACTACATTAATCTACGTTATTAAAAGGACTAGGGGTGGGATTTTATACCCGAGAACCGGAGAACCGAACCGGACCGAACCGAAAATAACCGGTTCGGTCCGGTTATTTTAAAAAAAAAACTATTGTTTCGGTTTTCGGTTATTTGTTGCATGTTTCGGTTCCAGTTCCCGGTTCCTTTCCAAGTGTATACGTATTAACCGAGGAACCGACTATATATGTGAAATTATGTATGCTATACATGTTTATATGTATGAATCGGTTCCGGTTCTTGTATTTAATATTCGGTTCTTCATTTTTGCATTCGGTTCTCGGTTTTTCATGATATTTTTAGTCCGTGAGTTGCATTTTTTTGACCGGTTCTTAACTCAAAACCGGTTATTGTCGGTTATTTTTTATTATTCGGTTACCCGAATACCCGGAAAAACCGAACCGTTATAAACCGGTTCGGTTCTTTTTCGGTTCCTGCAATTACTTATATGTTAACCGAACCGGTTTTTTGGTTCGGTTTCGGTTCCGGTTCCTGAAAAAAATGATAAGAACCGGACCGGTCCCAGGCCTAAAAAGGACTGAAAAAACATGGGTATGAGTTTTTGTCTTTCATATATATATATATATATATATATATATATATATATATATAGGGTGTGGATCCAATGAGACCACTCCTAAAAATGAATACATAAGACTCAATTTTAGCCATTCATTTTGTCTAGATCAAGAATTTATGTTAATCAATTTAAATATACATTAATTAAATAATAAAATTAATTATTAGTTGACTCCGACATTGACCGTTGACTTCCGGCATTGACTTCTGGCGAAAATCGTTGACTTCCTGCGTTGACTGTTGACTTCGACGTTGACTCGTCGACCATAATATGTATTGTGTATGAAGTAAATATGGTGGAGCAAAGTTAGTGTAAATATGTTGCAAAGTTATTGTAAAGATATTGCAGGGTTAGTTGTTTTTATTTGCAATAAAAGTTAGTTGTTTGTAGTTGCAAGGTTAGTTGTCTTTAGTTGCAAGATTAGTTGTCTTTAGTTGCAAGGTTAGTTATGTCTAGTTACAAGGTTAGTTCTGTCTTATTGTAATGTTAGTTTTCTCTAGTTGCAAGGTTAATTATATGTAGTTGTAAAGTTAGTTCTATCTTATTGCAAAATTAGTTGTTTTTATTTGCAATGTTTAGTTGTATTCAGTTTGCAATGTTAATTGTCTGTAGTTGCAAGGTCAGTTGCCTTTAGTTGCAAGGTTAGTTGTATTTGGTTACAAGGTTAGTTGTCTTTAGTTGCAAGGTTAGTTATCTTTAGTTGCAAAGTTAGTTCTGTCTAGTTGCAATGTTAGTTTTCTCTAGTTGCAAGGTTAGTTGTCTGTAGTTGCAAAGTTAGTTTTATCTTGTTGCAGGGTTAGTTGTTTTTATTTGCAATGTTTAGTCGTATTCAATTTGCAAGGTTAGTTATCTGTAGTTGCAAGGTTAGTTGTCTTTAGTAGCAAGGTTAGTTGACTTCAATTATTCTTCCATACATGATGCATACTAAGGTCAACGGGTCAACACCGGAAGTCAACGGTCAACGCCAGAATCAATGGTCAATGGTCAAAATAATATTTATATAATTAAAAATAAAGAATTATTATTTAAATCAAGATCTAAATCTTATGGCTAGAAATGAGTCTTACGTCCACACTTTAAATAAGCGGATGCATTGGAACCAATACATATATATATATAT
>BKCP01008737.1:1009004-1027909 GCA_008636005.1 Striga asiatica | reverse complement strand
AACAAACAACGCCCCGAGAGGGCGGGGGATTGGGCTGGATCCCCAACCTGTGCATAGATCAAGACCCCAAAACGGGGGTCAAAAATATCAACAGTCTACAAGGTCTCACTAGCGAAACAAATACAAAGTCTGTCTATGGGCTAACAGGTGCCCGAAAAAGAAAATGAGAATCTAATGAAATGACAAAAAAAAAAAACTAATCTACTGAAAGCGGAAAGATGGATATCCAAGCTGATCCATCCGAACAAGCGTGTGAAGGCGGAGTGGAGCAGTGTCGGTCTGGAACGTATGTATATCGGGTATGGTGGCACCAAGGCTGGCAAGGTAGTCAGCAGGTCTCTTCCCCTCACGGAAAATGTGCGTAATCCTGTGGTGGACTGACCGAAGTATATCTCTAATGCGCATAAGTGGGTGCTGAATCTGCCACGAGCCCTGATAGCCCGAAGTCAGGAGGGTGGCGACAGCCGCAGCATCCAGCTCTATCCATATATGACTAGAGATGTGGGCAGCTATCTGAAGGCCAATCTGTAGTGCCTGAATCTCTGCGTCGTAGCTCGAGGAGGCCTGAATGGACGCGTGAAAGGCGGTGATGAGGGCGCCGCTATGATCCCGAATCAAGCCTCCTCCTCCGGCAGCTCCAGTGTGGCAATCGAAGGAGCCATCAGTGTTCAGCTTGACCCACGGAGAGTCAGGTCGAAGCCAAACAACAGCCCTGACCCGAGGAGTCCGAACAGGCGGTGGTGGGGCCACCATGTATCGATGCGGTGGCGTGCAGCCTGTCCAGTCTCGGGCCGTGAGCCTGCCCAATGAGATGAGGAGTGAAATGTGTCTCTCAACCTGCAAAACAATGTGAGAAAACATAAAAGTAATATCCCTATGCTTCGCACTATTCCTTTCTGTCCAGGTGAACCAAAGGATCAGACAAGGAATGAGGAAGCCCACGTGTCTAAGGTGTGTGCTCTGTGAGAAAAAACTCAGGAGCTCAAAAAAACTGTATGTGGTGGGTAGGGGTATATGAGTCTAAGTGGCAAAATGCTCCCACACTCTCCTCACAATCTCACTCTCTAGAAAAAGGTGGGTAAAGGTCTCAGTCTCATGTCGTCCAGTCTCAGAACAACACACACACCGAGAGGGGAAAGAGATCTCCCTCGCGTGTAGCACAGTATCGACGGGTATCCGGCGCAAGAGAAGGCGCCAAAGGAATACCGAAATAGTAGGCGTAAAAAGGTCACTCCAGATAGCCCCGAAGAGGAGATTAGGCCGATCCCTCAGCCTTATCTGCTCCCAAGCCGAGGTAGTAGAAAACACACCTGATGATGTAAGTCTCCACCTCATGCTATCTGAACCGTCCCCCGAGATAGGGATCTGCTGGATCTGATCTAATAACTGCTCGCTAAAACCCGCACCAGCCCCCAACTCCCTATCAAGCTTCCCCCTATCCCACGACCCGTCCGTCCAGAGGTCGCTCACGAGCAGGTAGGGGGAATGCGACACCTGCCTATCCCTAGACAGCGGCCTATCACCTACCCACCACTCATCCCAAACACTGACATCGCCCCCTCCCAAAACCCAAAAGATGTGATCCTGGGATCGCCTTCCGACCCTAGTGAGGCGCCGCCACTGTCTGCTATCATGATCAACAGCCGTGACCCAACAAGGGTGGTTGGCACGTCTAGGACAGTACTTGCCGCGAAGAAACTGGGCCCAAAGCGACTTTCCTTCCCTGAAAGCGCCACCACAGCTTGTATGAGAAAGCTGTAACAATGTCCCTAAGGCGGCGGATGCTAAGGCCACCCTCTGGGAGGGGGCGGCAGATAGAGTCCCAACTCACCCAGTGAGTACGTCTCTCCCTCCCAGACCCGTCCTCATAACCCCAGAAATAACGAGCCATAATCTGGTCAAGCTCGTCAAGAGTAGACCTAGGGGGGTCGAGGACCATAAGCAAGTGAATCGGAAGAGAGCTAAGAGTGCTCTTGATCAGCGCTATCCGACCACCGAAAGAAAGATATCTATGCGACCAACCAGAGATCCTGTCGATCATCCTCTGTCTGACGCCCGCAAAGAGCGCTCTCGTGAGGTTGCCCTTATATAAAGGGACCCCGAGGTAGGTAATGGGAAGGTCGCCACGCGCAAAGCCAGTAATGTCGTGGACCCGCTGAGCCCACCTGTCCACTGTGGCAGATGAAAGGATGAAGGTGCTCTTCTGCACACTGACCAGCTGACCGGTGACCAAGCTATAGTGCTCCAAAAGGCGCATAAGCTCGACTAGTCCATCATCATCCGCCCGGGTGAAGATAATGATTTCATCCGCGTAAGAGAGGTGAGAGACGGTAAGACCATAGCCACAGGTGCTATAGGTCATGTGGGGAGAGTCGCGGATGAAGCCGTCAAGGCAGCGAGAGAGGTAGTCCGCCGCAAGAACGAAGAGGGAAGGGGAAAGAGGGTCGGCCTATCTAAGGCCTCTAGAGGAGGGAAAGAAATCGGTGGGGCTGCCATTAATCAGGACCGAGAACGTGCAATGCTCCACACACGCCTCCACAAAGCTGATCCAACGCTCAGGGAATCCCATCCTAGCCAACGCCTCCCTAAGAAACGGCCACTCAACCCTATCATACGCCTTAGCCATGTCCAGCTTCAGCGCGATATTCGGAGCCCGCTTCCAGTCCGCTCGGGAGATGTCGTGGATCATCTCCTGGGCCAGAAGGATGTTATCACTAATGACCCGATCCTTGACGAATCCACTCTGGTTCGGAGAGATGAGAGAGGGGAGAACCTGGTGTTCCGTTCGCCCTCGGCCACCCAGCGAACGGCCGCCTTCTGCTTCCAGAAGTCCTCCTCCATAAAGAGTCGGAGCTGGTACTCGGCGTGGCAGCGGTGCATGGCGGTCCTATTCTCCGGAGTGGGATCCAGGTCATAGGCCCGCTCAGCCGACGCATGCGCACTCTGAGCTGCAGTAAGGCGGTGATGAAGGTTTCCAAAAACATCCCAGTTCCACTGTCTCAACCGACGCCGCAGTCTGCCGAGCTTCGCCTCGAGATTGCGCATCCCGAAGAGCCCAGTCGGCTGAAGCCAGGAATCCCTGACAGTGTCGTGGAAGGAGTGGTGGCGAACCCACATGTTTTGGAACCTAAAGGAAGCGCGGCGAGGAGTGCTCGAAAAACGACATCTAATGAGGAGGGGTGAATGGTCAGACCCAAATCGAGTGAGGTGCGTGACGGTCGTGACCGCAAACACCTTCGACCACGCTTCAGAAATCAAAGCACGGTCGAGCCTCTCCTTGAGGTTGTCCCTAACCCACGTGAAGGGCTCACCCTCGCATCCAGCATCAAGCAACTCGCAGTCCGCCACAGTCTGCGCAAAATCCCACATCTCTCGGGATCTGTCCGTACGGCCACCCACGCGCTCATCGGGGTGCAGAAAGATGTTGAAATCGCCACTAACCATCCATGGCAATCCTTCCATACTCTCGGCAATCTCACGCAGGGTGTCCCAAAGATCATATCGCCCGACCCTAGTACACTTGGCATAAACCAAGGTGTGAAAGATGGGCTCCGGGAGGTGGGCAGCGAAAATCTCTACGTGAAGCACCTGATCGGTGTCACGGAGGACCCGACAAGTATAGTCACGCGAGTGAAAGAAGAAGATCTTGTGCGAAATATTACCCACGCCCGAATGGAAGCCCAGACGACGCGAGTAGTAGTCAAAAGAAGGAGTGCGAATCATCGGCTCAATAAAGCCAACAAAATCGACTATGTGGTCACGAATGAGAGAATGAAGGTGAGAAAGAGTAGCCCTGTTCGCCAGGCCACGACCATTCCAAGTAATGGATGTGATGGACATTTCAACGGTCGCAAGAGCCACCAGACGTAGTCCGCCTATGGCGAGGCTGATTCGGGCCACCTAAAGAATGGGAAGTCATCTGTCGTGTCGTGCGGCGGAAGGGTCCAATAGCAGGGGAGGTCGTCCGCCGTCTCGTGTGCTGCGTGGCTCTAGCCCTCGAGGTCTGTCTGCCTCGGGATGTACTCGTGGCCTGTGAGTCGTCTGGCTGGACAGACTGGCCTATAGCAGCACTAGCGGGTTGCCCCATCTCCGGGGCTGTCTCCTGTCTGTCAAGGTGAAGGAAAGCACTAGAGGCGAAACTCTCGCACGAGACGTCATGCTGCGCGCGGTTGAGCTCGCATATCTGCTCGGGGATGGGTGAAAGAGGGGGTCCTACAGGTAGAGCACTCGGGTGCTCGTCGGTAGGAGGAGGCTGGGAGCTGGCTATAAGCTCGACCGAGCTCCCAATCTCAGCAGGGATGGGGTGGGCCGACTCATCCCCTTTCGGGGGAGCGGTGGCGGCAGTAGCCCTCGAATCCGAAGATCGGACCGGGCTAGATGCGCGGACGGTCAAAGGACCAGCATCGCGCGCACTATCGTCGGATAGGTGGATGGACTCTCTCCTGGGCGTGGCGTCCGGCTGGTCCATGTCGTCTCCAAGGAGGTCATCGTCATCCAGAATCCTAAGGTCGGAAATCTTAGGTGGCCTGCTGGAGGAAGGAACAGACTCCTTCTCTGTCTCAGGGGATAGAATAGCAAAATAGGAGTGGTTGGCCTTGAAGGCCGTCTGTAAGGTCTGTCTGGGGAGAAAGCCCGTGGACTTGGGCTTGGGGCCCACTAAGGCCAACTGCTTAGGCTGGTCAGGATGAGCATCCTTCCCAGTTTGGGCAGCATCGACAATCACAGCCTTGCCCTTATCCTTCGACCCCTTCGGGGTCTCGGGCACGCGGACGGGGCTTTTGCCCTTTCCCTTGGAGTCCCTCCGGCTGGTGGAGGGCCCCCGCTGGTTCGCACGATGGCGCTGCGGGAGGGCGGGTCGTGGCTTATTGCCACTGATGTAACAATCGGCGGCAACATGACCCACATGGCTGCACGAGGTGCAGAACGCGGGGATCTTCTCATAGATCACCCGCTGAACAAAAGATTCCGAGCCCTGTTCAATCTCAATCTCATGAACGAGCTCAGCTCTCAGATCTATCTCGACGCAAAATCGAGCCACGTTAGCCCTCGTCTGAAGGGCCGTCGGGGCGTCGATACGAATCGGCTGCCCAATACACTTAGCTAGTGTAGTGATGGCAGCACGGTCATAAAGGTGGGGTGGTAGGCCGGGAAGGCGACACCACACGGGGACAACCGGTGCCTCCGTTTTCGGGTTAAACCCGGCATAATATTTGAACACCCTGGCTGGGCATCCACACACATGAATGGAGGTCTTAAGCCAGACCTCGTTATAGTCCTCGAGGAGGTGAAACGAGACTAGGAGGTGGTTGAAATTGTACCACTTCGACGACACTCTACCCTTAAATCCCAGTTTTCCTAACCCAGCAGATATATCTCGGGGGGCGGGGATAGCATATGAAAACTTAAAGACCAGGGTGTTAGCCAGCTTACCTGCAAGAGCGACAGATTCGGCGTCGGTGAATCGGGCCTTGACTTTGTTCTCCTCCGAGCGGATAATGGTCCCGCAAGCATGCTCGTAATTCCCGTCAAAGGTATAGTCTTTGGGTGTCGGCCGCGGGGCACCCGTGCCGCCATCTCTTTTTTCCCGTAATGGCCTCCCGGAATGAAAGCGGGCCATTGGAGGTGCCCGATTGAGGCCCGGGGTTAGCTGTGGGGTGACCCGTCGGCGGTGTCCCATTCGGTAAAGGTCCGGAAAAATTGGCCGCTGACGTCTTCCTAGGACCCGCAGCAATCGCCCCAGAAGCAACAATGGTTATACCGTCACGATGCTCGGCTGGGAGGGATGAATTTGGTCGGGGGCCAAGGATACCATCCGTAGGAAGAAACTCGGGGGTAGCTCCGGAAGTATTGCCGGCCGACTGAGATTTTCCGGTGGCCATGCCGGCACCGGTGCCGGCGCAGGGGAGGTGGCCGTCTGGTTCCGTTTGGGAGGTGATGGCTGCGATCAAAGGGGCGGAGGTCTTTTGCTGTTCGCAGGTGACGGGCTGGATGGTTTGAAGTGGGTTGGAATTTAGGATGGTAAGTGGTGTATTTGCTGGGTTGGTTTGGGCCTGATAGTTGATTGGTTTGGTGGGTCCGAAAATTGGAAGGCCCAAAGAGGGGGAGAGATGGGGAGGTGAGGGATCAGATGGGCCGAAAGAATGGGGTTGGAATTGATTTAGGGGGGCTGTGGGTTGGGCCGTTTGCACAATGGGCCCAATCGAATGGGAAGTTTGTTGGCCCAGGTTGTTACACCTAAGCTCAGGATTCGCTACAGCCTCAAGACCTAACACATGGTCACGATATAAAGTCTGAGTTGGGGAAGGGGGTCGCTGACCGGTCAACAACAAAGGAGTAGCGGCGGGATTTGTCTTCTTCAGCGATGTAACTTCCGGCGCCGGAGCATATGATCCAAAGTTGATCGGAGAATCGAAGTTCCCGGTTTTTGGGCCTCTGCTTTCTGACCTCGGGCCAGAGGAGATCGCCAACCGATCTTGGTTAACTCCTATGTGAGGGTCTAATGTCCCTTGTGGCATGACGGCCGGTGCATCTACCGGAGATTTTTCCTTTTGTGGCGTGACGGCTGTGGTTGTCTTCTTCGACGATTGTAAAATATTGTCGATTTTTTCTGGGCTTTTTTGCTGTAAGTCAGGATATGTGAGGTGACCGGGATTTGTGAGGTGTCGTCGCTGGTTACCGAGCTCCGGCTGCAACACAGAGGTCTCCGCCTTTGTTTTAACTTCCGACGAGGATTCGTTAATCCGATTTTTATCGGATCCTTCTACCATTTCACCTTCTTCCACATTATTGCTATTTCCTTCTTCTGCCATTTTTAATGTATTTTTAGCGAGAAGAGCCAAAATAGTCTCTCGGAACTCCGGCTGAGAGATTAGGAGCTCCAACGCCGAAGCTATCCTGGGAGGAGAAATCTGTTTGTTTGTCTGGGGATTGGCCGAATGAGGCATGATTAGGCAAAAACTGAAAGTAATTAGAGGACTAGTAGGGTAAAAAAAGGATAGAAAAGGTAAAGGTGAGATGTCCCCGGAGGCCGGGGAGGCCGCCGGCGGCGGCGGCCGGAGGGGCGGCTAGTCGGGAGAAGTGGCTGAGGTTGAAGAGATGTGGTGGTTGAGGGTGGAGGGGAGAAAACCTAGAGAGAGAAAGTTAGAGAGAAGGGAGAGCATTTGTGTCTGATGCTGCTAGGTTAGTTGTCTTTTGTTGCTAGGTTATTTCTTTCTTGCTGCTAGGTTAGTTGTCTTTTGTTGCTAGGTTATTTCTTTCTTACTGCTAGACTAGTTGTTTGATGCTGCTAGGTTAGTTGTCTTAAGTTGCTAGATTATTTCTTTCTTGCTAGGTTAGTTATCTGTAGTTGCTAGGTTAATTGTCTTTTGTTGCTAGGTTAGTTGTCTTTTGTTGCTAGGTTAGTTCTTTCTTGCTGCTAGGTTAGTTGTCTGATGGTGCTAGGTTAGTTGTCTTTTGTTGCTAGATTATTTCTTTCTTGCTGCTAGGTTAGTTGTCTTTTGTTGCTAGATTATTTCTTTCTTGCTGCTAAGTTAGTTCTTTCTTGCTGCTAGGTTAGTTGTCTTTTATTGTTAGGTTATGTTATTTCTTATCGCTGCTAGGTTAGTTGGTTAGTTGTCTTTTATTGTTAGGTTATGTTATTTCTTATCGCTGCTAGGTTAGTTGTCTTTTGTTGCTAGGTTATTTCTTTCTTGCTGCTAGGTTAGTTGTGTTTTGTTGCTAGGTTAGTTGTCTTTGTTGCTAGTTTAGTTGTTCTTTCTTGCTGCTAGGTTAGTTGTCTGATGCTGCTAAGTTAGTTGTGTTTTGTTGCTAGGTTAGTTGTCTGATGCTGCTAAGTTAGTTGTGTTTTGTTGCTAGGTTAGTTGTAGTTTAGGTTAGTTGTCTGATGTTGCTAAGTTAGTTGTGTTTTGTTGCTAGGTTAGTTGTAGTTTAGTTGTTCTTTCTTGCTGCTAGGTTAGTTGTGTTTTGTTGCTAGGTTAGTTGTCTGATGCTGCTAAGTACCCATAGGATTTGAACCTGGTACCTCATGGAGGCAAGACAAGCAATGCAACCACTACACCACTCAAGGTTGAGTGTCTTTGTTGCTAGGCTATTTATTTCAACACAACGGGTCAACGCCGGAAGTCAACGGTCAATGCCGGAAGTCAACGATTCTCGCCGGAAGTCAACGCCGGAAGTCAACGGTCAACGCCGGAAGTCAATGGTCAATGCCGGAGTCAACGGTCAACTATTTTATTATTTAATTAATGTATATTTTAATTGATTTTGATCTAGACAAAATGAGTGGCTAAGATTGAGTCTCACGTACTCATTTTAAGGAGTGGTCTCATTGGATCCATCCCCTATATATATATATATATATATATATGAGTTTATAATGGAATTCATACAAATGAGAAAGAGAAAATAATTTATATGGTTATTTTATTTTAATAAATTTATTTCCTATGGCAACTTCAAAATATATATCTTACTCCTAATAATAGTCTTAAAATAAATTTTATTGTGCTAAGGTTAAAAATAAGCAATATTTGAAATTCAAATTTTAAATAAATGTACGAAGAATGAATATATAGTTACAATATTGTAACAATTACATAAGAAAAAAATAATATTACTTAGTAAATTAACAAATAGCGCAATTATAATAGTTTTAGACATAACGGTTATAATTTTTATTAAATAATAGGATATTAATTACAAATTTAGATATGTAAACACAAATAAAATGAAAGTTGAAAAATACTAAAACTAACTAAAGAATTAGGCAGGATTTTATATATTTATTTGTTTATTATTATTATTTAATTATTATTATTATTATTATTATTATTATTATTATTATTATTATTATTATTATTGCATTTAAGGTATAGCGCACAATATATATATAGTACCTTCTAATATCTCATTATTTTTCAACTAGTGCGTAGCCCGTGCGATGCACGAAAAAATAATATTATATAATAATTAAAAATTAAAGATGCGGGTAAATAGCATTAATTAATAATAATAAATTAAATATTTGAGATTAAAATGTGATATAATTTACGTATATCGGTTTGTTGTACACAATTTTGCTATGAAGTCAACAGTTGGTTCCATAGTGGAGCCAATTGTTGGCTTTATAGTAAAACTCAGGGGCGGACGCAGACTTTGAGGACAACAGGGGCACAAAGTACGGTTAACGGTCAACGTCGGAGGTCAACAGTCAAATCAATATTTAACCAATTAAAAAAATAAAAAGGTTAAATCTTGACCAGACACATTGTTTCTTATTTATTTAATAGCTAGGGTTGAGTCTCACATTCTCATTTTAAAAATAGAGATACATTTGATCCAATCTCTATATAGTACATACATTTATGTATAATATTTATTTTTTATGTATTTTGGGAGGGAAAAGAAAATAAACAAGAAGTTGAGTATAATATAAGCATAAATTTAACGACTTAAAAAATAACATACTGTTGAAGGTTAAATAATTCTATACATTTTTTTTAAAAAAAAATAACTTTGCATAATAATTAATAATGTGTATTTTTTATATGTCAATATAATAATATATTTATACATATAACATATATATGCTATATTACTAAAAAATTCTACAGGGGCCCGTGCCCCTACGGGCCCCTATGCAGATCCGCCCCTGGCAAAACTGGTGTTGTACAATATAAAATTATCATGTACAAAAGAACACAAAACATGTATGTTTAAAGTATTAAAAATACCTAAAATAAGATATGTAAAGATATCTAAATTCTATATTCTTATAAAATGTTAAGTCACCTAAACTTCCACTAAACTATTTTGTAAAGGCAAAATGTCTAAAAGCACCTAAAGATATAAACTTTAATGTATAGAAGGGGCAAAATAAAAAAATAAAAAAAAATCTAAAAAGTATCTAAAATATTATGTGTGTGAGTATTGAATGTGTAAAAAAAGTATCTAAAATATTATGTGAGTAAATAATAAGTATTACAATCTAATATCTCACGTTGAACTTTATGAGAGAATATTTACATAGTAGATATTGTCTATATGTCTTGTATACCAGTTTTATATTGTTACTATCAACATTGTCTATATGTAATGTATCGCATGAGTGATTTTGATTATATCTCTTTTATCATATTTTGTACCAATCCATCCATTAATTCTTATTTTTTTACCATTTCACGGAAATATATTATACGAATTTGTGTATATCTCGCAATGCTAACGCATTTAGTATGAAATATATAATTTGGAGCATTTTGTTAGAAAGAATTAATATTCCTTGCATTGGAATATATTACATAAACCTATATAGAACTTTTGGAAATTTTTATTATGTTGAAAAATTTTCAAATGATGAAAATCTATAAAATAAAAATATAATTATTAAAATTAATATGATATAAAATAATAAAATATTAATTTTAAATGATTGAAAATTAAAATATCATATGTGTAATAATATTATTTTAATTGTTAGGTTTGTAGTAATATTATTTGATATTCACAATCTTATTGGCAAAAATTTGAATTTTTCTTTATAAATCTAATTAAACAAATAATGAATAATCATTTATCTTCATTATTCATATACTAATTAATTAGGTAATTTTTACCAAAAAGAAAAAAAAAATAATTAGATAATTAATTTTAATCTTGCTTTATCTGCCGACAAATACTCAAATTATTCTCTACTCTAACGTGTTGCCCTTGTCATATCATAGATTTGTTACTAAGATAGAGATGAATTTTTTTATTTCAATTTTTGAAATTTTAGTATAACAAATTCCATGATTGATGGTAGCATTAAATGCGGCCTAATTTTTTTATTTAAAAAATTAGAAAAACATTCTAAAAATAGAATGTAATTAATATTCCTAAATTTTTTTGCTTACTATTTTTATTAAATAGTACTACCTCCTATTTTTTTTTTTAAATGTCATTATAACTTTATCAACTATTAACCAAATAAATGACGTTGTGGATCTTTTGTACATAATTTTCTATTCTTACTCTCACTTAATTAATAATTACACTACGTCTTTTCATATTCACTATTCAACTTTTCTCAAAACATCCATATCTATCTTCATTAATGAGGGTTATTATTGGCAAAAAAAATATTTTTAATTATTGTGCAACTTTTCAAAACGACACTTATTAAAAATAGGATGGAGTAATTCTTATTATATATATAGATATAGATATAGATTATTATTTTACTCATTTTTAAGGAATATGATTTTTCTGTATATTATATTATTATTATTATTATTATTATTATTATTATTATTATTCATTTGTTTAAGGAATACTCATTTTTTCAGTTTTACCCAGATAGGGTTTAGATTTCAGGGCATTGCCGATAACCCATCCCCAAAACCTCCGACAAACCCCTAAGATAGCAGAAAGAGATCAACCTCGAACTCGGAACAAGTTATGCTTATGTTTGAAGGAGCTTCTTCTCTTGCAATCTGCTCTTTATGTAAGTTTAGACCTCGCTCTTTCGTTACTTCCCATTTCATTTCTTAGTTCTGCGCAATTGGACCATCTTATCAAATTTTGAAGGCTCAATCAAAGTTTTTGATCGTGTTTGTGCTAATTTTTCTGTACCAGTCGTGAAGGCGACAGTTTAAATGCGTCGAACCGTGACCTTGAGCCGTAGAGCACTCAGAAACAAAGCAACGAGTTTATTGCACATCACGAACGATTTACTCCACCCTCAATTGAATCACAGTGCGAAACCTATAAATAAATATGGGGCTTTTTCATTCAGAGCATTTTCGTACAGCCGTTACACTTTCACGAGGCAGCCACCTGACCCGAATGACCCAGCCACCTTAATGAAGGAAGACGGCGTGTCCATTTGTTCCCAAATGTGGATCGAAAATTTCCGGGAGCCCAATAAGACTGTATCTAATTTGTCTGGTTATTTGAGAAGATTCGAGCTGTGGGTTTTGGCATACCAGAAGGTATGTGCTGATGAGACAGGCGCTTACATGCCCCGTAGCTCGATCACACGTCCAGCACTCGAAGACTTGTTGGCATTAAGGAACGCTGTTCTCGACAGCCGCTTCAAATGGGGATCTCGCTTGGAGTTTTTCATTCGGTCACCAAAGGACAAGACGGATTACGAGTCTTTATCCAAGAGAAAAATCAGGGCAATCTTGACGACTACTCAGCCGACCCCTTTCCAGGACAGGATTGTCCAGGAGGTTTTGTTTATGATACTTGAGCCCATTTACGAGGCTCGTTTTTCGCAAAAGTCGTTTGCTTTTAGGCCTGGAAGGAATGCACACACTGTGTTGAGGGTGATAAGAAGGAACTTTGCTGGCTATTTGTGGTACGTTAAGGGCGATTTGAGTACTGTTCTGGATGGGATGAAGGTTGGGATGGTAATTAGCGCTTTAATGCGGGATGTTAGGGATAAGAAAGTTGTAGATCTAATAAAAGCCGCGTTAACCACTCCTGTTATAACAACTAAGCCGGGAGATGGGGAAAAGAAGAAGAAAACGAAAAGGAAGTATCAGAAAAAGAGAGTTTTAGCAGAAGACGAGCCCAAACCCGACCCATATTGGTTAGAAACGTTTTTCGGGTTCGCCCCTGAAGAGGCTGTGGTTCATCCTTCGTGGGGCCATTGTGGGATACTCAGCCCTCTTTTAGCCAACGTTTGCCTTGACGAGCTTGACAAGTGGATTGAGGTTAAAATTAAAGAATTCTACAAGCCTTCAACGAGTGATGTCATATGGAACAGCCCAGAAGGTGAGGCCGAACAAGGGAACACTTCTTGGCCCGAATTCGTCCCGACTAGCGGCCCGGACAAGACACGGAAGATCGACTACATACGATTTGGCGGCCATATCTTGATTGGGGTTCGTGGGCCGAGAGCTGACGCTGCTACTCTGAGAAAACAGTTGATTGAATTTTGTGACGAGAAGTATATGTTGAAGCTCGACAATGAAAACCTCCCAATCGAGCACATAACCAAAGGCATTATGTTTTTGGACCACGTGCTTTGCAGGCGGGTCGTGTACCCGACCTTGAGATACACAGCGACTGGCGGGAAAATTATCAGCGAAAAAGGTGTTGGAACACTTTTATCTGTAACTGCGAGTTTAAAGCAGTGTATTAAGCAGTTTAGGAAGTTGAGTTTTCTCAAAGGGGACCGAGATCCCGACCCCCAGCCCTGTTTCAGAATGTTTCACGCGACTCAGGCACACACGAATGCCCAGATGAATAAATTCCTGTCCACAATAGTCGAGTGGTACAGATATGCCGACAACAGGAAGAAAATAGTTAATTTCTGCTCGTACATAATCAGGGGCTCGCTCGCGAAGCTTTATGCTGCGAAATACAAGCTGAGGTCACGGGCCAAGGTTTACAAAATCGGGGCCCGGAACTTGAGTCGTCCGCTCAAGGAAAAGAAAGGGCAGTCCCCGGAATATCACAATTTGCTGAGGATGGGTTTAGTTGAGTCGATTGATGGGCTTCAGTACACGCGGATGTCTCTTGTGCCCGAAACAGATTATTCGCCTTTTCCCGCGGGCTGGAGGCCCGATCACGAGAAAGCATTGATTGAGTATATAAAGCTTGAGGACTCGGCAACTCTTGAGGAGCAGCGCGAATGCCTTAAAGAGAAAGGCTTGATTTCGCCTCAGGATTATGTTTCAATGCTCGTGTGGAACTACAAAAGGAATGCGATTTCAGTGCCACAGCTTTCGTCTAATGTGAACGGTGAGGAAAGCATAGGAAGAGAAGCTGGTTTGTTATTGGACTCGGATGAGGATGAAGAAAACAGTGAAGATAGGTTGTTGACTGGTGGAGTTAAGGAAGAAAGGGTTTGTGCAGCAGAGATGTAAGATATTATTTCTGCTGTTTTTTTTAGGGCTCGAACGAACGTTTTTGTGTTTTTTCTGTGTGCGTGTGTTGGTGAACATAGAAACAACTGATGAGTTTGTTTTTGAGAGCTGAGTGAGTCCTAAGAATAGTTATGACACTGTATTGTTGGTATCCCTTCAAGATAATGTTGTGTTACAGATTGAAGAATTTTTTTTTGTCGATGCCTTGAGGTCATGTCCAAATGGTGCAATGTGGTTAGTTATTGAGTTGTGTGGAGTGGCCAACTAAGATTATGAGAGCAAAGTACCTGCCACAGTTGATCCCCACTATTGTAATTTTATATTTTCCTCATTAGATATGCGCTTCTCCGTTATAAGTAATTGTTGTGTATTTGTGCTGCAACTTTAATTTATAGCAAAAGACGTACTTGACGTGGGGGAAGCCTGGGAATTGTGATTGGGACTTTGTGGCAATCATTTTTCATTCAAAATCTTTAAATATCGTCCCTTTATTACTATTTACTGTCCTTACAAAATACCATTTTGTCCTTTCATTAAAAAACAAAAAAAACGAAAAAGATGTTTGAAATCACAATAGCAGCCGCCCCCGCCCCCCTCATTTCTCACAAAAAGCAGCCGCACCTTATTTTAAAGATGTTTAAAATTATATATGTATAATATATAATTTTTTATTATTAAATAAATACAATTCATTATATAATATATATTATATATTCATTATTAAATATATTTTAATTCATTATAACATTTAAATATATTTCATTCTAATTAATAATAAAATATATTAATATATATTAACATAAATTAAATATTATTATATATTAATTATTAATTTTATAATTAATATATATAAATATATATTTAAAAATTTTTCATAAAAAAAATAAAAAAAAAATCTCGCAATTATACCTAGCTCCAACACCTCTAGTATGGTCCAGAACCTGTGGACCATGTCGGGCATAATCGGCCTGCCCACCATGTATGCCGCTCTTAGGTCACAGGAACAAGGAAGTCCATGAGCTCAGTGCACATCCGCAGTGTCGTAAAGTGTCTACGCAACTCGTGCATCTTCTGAAGCTCATCATTCAATAATTGTATATAGTAATGCGAGACCCGCAGTCTCAAGTGCTCGAAAAGGAATTTCTTGTAATCCGTATGCATCCTAAGTCTGCAAGACTCCAGCGTCTCTCTGGTAATATATTACATGACATTAGACCCAATTAAACTTATAATTAATATAGTAATAACGCAATAAAATATGTATAACTTAAGAAAAATACCTGATTTTAGTATGTTGAGACTCTATCTCCTTATGAATCTTCTCCCACACTGTGTCGAGCGAACCGGTCGACGTGTTAAGCCACTGCTTCAACGTAGCGTGGGCACTCTCCACCCTACACAACGTTGTGTTACCAAAATGTAAAACAGTGTCCGTCCACACTTTGACAAACTTCTCCTTGTGGACTAACCACGTCTGCTCCACATATTGTAACACATCAGTAAAAGCACCGACCATACATCTCACAAACAACAGTGTTGTATTCATCCAACGTGCTTGCTTCGACGACGTTCTTCCACCTGCCGTGGGTGAAATTCTGAGCGAAATCCCTATTTTTCTTTGTTAGTCGATAAACCTTGTCTTCCACATCCATGTTGATGTGCCACGTGCAAAGTAAGTGGGGCGACCGTGGGAAATTTCTCCGAATAGGAGTAATCAAGCCCAACTCCCTGTCAGTGACAATGGCCGAAGGATGTAAATCAGGCCCTATCAGATGTCTCAACCGCTGCAAAACCCGCAAAACCCAGTCATAGCTATACTCGGTCTCGTCCTTGATAATTGCATAGGCACCTAAAAAGTTCTTGTTGCACGGCGTCATTTCAATCATTTCCACCAACAGCATCTTGTACATCAGCAAATGAAAGTAACATAGAATAAAAAAACCTACTCAAACATACTAATTAAGATTCATGCTAAATTGTTATTTATAAAGTAACATAGCATACCTGTTGGTTTTGTACGTCGAATCTATACCGACAATTATAGTAATATGTACGGAATAGATTGGTTGCTTGAGGATGCGACATGAACACATGTGTCAACGCCTGTGTGACGTCATCAGTCTCAGCGTAAACTATATAATTGCTATTTCTAGCCAAGTGAATAAGCTGGCCAACCACATCTCTACTCTGCAAACTATCTCTGCGCATTTTACTCTTATAGTTATACACTTGTCGCACAGTAGCGTTGTCTTTAGAGTTTTTACCCTGCATCGCAACCAAAATTGCTGCCGGTTTTGCTTGAGCACCACTCATATCACGGACAACCTCTTTAGATGAATCACTAAGTCTGCTCATCTGTCGATGACCCTCGGGATACACAATCATCGCATGATTATGCGTTCCCTTTTTATCATCATCATAAGTGATGGGTCTACTTCCAAATCTGGAGGAAATCGGTTGTTGTGAGCTCCGATCTGTTTGAACCGCCTTCAAATAGTTGCTAGACCGCTGCAAACACCTGCAAGAACCCAACGCCGGGAGAGGTCCCGGCGTCGGGCCTCCGATGCTCAAGTCAGTAAACAGAGGAGAGGAAGATGACGCTCTGTAATATAGAGCTGTAATGCATGTAGAAATGCATAGAATGTGGGGAAGAGAGCTGCTCTCAGAGAGCAGCAGCAGCAGAGAGATGAAAAGTGTGTAGAATGAGTAGAGGTTAGGGTTTAGGGTTACCTCAGCCCCTTTATATAGCGGGAACTACCTGCTTGAAGTACCCAAAATGCCCCGATCGGTTTACCTGAAGTGTCCAAAATACCCTGGACGGTTCACATTCTATCCATCTCCTAGTCAGTTCAAGATTCTTTATTATCCAATTACTGTCTCTAGATCATGCTCTTGTAGTCACAGAGATGTCTAGTAGCGGAGACCTCTAGTCACGGAGACGTCCAGTAGAGAAGACGTCTAGTAACGGAGAGGTCTAGTAGCGGAGGCCTCTAGTCACGGAGATGTCTAGTAGAGAAGACATCTAGTAGCGGAGACCTCTAGTCACGGAGACGTCTAGTAGCGGAGACCTCTAGCACGGAGACGTATAGTAGAGAAGACGTCTAGTAGCGGAGAGGTCTAGTAGCGGAGACCTCTAGTCACGTAGACGTCTAGTAGCGGAGACCTCTAGTCACAGAGACGTCTAGTAGAGAAGACGTCTAGTAGCGGAGAGGTCTCCGCTACTAGACCTCCGCTACTAGACGTCTTCTCTACTAGATGTCTCTGTGACTAGAGGTTTTCGCTACTGAACCTCTCCGCTACTAGACGTCTTCGTGACTAGAGGTCTCCGCTACTAGACCTCTCCGCTACTAGACGTCTTCTCTACTAGACGTCTCCGTGACTAGAGTTCTCTGCTACTAGACCTCTCCGCTACTAGATGTCTTCTCTACTAGACGTCTCCGTGACTAGACGTCTCCGCTACTAGACCTCTCCGCTACTAGACGTCTTCTCTACTAGACGTCTCCGTGACTAGAGGTCTCCGCTACTAGACCTCCGCTACTAAACGTCTTCTCTACTAGACGCCTCCGCTACTAGACGTCTCCGTGACTAGAGGTCTCCGCTACTAGACCTCTCCGTTACTAGACGTCTCCGTGACTAGAGGTCTCCGCTACTAGACATCTCTGTGACTACAAGAGCATGATCTAGAGACAGTAATTGGATAATAAAGAATCTTAAGCTGACTAGGAGGTGGATGGAATGCGAACCGTCCAGGGTATTTTGGACACTTCAGGTAAACCGACCAGGGAATTTTGGGTACTTCAAGCAGGTAGTTCCCTCTATATAAAGGGGCTGAGGTAACCCTAAACCCTAACCTCTACTCACTCTACACACTTTCCATCTCTCTGCTGCTGCTGCTCTCTGAGAGCAGCTCTCTCCCCCACATTGTATGCATTTCTACATGCATTACAGCTCCACATTACAGAGCTTCACCTTCCTCTCCTCTGTTTACTGACTTGAGCGTCGGAGGCCCGACGCCGAGACCTCTCCCGGCGTTGGGTTCTTGCAGGTGTTTGCGGCAGTCTAGCAACAATTTGAAGGCGGTTCAAACAGATCAGAGCTCACAACAGCCAGTTTTCTCCAGATCTGGAAGTAGACCCATCAATAAGGAACCCAAATATACCATTTTTTAGATTGTGCGTCCAATTTGACTTTTATCATAAAAGGTCAATCGGTCGCTTTAGTTTTCGAACGTCCCAAAACAGCATTAACAAATTTCGTAACATTACCTCTGTAATGTTCCCCTCGATTACACCTCAACCACATCGGTTTTTTTTCTTTATCGTGTTTCGAGATTACCAATTCGAAACCATTCTCAAGTGTCAATTTTTTTGCCCGCTTAATAGCTTCTTCACAACTATCAAATAGTTCATCTGTAACGAAAACAGGTCTGTAATCTCGACCGTCTCCTCCAAAAGCATCGACCGGCGCCTGCAATATATTACGATGTATGTTAATAATTTTACAAGATAATCAATTATAACTTCTAACATAATAATAATAAATTGTACTTTAAATTTATTATATAGTCAATTATAACTTGTAATATAATAGTAATCTATAACAGAATAATTTTAATATAACACAATCAATTCTAATCTATAACACAATAATTTCTACTTCATAATCTCTTGTATTCTACTTCATAATCTATTATAACACAATAATTTCTAACTTCTAACATAATATAAATAAATTCTATTTCGTAATATAATTTATATAAAACAACAATATATACTAACATATTTTTTTCTGTTACAATTATTTAAATTTTATACTATTATAAATATACTAATATAATATTGTATATTATAATTATTTAAATTTTATTCTATGATATAATTATTTAAATTTTTAACTAATTTTATATTATTTAAATTTTATATAATTACTTAAATTTTTACTATTATAATTTTTATATAATTAATAAATTGTATTTTATAATATACTTTAAATTTTATATAATTATTTAAATTTTCACTATTATAATTTAAATAAAAAAAAAAAGGACTG
>BKCP01008737.1:993733-1008643 GCA_008636005.1 Striga asiatica | reverse complement strand
AAAAATATTGATAGAGCATATTAATCTTTCATTTCTACTTTTTTTTAATTATATTTTTGTTTGTGGCATGGGCAATTTTTAATTTCTAACTCATGTATATTAATATATTTTTTTTAATTATATTGGTATTTGATTGTTTTTTTTTAATTAGAATTAATTTGAAAAAAAGTTGGTTTAGTTAGTTTTTTGTTGATTTTAAGTTTGCAATAAAATAATATTTAAAACAAAATAATTAAAATTGATTTGATGTAAAAGAATGAGATAAGTGATTAAAAAGTATAATATTTACAATTAGGTGAGTTGATAAATAATAAATTAAATGTGAACTAATCTATATATATATAATTTCTAGCATATCATTTAATAAAACTTATTTAATAAAATCTCATTACTTTCCTGCCAAAAATCGTTACAATTAAATTTTATCATCTATATCTCTCTATATAATTACTAAAAAAAAAAAATTAATTAAACTATTTGTTGTTTACCGTAACAATCTAATATTATTATTATTACTATTATTATTATTATTATTATGATTATTATTATTATTATTATTTCACCATATTCTATTAACGATAAAATATATTTTTAAACTTTTTTTAGGGTTAATTAAGACAAAAGTTGTTACACTTTATATTAATTGAATAATAACTATATTATTTTATTGTATCATATAATAGATTTTATTAAAACTGATAATTATATTTTAAACTAAATGACATAAAAAAGTTACATAAACATAAAAAATTTATTGTAAACTTTTTGTTCAACTTATTTATTCTAAAATCAATATTATATTTTTATTTGATTTAGCGATTATTTTTTTAAATAAATTAATTTATTTTAATGTCATAGTAAAATTTCTTAAAATCGCATAAGCAATTCTTATAATAAATTTTAATGTTTTTCGGCTAATTAATTGGTCATGATCCCCCCAAATTAAAAAAATTACATTATTTATTATATTTTATGAAATTAATATAGTGACTCATATGCAATCAAATAGTTATGTACTTTGTTTTAACCGATGATAAAATTTTAAAACATAATACCATCATAATTCTAACATTATGTTGACATCAAATTTTGGCCTCGCCTCTTAAAATATTACACGTGGATATGTGTATTAAATAAACATAAATATGACAGGTTCTCTGAGCTGATTATTTAACACTGACCGAGTTCCGAAGTGCCCAGATCATCCACGTTCGAGCCTATCAGAATTAATATTATCAGCCTGACCCGGATATCGAGAAGATCCAAGTCCGACAGACACAATAATTGCCGATAAAATAGACATCAATCGAAGCCGTCAAGTGTCACGATCGGGCCCCACGGCGTCATATCATATTAAATACTAGTGTACCCCTTTTATCTATTTCTTAATGTCCCCACTTGTCCCACTTGTAAAAAAGAAAGAGATGTGTACAGTATATATAAATATGGGGTAGGAAAGAAAAGGGGGGGGATTGATCTCCTCACAAAAAGATCAAAGGGTTCTTGATTTTCTATCTTCAAGATATATCGAACACCGATTATTCACAGAATAGGGGTGTTCATTTTAGTTGATCAAATCCGTTTATCAACATTTTGGCGCTAGAGGAAGGGCTCCGTAATTTATTCGGAGTTAATTTTCGCTGATTCACAACCACATCTCTACCCCGAAAGAAGATGATTTCAAGATAAGATTATTCATAATCCTATTCTAAGTTTTCTTTATTCAGTGCTCTGTTATTCAAATTCATAGATATACAGTTCTGTATTAAGTTTTCACTTCTCCACACAAGTTCCCTTGAAGATGAAAAATGGATTGAGTGCCGACAATATTGGAAAATCTCCTGTGTGTTGGTGTGTTGGATTTTTTTTTTTATTATTTTGGATGACTTCGGTAGTTTTTGAGATAATCTTCAAGCTGGAGAAGAAAACTTGTTTTTTTGTTTTGCGTGCCAATAATAGAAAGTGATAAGAAAATGGGTGAGGTGGCCGAAATACAAATCAAATGTTCCGACATCGGATTGGCTCAAACTATATCATTAGGGGCCCGAAAATTCTGATGTCAATCTCTAATATCAAAAATTAGTATCGAGCTTATGCCCCAACTTCATTTCTTTAGTAGTCGAGAATCAATATTGCTGCAGCTCGGATATCCTCATCACTACCAAACTCGGGCCCACAAATTCTGGCTGAGGTCCGACTTCACGACCGGCGAACGTCTTGAATTGCATTTTCGGCCCGACCTTCCTTTGCCGACCTCTGAAGGGCGAGTTCCACCGACCTCGCGTTGTCGGTTCTTCAACATCCTCACAACAGACCGACTTCGGCCTCCCCGACGTCAAACAGCCACCAAGCTACACAACCAAACCGACGCCACCTCAAAGCCGGGCTGAGGTCTGCATCAACGAGCCCGACCTCGAGGTCGGGCCGACCTCTTTAACACCGAGCACGTCCTCAGAACCGGGCCGAAATCCTCGCCTTTCCAACTATACAACCACCGGCCGAACTTTGTATCCCATGGCCAACTCGGTCCCAAATTTTGACTAGAAAGAAGACCTCCTCTCCGTTTGGGAGCGCAACCTTCAGATCCGATAAATCTTTCTGCCAAAACGTCGGACAATTCACGGAAAATTTGAAGGAATCTTTCATTAGATAAAGACAAGAGAAAGATGACGGGGTCAACGAGGGAAAACCAGCAGAGCTGTGTGAGTCTAAATCTAACCCACCTAAATCTAACCTTCTTTTATCAATTAAATAACATATTCTACTAATAAACAATTAACATTTAACAATAATGAAAAATGTGTGCATACTTGTATTGCATAAGTAGTGCACATGTACTACGTTATATATGTACTGCATAAATAAATTGCATGTGCTACACATATGTGTACTGCCCACATAATAAACATATATATACATATTCATAACTTTTTTTTATTTTTTTTTATTTTTTTTATTTTATTATTACAAGTTCCATACTGTTTGGTTTGGTTTGGATTATCAAGATATTGGCCAAAGCATATAGTTGTTGAATTTTATTTAACTCGCTGTTCTTTTTCTTTTGGGATAATCCACCGTTTGCGAGAACAAAAAAATCTATGAATCACACCGCCTAAGGAACGGCGTTGGACAGCTCCCAGCCATTCAAATTAGTTAAACACGGGACACGTGGACCATCAACGTCGCCTTCGAGCAAGTGTCAGCCGCCAAACTGCATAAGCATAACCAATCTCACCATGGTCTGCCATCGAAATCATAGCCAGAGCTTTTAAATTACAGTCCAGGTCTTCAAAATCGCGATGACATCTTCACCGCCCACGTACCCGAGTTACAGTCCGAGCCTATACATAGCAATCCAGGGACGATATCCTCCCACGTAATCGCCCCCGGACCTGATCTCACAGTTTTCGGACCTCGAATCCGAGCTCTAAGTCAAGTCGGTTGACATCTCCATGGTCAGACCTCCAGAATTTAAATTGGGGCCCGACCATGCCGTATCTGACATCCCAATCATAGCTCGGGCCTCTATACCGTAGCTCGGGCCGACGTCGTCATCACCGACGTTTTTTACGGCAGGGTAACTGTAACCGACTACCGACTACAACCTGGCCGACTTTACCACGGCCAACTCGCTCCAAAATTATAGCCCGAGCATCCGAATCATAGCCCAGGCCGGCACATTCACAATTGACTTCAACCGCCGAGACCCGAAATCATGACCATCGTCCTCAAAACAGACTGATTTCATTGCAGTCGTCGAGGTCTAACTTCCCGACATACCACTGGGGTGACCACAGTCAAAAGATTTTGAAACAGCCGCCGAAGTTCGATTTTCCGGCACACCACTTGGGCCGGATGAACTGGCCTTTGATTTACCACCGTATTTCTGATTTGTCGGTGGCACCGATTTCGTCTTCTTCAATCTTCCAATTGCAACCACTGGGATCTTCAATAACTGACCTCTCACCCTTGCCCGCCGGCCACCACCGACTTCACAGTCGGGTCCCCGACCTCACGGTCGTCGTTGTTGATCTCGTTCTGCCTAAACCTCGAAACTCGACCTCGGCCGTGAACGACCCCTTCACAAACCTACCACGAGCTCCAACCCTGAAATTACGGCAGTCGGGGCCCGACCTCAACGTCCGTCGACGAGCTCTACAACCACTTTCCGACCTCGAGCATCAAGTGCTCCGACCTCCGACCTCAGTCGACAGGTCTCAATCTTACCTTCCCCGATGTCATCATTGTCGAGCTGAAACGAAAACAGCAGATCCGACCTCGCTCCTTTCGCTCCGACGTCCGACCTCCATCGTCGGCACCAACAGACATCAATCAACGACTCACATAAACTTGGATCTCCTAAATCACGGAAACCTGAACCAACGCTACATCACCGACTTCAAATCGGGCACGACCTCCTTAATCTCGGGCTTGTCTCTTTCTCACCGACTTTACTACCGAATGTCTGACCTCAGTTCGGGATCGGATAACCGACTTCACGTTGATTTCATCAAGTCGGAAGCGACATCGCCGTCTCCAATTTGGGCATGTTGTCGGACCCACCTCGCGAGATTTGCCTTGAACTAAGACATCCCGTCATCTTCAATTCCCGACTTCAATCGATGGGTCTCGATCACACTTTTATCACCGACTTCAAAAGCCATTCGCGGTCGATAACTTTACGGCCAACTTCATCCGGGGCCAAACCGACTTCATCATCGGGTCCCGACTTCTGATTATCCCCATTGAGTCCGATTATAAACACGGCCAACTTCTGATTTACTTAGCCGTGGACTCACGACCAAGGCCAACTAATCTTAAGAATGGAAGACGGATGAATAAAGTGGGCTGAGACTATGGGGCCAGAAAATTATATTCAAATGAGCCAAAGCAAAATGAGAAGAGTGGGATGAAATATTACAACTCAAAGGAGCCAGCACATACGTCGACGAGGGCTTAAATATTTTTCTCATATGGCATATTTATGCGACATGTTGGCGAGACGACCATATTCGATCAATCTTTTTGGCCGACCTCTCCATCTTTGACCAACACCTCAGTTGCAATTAAAGCCTGAAGGTTTGCCCGATATCGACGTCAGACGTCAAGCCGACGTTGCTAATTTATCCTTTGACTACTCGCGACCCCACTTATTTGTCTACGCCAGCATTGAAGTCCCTTATCTATTTGTGGTGTCTATATTTTCTCGCCGTAGAGCTTCGACTCCGGCTGAGCAACGTTTATATTTTCTCGCCGTAGAGCTTCGACTCCGGCTGAGCAACGTTTATATTTTCTCGCCGTAGAGCTTCAACTCCGGCTGAGCTGACGTCCATATTTTCTCGCCATTGAGCCCAACTCTGGCTGAGCGATGTCTATATTTTCCTCGCCGTGGAGCTTCCGCTCCGGCTGAGATGACTTGCCCAATTCTCACACCAACTCCTGAAGTTGATTTGGTACGATAAATGCCTATTACACCAAGTCCTGAAGTTGACTTGGTACGGCAAATACACATTACACCAAATCCTAAAGTTGATTTGGTACGACAAATACACATCACACCAAATCCTAAAGTTGATTTGGTACGACAAATGCACATCACACCGAATCCTGAAGTTGATTTGGTACAACAAATGCCTATTACACCAAATCCTGAAGTTGATTTGGTACGGCCAATATCCTGGTAAAGCAGTCGAGGTGACACATTTACCGCACTCACCATATATTTACTCACTTATATATACGTTCATCATATACGAGCATTGAACCTGCATCTTGACATCAACAAACAAGCCAAACGCTTGAAAGTGCACGGTTCGGCCGAAATGCCCTAAAACTAAAAAAGGCCAAACAGAGCCTACCATTACAAATACGTAGCAAAAGAGTCGTTGCAAAATCATCGCATAAATCATGAAAAACACTCACAAAGGCCCGAGCGCCCTACGTATCGATCCACAAAACGTCCATGGTTCCAAAAATATTCGGCCAACTTCAATGTATCGTTTATCGCAGCCAAAATTCATTTTACGTATGACTTCAGAACAGTTCTATTCAAGAACATGTCCTAAAGTCAGGGGCCTCTATGTTGACATCAAATTTTGGCCTCGCCTCTTAAAATATTACACGTGGATATGTGTATTAAATAAACATAAATATGACAGGTTCTCTGAGCTGATTATTTAACACTGACCGAGTTCCGAAGTGCCCAGATCATCCACGTTCGAGCCTATCAGAATTAATATTATCAGCCTGACCCNAATTTCCAATGGAAATTTTTTCTGTTGGAATTTTTTGTTGGAATTCACCCTTATTTTTGTAGTGAATGGATGGCTCCATAAGAAAAACCATCCGATGGCTCCATAGAATTTTTGTCAATTTTAATCCACTATTCATCTACTCACATAATTTCAACTATATATCACTTCTTATAACTTTTCTCTTACTTTTACTTCACTAACTTTAATAATTATATTTTAAATATTATCTAATTTCAAATTTAAAATTATCCACTCAATCTACTCTATTTAAAATAATTTACTTTAACTCGCCAAGTTTGATCATAACCAATTAATTTAATTTACACCTCTATGTACATTTATTATATACTGGTAACATTTTTCATCTATCTCTATATATATAAAGAGGGAGTTGATGGAATTTATTGCTAAATAAAGATGATATGCAATGACTATAATTGACAACATTTCTACATTTGGTTGTGTAATTGTAAGTTTAATTATTTTTGCATTTAACTTAACTAATTTAGTATTCAATTAATAATTCAAATTAATATGGAATCTACAATAATATTTATGCGACTTACTATTCAGCTACCTTTGAAGTTCCTAAAAGTTATTGAATAAGAATTTTAAGAAAAAAATTTATATAAAAATAATAATAAATTTTTCAGTTTCATTTTTTCTAAAAATAAAAAATCAATTTTAAGTATGAGAATCATTTAGATAGTTAATAATGCATAAAAATATATATTTAATAATGCATAAAAATATATATACCACCAATTAAGATAATAACACCCAATGATACCATAAATATACGAACCTATAATTATACTATAAGTCTATATCTATATCTATATCTATATGATGGACAAATCCTTATTGTCATAATTGACATGATTTTGGGCAGTTTTCTAAAAATAAAAAATCAATTTTAATAATGAGAATCATTCAGATAGTTAATAATGCATAAAAATATTTATTTAATAATGCATAAAAATATATATACCACCAATTAAGATAATAACACCCAATGATAACATAAATATACGAACCTATAATTATACTATAAATCTATATCTATATCTATACCTATATAATGGACAAATCCTTATTGTCATAATTGACATGATTTTGGGCAGAAAAATTTTTCGTCTATATTTGACATTTAATTAATATTTATTTATTAACAAATCATATGCATAAAAAACATAATTAGTTTTTATACACTCAATGACTATTACTCATTAACTATAAATTGGCTTAAATTGAAATTTTGACTGTAAATTTATTGGATATATTTTCAGTAAGATCTTATATTAATTTAATAGTAAATTATTGGCACAATTCAAAAATTATTATGGAAATTGATTTGATTAAATATATTATCATCTATGGCTGTAGGTATTAATTTAATTAATTATATTCACTATTCAAAAGTACTTAAAATATTAATAAAATAATTACAAAAATATAAAACTATGTTTAAATCATAATAACTTAATAAATAATTTAAATTATTAATAAAAGTTTCAAATATGTAGTCAATTTAACTATAAAAAGGTACATCGCCCATTGAATATATCATATGCAGTAATAATAGTATTGAAAATTTAAATAATACTAATAAAAATAAAATTTGATGGTCGGGTGCAATTCAGAATTATAAATTCCACCTTAGAAGTACCTATGTACATTAAAAACTATCCAATTTTTAAAAATATTTATTCTTTTCTTATATACTATTTTATAAATAAAAAATAAGTTAATGAAAAAAAAATGTATAATAATTTAGATTATAGCACTTGGTAATTATGAAAATATATAATATATCAAAATATTCGAATAGATAGTATGTAACTCATTATATAGGTTGAAAAAATGAATTGAAGAAATAAATATAAATAAAAATAGAAACATAAAAATAAAATATTTAACCATAAAAAATTTGTGTGTTGCATAAGGATTAAAGTTACTAAAAATTAAAGTTTGTTTATCAAAGTTTTAACATTTAATGCACTTAATAATTCTAGACGAAGATAAATATTATGGGTTAAACGTCAAGCAATGTGCAAATTATGAATTGTTAAAAAATTATAAGACTATAATAAACAACTATTTTATAAGTATATACAAATAATTTGTATGCAAATATCATATGATCTTATACATTTATAATATTTTATAAACTTATAAATAATAAGATTTATATATTAAATAGTCAAAAACTACAAAAAAAAATACAAAAATAGAAATTAACAATAATAATAAATAAATAAATGTCATATTATTACTGAATAGAATATTGTGGAGAATATAATTTCATATTGTCTTAAATAATTTTTTAATATTTAAATAATAAATATTTTTTGTATTGCGTTCCGTGCATCGCACGAGTATCAACACTAGTATTAATAATGGTGATGATAGTATTAACTATTAAGTTAAATTTGAATTAAAAGTACGATTAATTCTTCAAAACTTCTCAATGCACAATTCAACTTCCTTGTCAGTCCCCACCACATTTAAACTTCCTCTGAACTCCCTAAATCTAATTTCTCTTTTCAAATCGCTCCCCATATATATACTACTCTTATTATTATTCATTTATTTTTCTCTAAAATCATAAAAAGTTCTCGTCTCTCTCTTGACATCTTCCTCAACTCTCTCTCTCTCTTCCCGTCTCTCTTTCGCCGGTCTCTTAATTCCCGTCTCTCTCTCTGAAAATTCCATCGCTCTCGCCTCCCTTTCTATCTTTTTTTTTTTCGTAGGACTTTCGTCTCCAATTGAAAATTTCATCGCCATCGCATATCATCTCTCTTTCTCTCCGGGAAGCCCTCCGTCTCCGACCAAAAATCCACGAACACAATGACGGGGTTGAAAAAGAAATCCATATCGGATAAACCATCTTCCTCTTCTAAAGCCGTAAGCAAGGTGAGATTCTTTTACAAAATATTTGATTCTATTGAACTCGAAAATTTGGGAATGTTTACAAAATTTTGATTTTTCTCTTGAATTCGATGTTTTTCTAAATTTGGGATTTTTGTTGATGGGATTTTATTGCTAAATTAGGGACCGCCGAAGATTCCAAGTTCATCGAGGCCTGGAAGAAAGTGATGCCGAATATGGATCCACCGAAAACCCCCTCGGCCTACATGGCTCCTCGCCCGCCGACCCCATCCACAATCCCCTCAAAGCTGACCGTCAATTTCGTTCTTTCGTACAATTCCTTGTTGTCCGGCAAAGAGGTTCCCTCTCACATATTCACAACCCTTGAGATCTCTTTCCTTTTTTCTTTTTTTTTTCTTTTTTTTTTCCATTGTATAATTTACATTTCGTATTTCTGTTGCTGTGTCTTGTTTGAATGTATAAAACTTGATATTACTCTTGTTCGGAGTTCTTTTAAGAAGCAAATTTGGTCTCTTGTTTCTATACTTTTTATATTTGCCAAATTTTTGTTGTGGTATATATTATCTTGTAGTGGACGAAGTTCTATTCATCTTTTGGTGGCCAGAAAATGTCTAGTGTTTAGATGAATTTAAGGAGAACTTGAGTGATGCAATCACAATTTGTCGTTGATTTTTCTCTGAACCAAAACATTACAGTTCCAGAAGTTCTAAGCTGCTAAAGTTTGTATAAGTGCATCTAAGATATATTGGTATTGATCAACTCTTGGTTAATTTTCCATAATTTATCTTAAAAGCTGTATTAACTAACCAGTGTCATGGTTAACTACTCAGAATTATTCTCTAGTCCTGTGTTATTCTTGGCTGGCATTGCACAACAACTTTTAGAACTTGGAAGCACCATAAGCTCATTAATGGTTGATTTTTTATATCAATCAGAACCTTAAGGAACATTTTATTAGGACCTATCAAGCTGCTGTAAATTATTCAGATACTTGAAATTTCATCTTTTAAATTTCAATTGTGGCTCTGGTGCTGCCTAGTTTGTTTTTGAAAGATGCAACTCATTTTTATTTTTCCTCTAAAATTTTATAAAATCGTTGCATTTTTCGTAGTTCCAATAACTTCTGCTTATGCTTGATCTGAAGTTACTGATGTGTCTATTCAGGTTGATATGGTCATTATCCCTGCAACTACTGGACAGATGGGTGTTTTGCCCGGTCACGTACTGACAATTGCGGAGCTTAAACCCGGGATTCTATCTGTTCACGAAGGTAATGATGTGACCAAGTACTTTGTGAGCGGCGGTTTTACTATCATCCATGCAAGCTCTGTTGCCGATATTGCGGTTGTTGAGGCCACCCCAGTTGACCGCATTGACCCGAACTTGGTTCAGACAGGCCTAACTATTTACCAGCATAAGCTAAACTCAGCGACAACCGATCTTGAAAAAGTTGAAGCTCAAATTGTGGTCGATGTACACAGTGCTCTCAATGTTGCTCTTACTGGTTAAGGTGCTAAACACAGGGTTGATTTAATTCAAGTCTTTCTACGCATCAAATGTGTTTTTTTTTTTTTTTNATGCCTGTTGGAATTGGATCCTTTTGTACCCTTTTGATGAAGAAAGCTGATTTTTGGCTTGTTATGAAACAAATGTCTCAGGGTCTTGATGTGAAGGGATTTCTTCGAATAAAATTTCTATGACAGACTCGGTTTTGTTGCTTTTCTTTTTACTAGTTTTGTAAGAAATCAATTTGAAAATTGATAGGGGTGATAATTAGTCTGTGCTCTGGTTATATGGAGTCAATATCTTGAAGCATTTATTTGATCGACTTATGTGCCTTTTGTCTATGATAAACACACAAGCTACTAAATATGATGAGGTAGAATTCAGTTTATATTGTGATCTCATACTATCATATTGTTTTGTTGTATTTAAGCTACACAAGCTAATAAATATGAAGAGGATTTATGTTGTGATCTCATACTATCATATTGTTTCGTTGTATTTAAGCTACAGACTTTCTCGTCTTGTAGGCCTCTCTCTGAATTCAAGTGAATAGTTGTTTCAGTCGGTTAATTAGCCGCTTGTAATTATGTGTTTTAATAGAATGTCGTTCTGAAAAATAAAAAATAAAAAATTGATGTCTTTCAAAATTTAGGATTTTTGTTGATGTTTTAGTACCAGATATCGAGTCTTTAGTACCACTTGTATTGAACACATAAAAAGACCAAATTTCAGTCGCAAATAATGTTTATACGACCCATAATAACTCTCACATTAGTTTATATGAGATTTTAAATGTTTTTAATTGAGTTTAATCGCAAATTGGTCATGAACTCAACACACTAATGCAAAAACACTACTTAATACACTTCATCTCATTGAATGGTACCAGTTTTGACGGAAATAATACCGCATCTTCTTCTACGTGGTACCTGTTTTTGATCGATTAGTACCTACATTTGGTCAACCAAAATAGATTATTTCAATTTTGGTCAACATTTACAAAAAGTAGTATCAGACCTAGAGTATGATAGTACCACTTTATGGTGTTTTAGTACCTGATATTGGGTCTTTAGTACCACTCGTAATGAACACATAAAAACATCGAATTTCGGTCGCAAATGATGTTTATATGATCCATAATCACTCTCACATTAGTTTATATGATAATTAAAATGTTTATAATTGAGTTTAATCGCAAATTGGTCATGAACTCAACACACTAATGAGAAAAAACTACTACTACACTTCATTTCATTGAATAACATACTTCATCTCATAGAATCATCATACATGACTACTCCAAATTCTACGTATATGTTTAACTTCCACTTTTATTAATCCAAATCATGCGTGAACGTCCACGTGTCATGGTAGAGATGAAGAATTAGAGAAATTACAATTATGAAAATAGTACTTGTTTTAGCAAAAATAATACCGCATCTTCTTCTACGTGGTACCTGTTTTTGATCGATTAGTACCTACTTTTGGTCAACCAAAATGGATTATCTCAATTTTGGTCAACATTTTACAAAAAGTAGTACTAGACCTAGAGAATGATAGTACCACTTTATGGTGTTTTAGGACCTGATATTGGGTCTTTAGTATCACTCGTAATGATCACATAAAAACATCGAATTTTGGTCGTAAATAATGTTTATATGATCCATAATCACTCTCACATTAGTTTATATGAGATTTAAAATGTTTTTAATTGAGTTTAATCGCAAATTGATCATGAACTCAACACACTAATGAGAAAACACTACTACTACACTTTATTTCATTGAATGACACACTTCATCTCAATGAATCATCATACATGACTACTCCAAATTCTACCTATATGTTTTAACTTCCACTTTTTTTTTTTTTTCATCCAAATCATGCGTGAACGATCCACATGTCATGGTAGACATGAAGGATTAGAGAAATCACGATTCTGAAAATAGTACTTGTTTTAGCAAAAATAGTACCGCATCTTCTTCTACGTGGTACTTGTTTTTTATCGATTAGTACCTACTTTTGTGAAGGAAAATGGATTAGTTCATTTTTGTCAACATTTACAAAAAGTAGTACCAGACCTAGAGTAAGATAGTACAAGTTTTATATTGTTGTAGTACCTGATATTGGGTCTTTAGTACCACACGTAATGAACACATAAAATCACCGAATTTCAGTCACAAATGATGTTTATATGATCCATAATCACTCTCACATTAGTTTATATGAGATTTAATTTTTTCTAATTTAGCTTAATCGCAAATTGGTCATGAACTCAACACACTAATGAGAAAACACTACTACTACACTTAATTTCATTGAATGACACACTTCATCTCATAGAATCATCATACATGACTACTCCAAATTCTACCTATATGTTTTAGCTTCCACTTTTTTTAACCCAAATCATGCGTGAACGATCCACGTGTCATGGTAGACACGAAGGATTAGAAATCATGAAAATAGTACCTGTTTTAGCAAAAATAGTACAAGATCTTCTTCTACGTGGTACCTGTTTTTGATCGATTAGTACCTACTTTTGTGAAGGAAAATGGATTATTTCAAATTTGGTCAATATTTACAAAAGTAGTACCAGAAATGAACACTAATGAACTCAACACTAATGAACAAACACTACTAATACACTTCATCTCATTGATTGATACACTTCATCTCATCGAACACGCATAACTAGTCTAAATTCCATCTATATTTTTTAGGTTCGTCTAGTTTTCAACAAACTCATGCGGGAACGATCTACTTGACATGGTAGACGTGACGGATTAATAAAATCACGGCTAGTAAAATGGTACCTTTTTTCCTAGAAATAGTACCAATAATGTTTGTATTCAGTACCTGTTTTTAATTATTAGTACCTACTTTGGTCAACCAATATGAATTACTTTAATTCTGGTCAATGTTTGTAAAAGTAGTACCACTCCTAGTGTTAGACAGTACCCATTAAATGGTAGTTTAATACCCAATATCGTGTCTTCAGTACCAATTCCAACGAACATAATAAAACATTGAATTTCGATCTTAAATGATGTTTATATATTACTCAAAATCACTTATACATTAGTTTCTATGAGTATTTGAATGTGTTTAATTAAGTTTCCTCGACAAGTGGTCATTGACTCAATAGAGCTTTAATTTTGAAATTTTATTTTTAGGTAATTTTCATTTTATGAAAACAAATTTATCTTTTAATTTCAATATAAATAAAGATCATCCCTTAATATATCCACAACCGCAACATTCCATATTTATTGCAATTAAAATCACTTAGGCGAAACATGCTATATATGAAACTGATAAACATGATATATCACGCATTAAATTGGTTGATATCCTATCATAGTATTTATTTGTTTTCTTTTAAAAAATAAATGATGTGCCTAATTTTCAACAAATAAATATTTAAAATTTTAGTCCTTGACGCACGAGGTTTCACAATAAACAATATAATCTCACCTTAACGACCATTTATATTGAAATTATATTTTTTTTAGTGTTTTAAAATATTTATGACGTAATTTGTCGCGTTTTGGCTCTTATACTACACAACGTAAGTAGAAATTCGTGTTGCGTAAGCTATTAGAGTATAAAATTTTGTTTCTTAGAAATATCAAATATTTGCATATAATAAAATTGGGTTGTTAATTTAAAAAATGATTTTAATGATATTATATCACACTAAATTTTAGAATAAAATAATAGTTGAGTATTATGATTAATAAACTGAGGGTGGTTTTTATTATGGCATGAAATGTCCAAATTTAAATGATATGAATTTCATTTGGTATGAGTAGAAGTGCATTTAAATTTGAAACTAAATAAGTGGTATGAATTTTATTTGATATGGGTTCTTTGCATTCTCCGATGCCGACTGGGCTGGCTGCCCCGATAGCAGACGCTACTGGCTTCTGCGTATTTCTCAGAAAAAACCTACTGACTTGGGTTTCCAAAAAGTAACCGCCTCTTTCCAGGTCTAGTGCCGAAGCAGAGTCCAAGGCTTTTAGGTTGATTTGTTATAAAATCAAGGTGATATAATTCTCAATTTTTAGCATATTCCTATAATAACTTGTCATAAGATATTAATGATAATTTTATAAATCTCCCATATATATAATTTCCGAATGCCCTAAGACTAAGTGGAAGGCTCACATGCTTGGCATAATTGTATGCTTTGTATTGACACGTGTATATGTTCGGTTTTAGGCTTGAGAATTACCATAAACTATTTAGGTTTTTT
>BKCP01008737.1:961059-985042 GCA_008636005.1 Striga asiatica | reverse complement strand
AAATTAGTTGACATTTTTCCATTACTAGAAACAGAAACAAATATTACTAACATTCATACGACAATAATCAGGCACGGCTTTAGCTGCTGTCTACCTTCAGTTGCTTCTGGGAAGGCTCCTCCTTAGGCATTACTTTAAACATATACCTCATAAATCCTGATAACATAAAAAGAGGTGATTTTTTCCGTGTGTTACAAGATAAATTACAGTTTAACGTAATAACGTATGGAATTTCCAAGGCAGCAATTCTGTTTATGTTAAAACTTCTTGCTGATGGCCCCAGACACAAATTAATGTTGTTAATTAATATGTGGCCTTCGGAGCTTTGGAGAAAAGGTTAAATTCAGTCAGTGGTACTTTCCACATTCTTTCTCAGACAAGATGACAAATTGGCAAAGAGACCACATATACATTCAACCAGTTTACCATGACATGAAACAAACAATTGTCTTATTCTACAAAAATCTTCAGCATTACTAGTGAAGCAGCATGACCACCAGTGTTTCAACAATATGCATGGAATATTGGTCATGTTATAACTTGCAAACATGGGCAATTTCAATCGATAAAGACACAGTCTTGCTTAAACTTGAGCAAGCACTTTCTTCCAGTTGATATGGGTCTGAATTTAGATTCTTCATCATAATTAGGAACCAAAAGGACTACTTTATGAATGCACTGAAGTTAATGTTGTCAGTACCCGATCATACTAATTTAAAGGAGCTGTTTGAAAACACTAGTCTACATTTGATGAATATGTATTATACGTTAATATAGAAAGGAAAAACCTTTTCAAATGATAATAAAACTTTATTGCATAGATCATTGTTGAGTGTTAACAAATTGCAATCATTATAAAAATCAATTTAAATGAACGGTGAGCATGTGCCGTAATAGCATTGGTTTACTGCAAGTTTCATCAGTTTCCATAGCCACAAAGCTTACGGAAAGGTAATGCTTCTTAAAATAAGATGTTATTCAAGAAAGAATTCTATCTCTAATAGAGCTTCCCTCAAAGACAAAAGGTGGATTAGAAGTAATTGTGCTTGCAGGGAAATAAACAGTGAAATTTACATTTTGCAGAAATTTCTAGAATTCTGGACCAAGTAAGCTCTTAATATCTTTCTAATGCTTCTGTTCCCATTTCTCATACAACTGCCAGTATGGTCAGTCTCATTCTGGCAGATCTTAAACATAAGGAAGTTTCATCACTAAAGATTTAAAGATGCGTTATTTATTTTCATGGACAGAGGTAGCCATAACATGAAATGGTGGAGGCTAGAAGCATCCAACTCAACCATAGTCCATATACAATTATTACAAGATCAGAAATGCAGATTAACAGAAAATAAATTAGCAGTAATTAGGGATGCTTACCATCAGCCTCAGGACCCAGGATAATTTCACTGCCACATCTTATGATGGCCGTATCATCTTTGTGAACAACCGAACCATCAACAAGGATTGGATCAGAACTAGTTTTTGAAATAGCACGTGTCAAGGACTTGAACTTGAAATTATGGACAAAATGACAATTACCAAAACCATAACATAACAAACAGTTCCACCAAATATAACCATAACCATTGTAGTCTGTAAAAACTTGTAAAAGGACACTGCAGAAGCAAATCAAGGATACTATTCTAACATGAAAACAATACAAATGCAACAAACATTGACATGCCACAACGCACTAATGCACAGAGCATCAGGAAGTTGCATAACTTGCGAATGTAGCATTTTCCATTTGAACTCGAAAAGTTGTGATGACTTCATCATAAGAGTTCTCACATCAATCATTCTCTGATCAGATCTTGAAATGGAATAATTAAACGCAATCTGACCACCAAAGAAGAACTATAGCCTACATGCAATTGCAAATAAAAACGACACCCAGAAAGAATGTGTGTGCATCCTTGTCTAACATGTCACAGTACCATCCGGAGAAAATTTGCACACAGTTAAACAAGATGAAATCTTGAAGTGCTAGGAGACAGACATTTCTGAACTACTAAATCAAGCAACATACATCACACAATTCATGTACCTTTTGTTCTGCATTAAGGCCGAATTTTGATCCTTTTCCCTAGTTATCTTGCACCATTCTTGCTTTTCACTAAAAGAACTCTTTATCTCCGAGCAGACTACCACCTCAGTTGACCTCAACTCTATGTCCAAATAGCTCGAATTCAGTGGCACTGCATAAAAATGGTAGTGACATCTAAATTACGGCTATAAATATCACAATGATTAACTAATCCAGACTATAAAGTAATAATGATAGGCAGGGCCAGGTCACAACTCAGGCCAATGTTCCAAAAGAGGACATGCAAGGAGAGAGTCCCAATACTTTTGGGACCCTAAAGATGTGAACTTTGAATCAAAAGGACTCGGAATGAACACACCAAAGAAATTCACAAAATTACTTATTTCAGGTATTCATAAAACTTTTTTTTAATCATTTTAGGGTAGCTTTTCTTTATTATAATTCTTCCTCATTTCATCTCCACTTAGAGGGATGTAAAATATCTTTTAACGCTGAGATCATCAGAGATAAAAAACAGGTCACATTACACAAAACTCATGCATCATCAAATTCTGAAGGTACCCAGGGAACATCTCCACATTTGCAAGAAACGAAGACATTCGACAGAAAACCCAGAACCCAAAATGAAAAAGAATATGCAAATAAAGGGAGAGAGAGAAACAAAAACAAAGAGGTAGTCCCCAGGCAATTGAACACTGCATTTTGTCACATAAGGAAGCAGAAGAAATAACGATAGTCATATTCGCTAAAGAAAATTAAGAACAATTCTTTTCCTTCCTTTTTTGTTTTGCATTTTTCTTTTTGCCGCTACAAATTTACCTAGTTTAGCCCAAATGACAACTCTGGTGGAATGGGAGCCGGAGCTTTCTCCTCTTTCCATTTTCTTTCGTGTTCTCTACACAATTCTTGTTCTGCAGAGCAATTGCGAAAACGGCAGTGGCCAATGGGGTACAGAAAGTCTGAAAGAAATATATATTGTATATATCAAATTTGAAAAATCTTGCTTTGTAAGGGTATGCTTGTTTATTAAATACAGATATATTAAATAAATTATTTTCACAAGCTATGAGTAACATGGTTATTATTTATTTTCTATATCTTTCAATCAAAGTTTAAAAAACAATAGAGTTATAATCTATTTTTCACATCTTTAATCAGTATTTTTTTAAAAAAATTTTTGTAGCCATAACATTAAAATATGGTTATCATCTATTTTCTACATCTTTTAATCAACGTTAAGTCTAAAAAACAATAAGGTTATAATCTATTTTTCACATCTTTTAATCAGTGTTTTTTTGTAGTCAGAACATTAAATATGAATATGTTAGGTCTAGCTTGTAAAATAATTAAATTACCTCACTAATATATTTATACTGATATAAATTTGATTTTAGTATATATATTTATTCCTTTGTATAAGAGAAAACAATTGTTTTACTTATTTTTGTTCACCATATAATACTTTATTATTATTTTATTATAAACTTTGTAGCCATATAATGTCATTATTATTTATAAAATTTATAGAAGTTGTACGTCTTCTTCTTGTTTTATGTAAAGGCTTGGTATGAAGAAGTAATTTCTGCCTATATAGTGGAATCCATACTCTGAAATGTGGGGTTCCCCCTTTGGTCGCTGAAAAGTATTTAATGCATGTTAGTATTATTTATTCATTTAATCAATTTAAAATATGTAAATAAATTTAAAATTAAACATTGTATAAATATTATACAAAACTATACACATATGCTTTTTTAGAATTTAATTTTGTATACTAATTAAACAACTTTGAATTAGCAAATGCCAAAAACTCAATCCTTTCTATTATAAGGATTTGAAAAATGCTACAAGTACCTAATAAATGTATTCAGAGGTGTACATAACACTCACATGGAGTGGGGTCCACTTAATTTTTTATTTTTGGTAGGACCCACTCAATGTGAGTGTTATATACACCTCTATGTACATTATTATGTACCTATAGCATTACTCTAAGGATTTATAGTTTATTCAACATACTTTACAATGAAAATATATTTTACCAGAATTTCATTATAGAAAGAAATCAAAATAAAAAAATGATAAAAATAAATAATCATGGTTGTCAATAATATACATATAAATTCTGAAAAACAGTTCATATATTTAATTTTAATTTTTGACCATTAATAAAATTGTTTAGTCTGGTCATTATCTCTTAAATGGTAAATTGTAGTAATTTGAAGAATAATTTATTTTTTATATATAACGAAATAAAGATTAAGAAAAAATTATATTAGCAAAGATGAATTGTCCAACTTGATTTTCCCTGATTAATTAGAAGAAAAAATTCTACTTAACCTGTTACGAATTTCAATAAATATTTTTTGATAAAAAGTGAATATTTGTTGAAAAAAATTAAAATTATGGTTAGAACTTAAAATATGTTGTAATATTTATCTTGACCAAAATATTATCAACATGAATCACGAAAAATCAATCTTGTAATTTATTATAATGGATATCAATAAAATTATTGCAGATATTAATAAAATTATTCAAGGAAACAATATTTATCATATCTGATTTGATCTTATTTGAAAACGTGTATATTGAAGCAATTAATGCATATATTTAAAAAGTTTTCAAAAAAAAGTACGCATTAAATGCTCCCTGTTGTCAAAACGGAAAGATAAAGAACACAATATAGAAAATGGATATAAATTATACTCAATATCTTTCTTTTTTCTTCTGAAAAATGCGTACTCTTTCACTATATTTGCATTGCCTTTTAAGGCAAATTCTACCGACACTTTCCACAGAAATTATTCATATCCCATACACCATCTACTATTCCCATTTCTCTAAATAGTGAAATGTCACTATTTAAGCATAGTGGTTCATTCCACTTGTTTATAACACTCCCACTTGGAATTACCACTAAGCAATGTGCATTTATGCTGCCTCATTAAATACCTTATCTGGAAAAACCCCGTGGGAAAAAACGGAGATAAGGAAAAAAGAGTACAGCCGCACATGCTCCCCCTCGAGTTATCATCTGTGCAAATCTCGAAGATGTCTCATTCCAATGTTATGGACGTGCTTTCGGAATGTTGTAATTGGGAGTGCTTTTGTAAATAAATCTGTTGCATTATCACTTGATCGGATGTATTGAATCTTGATCTGTTTGTTCCTTTCCAGCTCTTGAGTGTACAAGAAGAACTTTGGTTGGATATGTTAGTTCTGTCACTCTTAATGTATCCTTCTTTGGTTTGAGCGACACATGCTGCATTGTCTTCAAATATCACCGTGGGGTCTTTATTGTTTAATAATCCACTGGCTTGTTGAATGTGTTGAGTCATGTTTCTGAGCCAGATGCTTTCCCTAGTTGTTTCATGAAGTGCAATGATTTCAGCATGGTTTGAAGATGTAGCAATTAGTGTTTGTTTCTGAGAACGCCAGAAAAATGCAGTTCCACCAATTGTGAAGATGTGGCCAGTTTGAGATCTCGCCTTATGTGGGTCTGATAAATATTCTGCATCTGCAAAACCAATCATTTCATTTTTTTTATCATTTGAGTAAAATAATCCCAGATCGGTTGTCCTTGGAGATAACGGAATATATGCTTGATTTTATTACAGTGTTTCCTCGTAGGTGACGAGTTATATCTTGCTAATAAGTTGGTAGCAAAAGATATATATGGTCTGGTGCAATTATCAAGATACATAAGAGCTCCTATTGCACTCATATATACTACCTCAAGACCAAGTATTTCTTCATTTTCTTCACAAAGTCAAAATGGATCCTTTTCAACATTTAATGTTCGGTTAACCATCGGAGTACTTAGTGGATTAGCTTTGTCCATATTGAATTATTTCAGTACTCTTTTAGTATAATTAGATTGATGGACAAATATCCCATTTTGTACTCTCTCTATCTGTAAGCCGAGGTAATATTTGGTTTTTCCGAGATCTTTCATTTCAAATTCGCCTTTCAGAAAAGTGACTGCTTCTCGAATTTCATTTGTTGTCCCAATAATATTAAGATCATCAACATAGACAGCAATTAGCACAACTCCATCATGTGATTTCTTTATAAAGACACACAGACATATTTGATCATTTAAGTATCCCCTTTTAAGCAATTGTTCACTCAAACAAATATACCACATACGTTCGGATTGTTTCAAGCCATATAATGACCTTTGCAGCTTTATCGCACATAACTCTTTAGGCTTGGAGTTTAGTGCTTCGAGCATTCTGATTCCTTCTGGGAAGTTCATGTATATGTCGGTGTCTAATGATCCATACAAGTAAGCAGTCACAACATGTATGAGACGTATCTCAAGATTCCCATGGATAGCTAAACTGATCAAGTATCTAAAAGTAATTGCATCCATGACAGGGGAATATGTTTCATCATAATCGATCCCAGGCCTTTGGGAGAATCCTTGTGCTACAAGGCGAGCTTTATATCTCGTGATCTCATTTTTCTTCTTTCTTTTTTTTGATGAAAACCCATTTGTATCCAATAGGTTTTATGCCTTTTGGTGTAATTGAAAGAAGCCCAACAACTTTTTGTTTATTGAGTGAATCTAACTTGGCTTGGATGGCGCCTTTCCACTTATCCCAATCATGTATTTTCTGACATTCAGTTACAGATTTTGGTTCAGGATCCTTAACTTCATTATCAATTTCTTTCGAATACCATATATGCAAATGCATCATCAATATTTATGATCTCATCACGCTTCCAAAGATTCCCATTATTTACGTAATTAATGAAAATTTCAATATTTTCATTTCTTCCAGAAATTTTTCCATCATCTTGATTCTTTTTCAAATTCGGGTCATGAATTTCTCTTTTCTTTCGAGGATTCTTATCTTTAGACTTAATTGGTCTTCCTCGTTTCAAGCATGTCTTTGACTCATTTGACATATTATCATTTGTCATTTCTTTTGGAATCTCAATTCGAGCAGGGGCATTCACAGCTGCAACGTGTGATTTTGTCACCCTTTTTAAATCAGTAAATGCATCTGGCAATTGATTTGCAATATTCTGCAGATGTATGATCTTTTGAACTTCTTGCTCTCTTTGTTTGGTGGGAGGATCAAGATATGATAGTGATGATGTTCTCCATTCAATATATCTCTCAATTGATTCGTCATTCCCACCTAAGGGGGGAAATAATTCTTCATTAAAATGGCAATCATCAAACCGAGCTATAAAAACATCACCTGTTTTTGGCTCAAGGTATTTGATTATTGATGGAGATTCATATCCAACATATATTCTCAACCTTCTTTGACGCTCCATTTTGTACGTTGGGGTAGAGCAATTGGTACATACATTGCACAACCAAAAACTCTTATATGTGCAATATTTGGTTCTCGACCATATGCCAATTGTAATGGCGAGTATGTATGGTATGTACTTGGTCTTATTCGAATTAGATCATCTGCATGCAGAATAACATGTCCCAATAGTGAAGTGGAGAGTTTTGTCCTCATTATTAATGGTCTAGCAATAAGCTGCAACTGTTTAATTAATGATTCAGCATTGTCAAGTCTGACCATTTTGATAATATAATCTGGAAATTGAGCCCTTAATTTAATAGGTTGGGCGAGTAATTTAGCAAATGCTACATTTCGAGTTGATAACAAACTCACGTGATACCATCTACTAGAGGCATCAATCAACAGCATAAAATATCTGAATGGACCACAAGCTGGATGAATAGGTCCACATATATCACTATGAATCATTTCTAAAAATAATGGTGATTCATGTCCGACTTTAGTATGTGATGGTCTCACTATCAATTTCCCTTGAGAACATGAGACACATGTCAATTAATGTGTTTGCAATATCCTCTGATTTTTTAATGGATGGCCATTAGAATTTTCAATATTCTTCTCATCATTATCGAGCCAGGGTGACAAAGTCGATCATGCCAAAGTTTAAACATTCCATTCGACTTTGAATTGGTTACAACATAAGCCTCGATTATATTAATGCGCGTGTAATATAAATCCGAGGATAAAGCATGTAACTGTTTGTCCCATTTTTGTGTCTTTATTTCATGTTTATTTTCCTTTTGTTTTTCCCCATTTGTAGGTTTTCCGTAGCATATTTGGTCCATTTCGTTGGTTTTGCGTTTTTCTCTTTAGTTTCTATTTGTGCGTCTTTTTGCCGTGTTTTACTTCATATTTTTCCTTGTATTTGTGTTTTCAGGAGGTAGGTTGTGCCGGTTGAGGTTGGGACTGCTTAAGCTGAGACCGTGATATCGAGAATTCCCATTGCCAAGCCCAGAAGACGACGAAGAGAACTGAAGGAAGGGCTGAAAACGCTCCCAGGATATTTAGATCTCGCAGGTCGCGACTCAAACTTGCGACAATGTCACGACCCGCGAGATTTTTAGAGCTTAAAGGTGCAGTCCGCGAGTTTGAGTCGCGACTCGCAAGATGATGTCGCGACCACCCCCAGAATTTGAAGAATTTGACGATGCGCGACTCGCGACCTGAGGAAATAGGGAAGTCGCGACTCGCGGCGCGAAAATCGAGATGCGGGATTTAATATCAGATTTTGGACCTATAGGGCATTCTATTCTACTCCAGACTTAGTTTTTATGTTTTTTCTCTCTAGAAAACACATGCCTTCCATTACTTTTTCACTTTTGATTCGATTTGGAGATTGAAGAACTCCTTTTTCACGCTTTGGATTTGGATGCACTTGAATTTGACATTGGGATTTTTATATTAATCGTAAGTTCTTTTTCTCAATTGTTTTATTGATGATGATGGCTTGGGTTGATATAAATTGTGATGTTGTATTCATTATGAGTAGCTAAATCCATTCGCTAGGATAGGGGATGATTGATTAGGTTCGTTTATGATTGCATGCTTTTGATTGTTCATATCTATGCAAGTTGTGTGAATTAAAGGGTTAGTTGATTGATCACCACTCTAACTTAGTTTATCAACGTGTAGAACCGAGAGGGGAGACGTTGGTCGATATAGGCTCATTTAGAATAGACTTGTTCATCATAGTATTATCTATGTGTTGTTGGAATTGATAGTTGGTCATTTACATTCACTCTCTTGTTACGAAGAGTTATTGAGAGTGAACCTCTGGACGAGAAACGATTCAAGTCCTTTAACCGAGCAATTGATTTCCGGTAATTGTGTTAGAACCGAACGCAATTATCCACGATTCTCTAGCGATTGAGTGAATTTGTTGCTATTGAAATTTCATTTTATTTAGCTTAAAGTCATTAGTTGATAATTGAAACCCAAAACTACTGAATTAGAGTGTTTAGGAATTTGTCATCTCTTTTTCGTGATTGAATAATCGTACTGTTATATTCGGCTAACCTTCCTTGCGATACGACCCGGGGAACGAATCTTTCGATTCTACTCCGGTAAAAATACTCACAACAGTAACCTCTTTAAAACACATTTATTTCCTGCAATATTTGAGGTAATGCAAAGATATTCATCTCCCCCTTTATTCATTGTTTTAACATGGTATCCGTTTGTTCAGATATCCTTAAAACTCAACAAGTTACTTGTTAATTTTGGGGAGAATAACGCATCATTGAATGTGAATTTTGTACCTCCCATCATAAAAAATATAGCCTTTCCAGACCCCTCAATTATCTTTGCACTCCTTGATATTGTGTTCACTTTCTCTTTATTTGTTTCTAAGTGAACAAAATATTTTCTGTCTTTGAATATAGTGTGGGTAGTGGCACAATCTGCAACACATAAATCTCCATTTTGGATTCGGGACTGTTCCATGATCTAAAACAAAAAATGAAAAATATTAATTTCGAAATACATATAATGATGGTTCACATACTATTACAATCATACTTAAGATTTCATCAATACACAGAAAACATGATCATCAATTATTCTTGATTATTTGCAGCTCCTTCTTCATCAACAAAATCCATTCTCAGCATGTCATCGATGTTATAGTCATCCTCTGCACGTATCGGTTCATTTTCGGAAGATTCCCCCATCATAAAACTAGTTTAAACATTCTTCCCTTTTGATTTCTGGAAATCCTGGTAACTTTCAACCACGTGCCTTGGGGCTCGATAATTTTCGAGCCCAATGCCCCTTTCTACCACATTGATAACATGCTTTATCATCGATATTTTTCATGAAATTTTCTTCCCCTCTATCATGTCCAGAATTTTGCGGAAAACTTCTCCCCCTTTCATAATTTTGGGCATCATTTTGGCCATGTCCATGATTATATCATCGTCCTGAATTGTATCCTCGGTGAAATTTTCGGCCTCGACCAAAACGGCGGTCTGGACCATATCCACGACCACGACCACGACCCGAGCCATATAGACGCCCATGAGTATGGCTGTTTTCATTTCCGGTTCCCTGTCTAGAGATTACAATATTTATTTCAGGGACCGCAGTAGACCCCGTGGGTCTAGATTCATGATTTTTCATTAATAGCTCATTATCTTGTTCACCCAGCAACAAACAAGAAATCAGCTCAGAATATTTCTCAAAACCTTTTGCTCGATATTGTTGTTGCCAAAGTACATTGGATGGATGGAATGTGGACAATGTTTTTTCCAACATATCATAGTCAGTTACTATATCCCCACATAATTTCAGCACTGAGCAAATTCGAAACATTGCTGAATTATATTCGCTCACTTTTTTAAAATCTTGGAAACATAATGACATTCATTCATGGCGAGCCCGGGGGAGAATAACTGTGTTTTGATGATCATACCTTTCTTTCACGGTTTTCCAAAGATCTGCTGGATCCTTCACAGTTAAATATTTATTTTTTAACCCCTCATTCATATGATGCCTTAGAAAAATCATGGCTCTCGCTTTATCTTGTATGGATGAATCATTTGAGGAAATTATTGTTTGTCCCAATCCCATTGCATCCAAAGGAATTTCAGCATCTAATGTCCATGTAATGTAATCTTTTCCAGAGATGTCCAGTGCCTCAAACTCGAGCTTCACCAAGTTTGACATGGTAACTATAAAATACAACATCAATGCTTAGACTTAAGAAAATTACAATTACAATCATTCATTATTCAAACCGATCAAAACAACTAATAAGAAACACATTAGAAAAAAAACCCAATACATAAAATATAAATTCAGCAGTATAATACAATATCGTGAAAATTCCTAAAGTATATATAATAACCAATATAATGTAATTATAAATAATAGATTAAACATTTTTGCTGTTTTTTTTTTCTTTTGAGGAGAATATATTGTAATATTTTGGAATGAGTGTTAGTACATGAAGTGAAGTGTTATATATATAAATTGATAAATAGCTGTTGCAAAAGAGTCGTTAAGTAGCCATTGGAAACATATTATTGATATAATATTTGTTAATTATATCATTCATGAAATTTTAATTAATTATGCATATCAACTTAAAATTTTTCGAGTTACTTAGTAAACATTTTAGTGAATACAAGCAACAAATAAAAATGTCACTCCACACTACTCGATAATTCTTTCGGTGGGTACAAGAATAAGAATTTATAAATTTCACGCCACATTACTGGGTAAACCATTTTGTGGGTGTGAATTACAAGTAATAATATTATGTATTTTTATTATAACCTGAAGTCATTTTTCTTAATCATTAGTAATTCATAAGTAAATTTAATAATATCATCTTACCACATATTATTGACTATGGCAGAGCCTTACTTGCCAATAATAATGATAATATGTAAATTAGTATAATGTCATATTCAGTATATTCATACCACATATTCTTGACTATGGCAGAGCCGTAGTTGTAAAAAATAATGGTAATATGTAGATTAATAAAATATTATACTAATTTTATGTAATACACACACACACACACGCATTTATATATATATATATATATATATATATATAAAATTAGTATATTCCTACAATTCTGACCGGGTAGAGTGCTCGTGCTTGTAACGTGTTGTAAAAACGGAAAGTTAAAGAACACAATATAGAAACTGGATATAAATTATACTCAATATCTTTCTTCTTTCTTCTGAAAAATGCGTACTCTTTCACTATATTTGCATTGCCTTTTATAGGCAAAATCTACCGGCACTTTCCACACCAATTATTCATATCCCACACACCATCTACTATTCCCATTTCTCTAAATAGTGGAATGTCACTATACAAGCAAAGTGGTTCATTCCACTTGTTTATAAAACTCTAAAAAAATTTTACTACTATTTTTAGTAAATGGTTATTTATATATATATATATATATATATATATATATATATAAATTTGCTCACATTTATTTCATATTCAAAATCTAACTCAACTTTAACTCAATCCACTATCTTTAATATTATTTATATATTTAAATAATATAAATCACACATTCTTACACATTGTTGATAAACGGATTTAATCAACGTTAACAATGTAAAATTAACACCAAAGATTGCAGAAAATGAGAATTTTATTGAATATTTTGAAGTCGGTTTTAGTACAGGGAGGTCGGTTTTTCAATGTATTTCAAGTCGGTTTACAATGAGATAGCCGAGCTGAATATATGAGTGTGTATGATCGTTTTTCGAACCCTTCTCTCGTTTTTGGAACTGCTATTTATAGGTATGTCTGGCACACATCCCTAGACAAATCATTCCCGTTTTAATGAAGATTTGACGTTTTAGGGGCGGCGATGACGTAGGAGAACTTTTTTAGGCAATGATTAGCATGGGCGCGCCTCTATCTGTGTGACGAGTGTCACATCTGTCGGAATGAGTTCGGTTCGTCTTGCGAAGTCGGTATTTTGATAGATTTTCAATATTCTACGACTTCTTAATAAATAACTTTTTGACCGAATTGGCCTTTTTCAAGATTCAGACGACTTGTGTTGATGACTTCCGAAAATTCTGCGGTATCATTTACGGGCACCGAGGTGAGATTACCGAGATGCAACATGTATTGCGTGACGTCGTCCAGAATCCAGTTTATGCATTAATCTTCGCGATTTCTTTAATTGAATCATAACATCAAGATAATCTATCTTGATATCAACATAGAGGCCCCTGGCATTAAAAAGTATGCAGAGTATGCATGCTTTTGAATGACATTTTTTTTTTTTTTTTTTTCTTTTTTTTTTTTTTTTTTTTCTAATTATTACCGGTTGCCGAGGTAAGGTAAGGATTTCCCACATAAGCTTAAACCGAGGTATTTCCCTTAGGCAAGACTTACGCCTTTTTGCTCCTTTATCAAAGTTGTTCCATGATATAAGAAATTTATTGAGCGGTTTTCGAAAGGTCACGAACGTGGTGTCTCTACTACTCTTCACAATAGGCACGTACCGAAATTTCCGGACATTAACGTTGGCGGTTTTTGGGACACGCGTACGTTCGAGATTATATCTGAACTTTATGTCACAGTAAAGGGGCACTTCCCTGAAGCGACGCGTCATTTAATCACGCGCCTCCCTATCTTCAACGGTTAGAAAATTTCGAGCATATATATATATACGGATAAGTTCACGATTTCTCTTCACCAAATCTTCATTTAAGCAACTGTTCATCTCTCTGATTATCTCTCTTATATTCCACCTCTCCTCTTTCATCTTTTTCGTCCTATTTCAGCAAATCCAGAACCCTTTGAAAGTTTACACCATTTTTCGGTAAGCCCTAATTTCTTCTTTTTACTTCGTAATTTCTTTGTATCGTTTTTCTGAGCTTTTATCATGGCCGCGAGTGGTGAGAACGTCGGTACGGGCAGCAGCAGTAGGACTGTGTCTGACTTAAGGTTGGATGATGAATTAATGGAGTTGATGGGGGATTATTACCGGTGGGATCCTGTTTTCGTGGAACGTCTGGATATTCGCAAACGTGATATTGAAGGAGATGCCGAGGTGGAACGGGATGTTCCTGTGAGGTCGGGTTATTGGAATCGTCCTGCCCGTCAATGGCCCGACGAAGATGTTCCATTTTTGGGGAAACCCAGTTCTATGACCGACGCCGACGTAGTTCTCCTCCGCGAGTGGGTACGAATCCCTACCTCGGTGAGGATTTTCGCTCCCTATCCGGGGGAAAGGATTCACTGTCCTCCTCCGGGTTGTATAGGAATTTTTGCTGAAAGTCTGAGGTCGGGTCTGAGATTCCCTCTAGATAACGTCATAACCGATTATCTGCGCGATTGGGGTCTCAGTCTCAGCCAGATTACTCCTAATAGCTGGAAAAAGATTATTGGGATTATGGTACTTTTAGCGCAAAAGAAAATCCCCTTCCCTACCATTGACGAGATGAGAAGTATTTTGTTCTTTAAGAGGAGTAGGGAACGAGATGGAGTTCCTCCAACGGGTTGCTTTTTCTGTGCGGCGAGACCGCAGTACGAATTGAAGATAGGACAATTGGTTACTGGGATACCTGAAACCCTTCATGGCTTTCAGGACGAATGGTTATGGGTTGGTGGAGATTGGCAGTCTCCCGACTTCCGACTTGAGGCCCCAATTGATGGGATGACTGTCCCAACCCGAGTTGTCTCTTCTTTCCGTAAGTTCTTTTCTTTTATTCAGAATTTCCTGACAGGTTGTTTTTCTTTCGCTAACAGGTCGGACCTTTTCGTATTTGTAGCAAAAAGAAAAAGGGAACCAAAATTAAGCGGGGAGTTTAGAGAAAAACTTGAGGAGATCGCAAAACTCAGTGTAGCGGATCGCAAGTGGAATCTGTTGACCAAGAACGCTAAACTTGCTGAGGTGAAACTCGGACCCAAAAAGGCAATTCCCGACTTTGAACCCGGTGAGTTCTTACAATCTCAATCCAATTCATAGCCTTGAACTAGATGAATTCATCAAATATTGATATAATTTTGATTATTTGCTTTCTTCCTTCAGTTTATTATCCACTGTTAGGATTTTTCGGATTCCAATCAGTTCGAGAAGCAAAAGATTATCGCCGCAGATTTTCAGTGAAAGATACCGAGATGGGTCGCATGAATTTTTTGGCAAATTTGAAGAAGAAAGCTGTTACGGGTCGTGCCGCGATGGGTGATGAGATTGGAGTTTCGTCGGGTGCACCAATTGCGGTCACGGTACCGGCCCCTGTCAGTGAGCCTGTTGTTGAGCCCTTTCCCGAGGCGAATACCGAGTTAGTGGTTGTTACTCATTCTCCACCTCGGGAGGTTGAGAAAGAAACTGAAGTTGCCCGTCCTGATCTCCATGTCATTGTCTCGAGTTCAGAGGACGTCGAGGCCATTCAGAAAACAGTGGAAGAAGCCTCTTCTCAACAGAAAAAGAAGAAGAAAAAGAAGAACAAGAGGAAAGCAAGTGAAGAATTTGACGTCGACCAGGAACGTCGGTCAAAGTCTAGACAGGATGTCGGTCAGCTAGACTTGGAAAGGAATGCTCCGGTCCATCAGGATGGAGGAGACACTTATCTGCCCATTGACGAGGAGCGGATATTGGAACAGAATCTGCCGGAGGACGTGATGGAGAAGTGGTTTACTCAGTACCATTCCATGATCGTCCCCAAATTCAACAACAAATTTCACCAGCCCCCCCATGTATTAGAAGCAGCTCGGGTTCCAATGATGTCATGGGATCCGGCGACTGAGGCTCGAGTATCTGGGTTGCCGAGCTCTTACAGGTTCAGTTATGCCAAAGCGACATTGGGGAGAGCTTTGGTGGGCCTTTGCGCGATGGAAGACGAGTTCAGGATGAATGCCGCTGCACTCAATGAGCGGAAAGATAAACTGAAACTTCGTGACGGTCAACTGGCCTCATTGGAGGCGGATAAGGCCAGCCTGATGACTGAGGTTGAAGACAAGAACGCCCAGCTCGTTGCAGCAAAAACCGAGATGGAAAGTTTAACTTCCGAGAAAAAGCGTTTGGAGGACGAGGTGCGCAAGCTTACTGCTCAAATTGGCGCATCTGAGATGGAAGCTCGGAATAATTTGAACCGTTACCAGAAGGAGATGGAGGACCATCAGCGAACTCGGGAGGAGCATCAGAAGACTCGTCAGGACCGAGCTGAAAAGGAGGCGAGACTGATCCACTTGGCGGAAGCACATGCTGCCGAGTTGAAAAATTTGGAGCAACAGAAGGAAGCTTTCGGTGAACTGAAGTTCGCACAAGGATTGGAAGAAGGCAAAGAACTTGGAAAACAAGAGTTCAGGGGTTCAGAGGAGATGGAGAAAGACATTGAGCTTAACTCTTGCTTAAATCTTCGTTGGGTGATCGACAGATTCGATGCGGGATTGTATGGTGTCGGAGATTTGAAAGCCATCATGCTCATGAAGATGGACAGGTTTGGATTCGACCCTGAGATTGAAGAACTTCATGTCCCGGCCGATGATGACGAACGTGCTTACTGCGAGCTGGTTTTAGCCAACACCGACGCCGACGTGACGGCTCGTGGGTATCCTTTCTTGGACCCGAACAGACGGGCTGCTTTGCGAAAAGCCTATGTTAACATGGTTCTGGAAGGGGAAAAAGAGAAGAGGGCAGAATTTGCCGACGTATTCATCTCCACCCTTGCTGATTTTACTGTCGAGAAGTGTCTCGAAGTGTTGACCCCAGCTCAGATTAAGAAAGAGGTTGTAGATTATGCCGAGAAGTTCATCGCCACCGCCGCTGAAAAGGATCTCGAGGGAACCGAGTTGGTGCAGGGGATCGGCGACCACCAGGCTGCTAAAGTTAGGATCATCCCCAATCCTCAGGCCTTGGATGCTGCCATCTATTCCGGGCTAAGTCAGGTAGTGAAGGATAGCTCCATAATTCCAGAAGATGATGAAGAGATCCTGAAGAACGTGGACGTCCAGGAAAGTGAAGCTGGCAAAGAAGCGGAAGGTCTTCAAGCCGAGGTTGAACAGGTTCCAGGTGGGACCGAGGTCGAGGTTGGGAAGGGCAATGAAGTCGAGAAGGATGACGAAGTCGAGAAGTAGATGGTGGTGCCCGGGACTAGATGTCGTTGATTGTTTTAGTTTTTAGCATTTTTCCTTTTTAGATGTGGACCATCACGTTGGCACATCTTTTTGCATTTTTCTTTCAGTTTGTATTGAACGCCCTTTTCCCGCAATGAAATAAATATTTTCTCTTCCAGCGATCTGCTCTGTTTCTTTCACATTTTCATTTTTGTCGGTAACCTCGAATTATGTTAGTTTACATATGCTTCGAAATTACTTAAATCATTTCCCGACTTAGAATACTTTCAGTTCGAAAAAACTGACTTTGAGTATTTTAAGCAAAAGGCTGATTCATAAAATGAGTCTAAATACTTAAAGGTTTTAGAAATCACTTTTGAAAGAACGTAAGCCTTGAGAAAACTAACGTTAAATACTCGATCTTTTGCAGTTGGTTGGAAAACCGACTTTAAAAGGGTAAATCATTATAGATAAGATATCAACTGAAAGATCGATTTAAGGTATTTTGAATCTTTTGTATGAAACGTCAGTTTAAGAAACCAACTTAAGACACTTGGTCTATTTTACAGAACGCAAACTGAAAAGTTAACTTATACAGAACATCGACTGAAAAGCCGACTTAAGACGCTTGGTCTTTTTTACAGAACGTCGGTTGAAAAACCGACTTGAGACACTTGGTCTTTTTCACAGAACGCCAACTGAAAAGTTGACTTATGCAGAACATCGACTGAAAAGCCGACTTGAGACGCTTGGTCTTTTTTACAGAACGTCGATTGAAAAACCGACTTAAGACACTTTATTGGTAGAACTTTTTCAGATATTGTGCATTCCACGGATACCGATGTGGTGTTCCGTCCAAGTATTCTATCTGGTAGGCCCCATTGGTTAGAACTTCGCTTATTCAAAATGGACCCTCCCACTTCGGCTTTAGTGGTCCAGGGTCGGGACTCACAATTCGTTTGAGTACGAGATCACCGACTTTAAATGTTCGAAGACGAAGTTTAGAGTTAACGTACTTTTCGCTTCTTCGTTTATAGGCAGCATTTTTGATGTCGGCCTGAGCACGTAATTCATCTACCAAGTCAAGATTGGCTCTCATGTTGACTTGATTGTGTTCCTCCTCAAAATTTTGCACGCGGTATGTCGGGGATCCGAGTTCGACTGGAATCATTGCTTCTGACCCATAAGCCAATGAAAAAGGAGTTTCACCAGTTGAGGATCGAGCAGTAGTTCGGTATGACCAAAGAATGTTGGGGAGTTCTTCGGGCCAAGCTCCTTTTGCATTGTCTAGTCGGACTTTAAGGCCATTTTTTATGATCTTGTTCACAGCTTCAACTTGTCCATTAGTCTGTGGGTGGTATGGGGATGAAAAGAAATGTTTAATTTTGTATTCTTCACAAAATTCTGCAAGCCTCTTGCCTTCAAATTGTCGTCCGTTATCAGTCACGATAGAATTTGGAACACCGAACCGACATATTAACACTTTCCAAATGAATTCGATCATTTTCTGCTCGGTGATCGTGACTAAGGGTTCTGCTTCGGCCCATTTAGTGAAGTAGTCGACTGCAACAACCGCATACTTAACTCCTCCCTTCCCAGTTGGTAAGGGTCCAATTAGGTCGATCCCCCATTTTGCAAATGGCCACGGGCTGAATACCGACCTGAGTGGTTCTGGAGTCAAGTTGACGTTAGGCGCGAATATTTGACACTTGACGCATCTTCTGACCCAATCTGCAGCATCTCTTTTCAGAGTTGGCCAGTAGTAGCCCTGTCTCAGAATTTTGTAAGCTAACGCTTGGGATCCTGAATGACTTCCGCAGACTCCGTCGTGGATTTCTTGGAGCACAAACAGTGATTCTTGCTCTGGTATACATTTTAATAAAGGGACTGAGTACCCTCTTTTGTAAAGTGTTCCATTGTCCAGAGTAAACCGAGCTGCACGAACTCGTAAAGCTCGTGCTTCCTTGGGATCCGGCGGTTGAATTCCGGTTTTGAGATATGCTATGATGGGATCCATCCAAGTGACAATTTGGTCCACGGGACCTGGTTCAGTGGCAGCGACTTGTTTTACCGAGGTGGAAGGAAGTTCTTGAGTGCCGACTTGAACGTACTCTACGTCTTCAATTCGCGCACTTGAAGCGAGGTGTGACAGGGCATCAGCTTGAACATTAGAAGTTCGTGGAATGTGTTCAATCTTGAATTGAAACTTAGATAACTTCTTCATGGTTATAGCTAGATACGGCATCAAGCGAGGTTCTTTGACTTCGAAAACTCCAAGTATCTGGTTGACTAGCAGCTGTGAATCTGAAAAGATGTTGACGTGTGTTATGTTCATAGCCTCTGCCAGGTTCAATCCTGACAATAATGCTTCGTATTCGGCTTCGTTGTTGGTAGTGGGAAAGAGAAATTGGATTGAGTGACAAAAAACTCGATGATCAGGATCAATTAAAACGATTCCTCCTCCTGCTCGGTTCGCATTTGATGATCCATCGACATACAACATCCAGGGATTGGTGTTAATAACTTCTTGGATTCCTGGCATGAACTCAGCGATGAAGTCGGACAGAACTTGTCCTTTAACAGCGGTTCTTGGCTTGTAATGAATGTCAAACTGGCCTAGTTCCACGGCCCATTTGACCATTCGGCCCGACGTGTCAGGTCGATGAAGAATTTGTCGTAACGGAAATGCAGTCAGCACGGTAACCGAATGCTCTTGAAAATATGGTCGCAATTTCCGAGCTGCAGTGATGAGAGCAAAAGCTATCTTCTCCATCGGTGGATATCTTAACTCGGCGTCATGGAGAGCTTTACTGACATAATACACCGGGTATTATTGGGAATCTTCTTCACGAATAAGTACTGCGCTGATTGCCGAGTTGCTAACCCCGAGGTATAAATACAGCATCTCATCAAACTTCGGCTTCTGCAAGGTGGGTGGTTGAGATAAGGCTGTTTTGATGCTATCCAAGGCTTTTTGACAATCATCGGTCCACTCGAATTGTTTCCCTTTCTTTATTGCGTCAAAGAAGGGCTTACATCGATCCGTGGATTTAGATATGAAACGATTCAGAGCAGCGAGCCGACCTGTGAGTCCTTGTACCCCTTTAACTGAAGTCGGCGGCTTCAAGTCCAGAACAGCCTTAATCTTTTGAGGATTAGCGTCTATTCCTCTTTGACTGACTACATAACCTAAAAATTTCCCCGACTTCACCCCGAACGTACATTTCTTAGGATTTAGCACCATGGAATAATCACGTAAGATCCCAAACATTTCATTCAAATGAGTTACATGATCACCAGCGTTTACCGACTTTACAAGCATATCATCTACATAAACTTCCATGGTACGTCCTATCAACCTAGGGAACATCTTGTTGACCAACCTTTGGTAAGTGGCCCCGGCATTCTTCAATCCAAATGGCATCATGGTATAGCAGTATAGGCCCCTGGCTGAATAGAATGAAGTGTGTTCAGCTTCCTCGGGATCCATTGGGATTTGATTGTATCCTGAATAGGCATCCATGAAGCTCATCAACTCATGACCTGAGGTAGCATCCACCATATAGTCGATATGAGGTAATGGATAGCTGTCTTTTGGACAAGCAGTGTTGAGGTCGGAGAAGTCAATGCAAAGGCGCCATGCCCCATTACTTTTCTTCACCAAGACAGGATTGGACACCCAAGTCGGGTATTTGGCCTCTTTGATGAATTTGTTGTCAATGAGCTTGTTAACTTCTTCCTCCAAGGCTTGTTGTCGGTCTGGACCGAGTTTCCTTCTCCTCTGGATGACGGGTTTGATAGTGTGATCAATGTTGAGTCGATGACAGGCTACCTTTGGATCTATTCCTTTCATGTCTTCGTGTTTCCAAGCAAAGACGTCGGCATTGGACTTTAGAAACGAGATGAGTGTGGTTCGAATAGGTTCTTGGAGATTGGCCCCAATACGCAGTGGCTTATCGCAGATGGGCTCATCAACATAGATGACTTCTATCTCTTCGGAGGGTTCGGCTCTTTTTTCTTGCTTCTTCTCTTTAAATTGACTTCGTGGGTCTAACTCATCTTCTTCCACGACTGGTTCTTTTCCAGGTCTTCTTCCTCTATCTCGGGTAAGGTCTTCCTCACTGGGATTTAAAGTTGAAATTGATGACGTCGGCTGAATTTCTGACAGAGTTGTAACAACCTCGGATGGGTCCGAAGTCGGAAACGCCGATGTCGGCTGGACTTCCGATTGAGTTGCAATAACTCTCAGATTGGCATCTTGAATGTCTTCGGGAGTCAAGCTTCGTGGAACTCGGGTACGGTCGATCATTATTTCATTTTCATCAACGTGCATCTCCAAATTATGGATTTCACGAGAGGGGATGGCTAAGATTAGCTCACGAGCTCCCAATTGATCACCATAATGGGTTCCTTCACCATCAGCGGTCGGAAACTTGATTGCATAATGGAAAATGGACACTGCTGCTCGTAATTTGTACAGGGCTGTCCTTCCGATGATGGCATTGTATTCGTTGTTGATGTCCATAATTTTAAAATTTTCCATGATGACCTTGGAAGTCTGCCCATATCCGAACCTGATGGGAAGAGTTATTTCTCCTAACGGAAGAGACACGCTTCCGTTGAATCCATGTATTTTATCGTTACTTGGGCAGACATCGGCTGTATCAAGTCCGAGTTTCCTAAAGGCTTGAAGCATAATGATACTCGAATATGCACCGGTGTCCACCATTATACGATGAACGGGAATCCCGCAAACTGGGGCGGTTATGATTAATGCATCCGAATGAGGATGATCAAACAAGCTCGCATCTTCTAATGTGAAAGTGATCGGACAAGTGCGTGAGTTAATTGTTTCCCGAAGATCGGTATTCATTATTTGTTTCCCCGAGTTGTATGCCTTCCTGGCGTATGCTTTGGCCTGCCGACGTGAGGACGTTGGCTCCTCTCGGTTAGTGTTAATTCGGGGGATAGAGCCTAACCGAATTGGGATTTGAGGAGTTCGGTTAGAGTTGGGGCTATCACAGTCCCTGTTTCTTTTTCCAAGTCGGTCGTCAACCGACCTGGATCCCTCTGCCCCGAACATGAATATCTCCTTCTCTCCTTGTTGTAGACGAATTCTTTTGGAATTCATTGCGTCTTCGTCTTCTTCATCTCGGTCAGGAACATGAGCTATTTGCCTCCTTTCTTTACCTTCATGTTTGGTAAATTTTCTCACTTGTGGATTTCCAATCAACTTCAGGAGAGCCGACAATAGACTTAGACATTCGTCGGTGTTGTGACCTGGGGATCGGTGATAATCACAATACCGCGACTTGTCCAATTGACTTTCGGGAGTCTTGACTGGTCGGGCTTCAGGAAGGATTCCTTTTCCCTTGATCTCTTGATACACCGTTGCGGCACCGACCGAGTAGATGGATCGGTAACCTGTGGTTAGATCTTCCTTGTATTGTTTCCTGGCCGCTTTTATGTCGGTATCGTTTTGTTCTCCTTTATACGGTTCTTTGAAAGGTGAATTCTTGGACGAGTTGCCGAGGTGCTTCTTTTTCTTGTTTTCAAAAGTCGACTTCTGTTCTTTTGATGGGGAGAAATCGAAGTTCGGAACCGACATGGACTCCTCGGCAATAACATGTTGTTGAGCGCGAACAAGGAATTCTTGAAAGGTATTGGGTTTGTTCTGACATAGTGCCCAGCGAAACATGGATCTTGGCTTTAATCTAGAAATTGCCGAGACAAGGAGTGTCTCTGGATGACAAGGTTCCATGTTTTGCACACGTTCATTAAAACGTGCAATATAATCCTTTAAGCTTTCATCCTCCTTTTGGACTATGTTCGTGATCGATTCCTTAGGTATCAAGCTAATTTGAGCCCCGATGAAATGGGACCTGAAAGCCGACCTGAGTTGACCCCAACATCTGATCGATTCAGTTGGTAGTGAATAGTACCACTTCTGAGCTTTAGGACCTAAGGTCAAGGAAAACATACGACATCGTAAAGCATCGTCAGCACCATGCAAATCCATCCATGACGTATAATGTCCAAGATGGGCGTCAGGATCAGCGTTTCCGTCGTAGAGGCCAATTTGGGGGACTTTGACTTTTCCCGGTAACGGACCTCTGGTCAACTCGGTTGCTAGGGTAGAACCGACTTCCATATAGACATGGCCCGATTCTGGCACGTGAGGATGCTGATAAGGCCTAATTTGAGTGGCTTATCGGGCTTCCAACTCTGCCACCTTTCTCCTTAACGCCTCGACCTCGGAAGCATTACGTCGAGCGCAACGGTTACGCTCAATCTGCGTTCTCAGGTCAGCCGGATTTTCGTCTTGTCGAAATAAAGAACGTGCCGCGTGGGGAATTCTGGGCACATGCTGAGGGTAACTTTCAGCATGCCGAGGGTTGCTTTCAGCGACCATTTCTGGTTGATTCATTTCCGGTTGGTTCATTTCCGCCGGCAGTACGTTGTTCACTGGCGGAGGGGGTGGATTGCGTGGTTGCGAAGTGGCGTGGGATGCCGCTTGATTATTGTTATCCCTTGGTAGGGGAGGACCTTGTTGTCTCGCCGGAGTTATAGGAGCAAAAGGTTGTCCTGGTGCTCTGTGTGATGGCCCCGGCATGGTTTGGGCCACCAAAGCAGTGAGTCCACGAGCGAATTCAGGGTTCTGCATGAGCAGGGTAATGTCCGGCATCACAGGTACTGGATTATGTTGACCGGTTGGTGGTTCAACAACACGAACGGCGCTTCCCATGGTTGTTGGATTATCTTGTCCGGACTGTGACATTCTCGATTTTGTGAGATGTGGTGTGTATATTTCGAAAATTAACTCCAAATATCTTATGGAGCCCTCCTTCTAGCGCCAAAATGTTGATAAACGGATTTAATCAACGTTAACAATGTAAAATTAACACCAAAGATTGCAGAAAATGAGAATTTTATTGAATATTTTGAAGTCGGTTTTAGTACAGGGAGGTCGGTTTTTCAATGTATTTCAAGTCGGTTTACAATGAGATAGCCGAGCTGAATATATGAGTGTGTATGATCGTTTTTCGAACCC
>BKCP01008737.1:905223-960434 GCA_008636005.1 Striga asiatica | reverse complement strand
CCTCCGTTCGGCTGCACGCTAGGCGCCCGGCCGCACGGTAGCTGGAACGGCCGTACTCGCCGGCCGGCCATGCGCTCTGCGGCTAGCGGAATTTATTTATTTATTTTTTAATAATTGTAATTATTTAATTATGTTTAAATATTTAAAATAAAATTGACTTTATTTATTGATTTAAGTTAATTTAGATATATTTTAGTTTAGTAGTTATTAATAATATGTTACTTATAAATAATATGTTATATATTAGTTAAATGTAATTATATTAAAATTATGATAATAATACTTTTTAATAATACTAATTATTTACAGGATAATGCATATAACTTTAGTATTTTTAGGAAATGAGTTAGTTGTAATATATGTAATAAAATGGTTTGTTGAGTGATTATTAGTTTAAACAATTTTAATTAGTATTCTAATATAAGTTGAAAACAAATAGTTAATTATGTGGTTACAAATCATTATTATATTTATTTTTTAATACTTTGTAGAAATATAATTACTTGTAATATTTAAGTATTTTAGTAAATAGTAATAATTAAAAATATTAATTATGCTTAGTTAGTATAAATATTAGTAATAAATAGTTAATTATAATTATTTTATAATAATTAATAAAATATACGAATTTAAAAATGTTGTTTACTAATTATTAGTTTAAATTATTGATTTAGATTGGTAGTAGACCTATGCAACCGGCCAGCGATGCAGAGGCTGCCGAGTTTTTTGGTTCTAGACCCCGACACACGAAGAGTCGGTATGTAGATGCTTCCGCTCGTCGAAAGAGAGACGAGATGATGCATCAGATTTGCATGAGACACACTGGTCACGCTAACCAGGCTAGCAATTCGAGACCTCTCGCTCCGGTACAGACCGGTCAGTAGTCCCACTTCCAGCAGCAGGATGATGATGAGTCAACAGCCCAGAGACTGTAGATCTCATATGATTCTGAGGACTTTGACTCTGTATATGAGCAGGACATTCTTCCTTCTCCCTCACGACAGGCTCCTGCACGACCTGCTCCTCCACGTGCTGGGGCTCTTTTTGCGGGCACTGGATCCTAAGGTAAATAATTTATGTACTTATTCTTGTTTACCATTAAATATATTTTTATTTAATAATAACATATTATCGATACAGTCAGTCACAATATGTCGTATATATATGTTCTATTTTAATGCAGGTACTAGCAAACGATCTAATAGTGCACCTAAGGATGCCTGGGTCATTAGAGGCCCAGTGCCCGGTGGCCCTCTTGATGGGAGTGTTATCCCTAGCTTCTTAGGGCACGTAGCCTCCTGTATATGGACGGGAGAGTTCAGATGGTTGCTGAAATGCCAGAACAGACAGGGAGCGCACGACAAGTTGAGGGCTTGGCTCTCTGGTATGGCTCCCACTCCACGCGCTCTGATAGTTCGGACCGGGCTGTCACATCTGGTGGACTCCATGCATACTCACTTGGACACTCCACTTATTTCTGCATTTGTGGAGCGCTTACTAACTCGTTTCACATGTCTTTTGGTAAAATGAGTATTATGTTGCACGACGTTTGTGCCATTTTAGGGATTCCTGTGGAAGGAGAGATAGTTACACAGGACCCCGACACTAGCTCCTACCTGGCGTACTGCATGGATATGCTGTAGCTTACGAAGAATGGGGTGATGCAGTCATTCTGGCGGCATGGTGCAATACAGTTACCGCTATTTTGGAAGCATTCAGGGGAGAACGTCAGCTCAGTTGCCTGAGGCTGAGGCTACTGCCTGGGTGTGGTTGCTGCTAGCTACCACCTTGTTCATGGACAAGAGTGGTAGCAGAGTAAGTCCCAAACTCCTGCACGAGACGATCGACGACTTGAGTAGAGTTGGGACTTACTCATGGGGCTTGGGTGCACTGGCTTACCTGTATAGACTGTTAGGTATTGCCAGCAGAGAGGATACACAGGGACTGTCTGGCTGCTTGACTCTTCTTCAACACTGGATATATGAATACTTCCCCTACTTTCGACACCAGCAAGAGCGTCTGGCCACCTGTCTTAACTGTGTCGTACGATCTCGTCTGTGGAGCGTATGGGTGACGGAGAGGAAAAAACATTGTCTCATCTCTCTCCGTCAGCGCCTTGACACTCTCACCACCTCCGATGTACGTTAAGTTATTTTATTTAAATTTATTTACAAGTTATTTCAATAATAGAATTGTTTTAATAAATGTTTTTAGGTGCAACGGTAGCCATACGGTAGCAACCTAGATATGATAGAGCCTAGGACCCTTTATTGCGGATGCCTTAGGTACTACAATATTGTGGAGTCGTACTTGCCTTTGCGGTTTTTGCGTTAGTTGGGCTTCGTCCAGACTGTCCCTCCCCCCATGATCCATACAACCACTGTAGTGTGTGCTTGGGAGTCTAGGCTCTACAAGATTGAGCATGCTGATAGTGCTGCAGTAGCTTACTGGCACTAGTTCCCGATGATAGCATGCGTCAACTTGACTATGTTGTTCCCCACCGCACGTGATCAGGAGAGGCCCATGAGCAGTATTCGGAGTGGTATGCTCGGGTTTCTTATCCTATTGCCTTGGGTGATAGTCTGCCGGATGAGCACGCGGTTCCTACGCACGGCAATACAGATTTATGTAAGTCGTTTACTGAATTTTAGTTAATGTACTTCATTACAATATTTTTTCAATATATAGGTGATCATATATCTTATTCTATTTTGTGTAGTGGGTCAATCGTTACATTTCCATAACAATCAACGTACATGTACTCGGTCTCGAGTCAATCACAAACATGTCATGTGACTCCACATGATCGTGAACAATCCAATAATAAACATGACCAAATATCATAATATAGGTGCATTAAGAATTCTACGCCACGACTCGATCCTGTTATGGTAGAAACTCTCTCAACCTTCAACCGTCCTATGTCGGTATCTAAATCGAAAAGAACAAATAGGCGGTATTGGAAAATTAAGAGATAGGTCCAGACAAATGAAGTGTGCATAAGAACCAAAATGATAAATGACAATCTCGCGTTCTGGTCGTGTATCAGTGGATCATGCAAGGAGCAGCAATATTGTCGAACAATAATTATTGATATCGTTACCTCTGCTCCCAAGGCCGTAAAAAATTACAATTGCATTAAACAGTGTAGTAATAGGGAACCGGTCGGCTACAACTTCCATCCAGTGCTCCCTACAAGGGCCCCCGTGTCATCTTATTCGTCTGAGTGCATTATTGACCTCACGATAATATATAAGATAGTGTACATGTCTTGGTAGGCTTCAACCTCATTTGCAACGCAGTCTCTTACCACTGCCCACATGTCTTGGTCATTATACACGTAATCCGCGAGCACACGAAATCCGCAGTTGCCATTCGGTTCCACATCCAGGTAGCTCTCTACATAATCTAAAATTAGGTAGGGAATTTTGTCCACATATGTAAATTCAAAGATATTTGTCGGCCTAGTCAATGTAATATCATAATAATTTCACTTCACAATTTATATAATAGAATTTATATAAATAATTTAGTAAACATTCAAAAAAAAAAAAAAAAAAAAAACTCTTGTGAATGGAGAGAAGACGATCTTGTCGGGGCACACGAAGAACTGCTTGTACACCCCACCGGACGACCTCTGTCTCTGTACTCCCATCTTGATTGTCGACACTTGGTTGAATTGGTTTTTTTTGGTCGACCTCTTGTATTTTCTTTTACTACAGGTTCTGTATACCCTTGTTGGTCAGGGTGAAGGTGGGCGTACATGAGGTGATTCACGTTGTTGTCAGTATTTTACCGGAGTAGAATCGAAAGATTCGTTCCCCGGGTCGTATTGCAAGGAAGGTTAGCCGGATATTCTTGTGCATTTATTCAGTCACGAAAAAGAGAAAACAAATTCCTAAATATTCTAATTCAATAGTTTGAGGTTTTCAATTATCAACTAAGAATTCCAAACTAAATTAAACGCAAATTAATAGCAAACAAATTCACTGAATGATTAAAGTGCTAGGGAATCGGGGATAATTGCTTTCGGTTCTAACACAATTACCGGCAATCAATTGCTCAGTTAAAGGACTCGAATCGTTTCTCGTTCAGAGGTTCACTCTCAACAACTCTTCGTAACAAGAGAGTGAATGTGAACGATCAACTATCAGTTCCAACAACACATAGACAATACGTTTCCGAACAAGTTTATTCTAAACGAGCCTAAATCGACCAACGTCTCCCCTCTCGGTTCTACACGTTGATTATCTAGGTTAGAATGGTGATCAATCAACTAGTCCTATAATTCACACAACTCGAATAGATATGAACAATCAAAAGCATTCAATTATAATGAACCTAATCAACCATCCCCTATCCCTAGCGAATAGATTTAGCTACTCATAACGAATTCAACATCCAAACTCATATCAACCCAAGCCATCATTATCAATAAAACAATTGGGAAAAAGAACTTACGATTAATATAGAAATCCCAATGTCAAATCCAAGAGCATCCAAATCCAAGCAAGGAAAAGGAGTTTTTCAATCTCCAAAACGAATCCCAAGTGCAAAAGTAATGAAAAGAATAAGTTTTCTAGAGAAAAAGCTTAAAACATAAGTCTGGTAGTGAATAATCAGCCCTAGGACCGAAATCTGATGTTAAAAACCCACATCTTAAAATTCGCGTCCATAAGTCGTGAGTTGCGACTTCCTCACGAGTCGCGCGTCGTCAAGATCTTCAATTGCAGGGGTTTAGTCGCAACATCAACTCGCGAGTCGCAACATCATGTCGCGAGTCGCGACTCGTGCTCGCATACTGCCCCTTAAGCCTCAGTTTTTTTTCGCGGGTCGCGACATGTTCACGAGTCGCGACCCAAGTCGCGAGTCGCGAGACGACTCGCGAGTCGCGAGAAACGGCTGGAGCAGTTTTCAGTCCTTTCTTCAGTCCTCTTTGTCATTTTCTGGGCTCGGATACGGGAATTCTCGATATCACGGTCTTGGCTCAAGCAGTCCCAACCTCAACCGGCACAACCTACCTCCTAAAAACACAAATACAAGGAAAAATACGAAGCAAAACACAACAAAAAGACACGCAAATAGAAACTAAGGAGAAAAACACAAAACGAACGAAATGGACCAAATAAGCTACAAAAATCCAACAAGGGGGGAAAAATAAAAAGAAAATAAACATGAAATAAAGACACAAAAATGGGACAAACAACTCCCCCACACTAAAACCTTTGTTCGTCCCGAACAAAAAGAAAAGAAATGAAAAAACAAGACACAAAACAAAAACGAGCCTGGACATCAGTCGATAACAAGATAAGTCTCAACATGTTCAACTTCAACAATGAGCATTCAAATGGCACATACGAACATAACACGACTACATGCTTGATCGCTAAACTTCAATATGACGTCCTCTCAAATATAGGAATGTATATGTGTGCCTTACTCACTTTCTTATACAGATAAAGATAGGTGCACTCGAATTGGTCGCTAACAAGTTCAATCATATGCTTGCCCATTGTCTAACTTCTATTCTAAACCAATCAAAATCGAAACTAGTGAATCAAAAGGTCTTTCAGGGTTGTAACGTAGGCTCTTTGGATAGGTAGGATAAATTTAGGCTGATTGGCTCGAATACAAAACTCAAACTCCTAACCCACGAACTACAAGCTCAACTGGTTGCTCAAACATATCGGATCTTCCCCCACACTTTTCCTAAAAACACACGTTTCACCCGATTTATTTTGTTTTGCTTTTTTTTTTTTNCGAGGTTATATAAAAGAAACAATTAGGCTCAAAAGGGCAACTAGGGAATAACTGCAAAAAAAACAAGGATAGAAAAATACAAAAAATGCCTTAATCATATTCACAGTTCACAACCCAAATTGATTCATTTCGATGCAGACTCAGGGCAAGTTCTAATCAAACAAGAGCATGACCAATGTATCTCAATAAAGAAATAAGGCTCAAACCTCACTAGGTAAATATATGAATGTCAATCAAAGCCATTAACCAAGCATTTCATCACGCTATGTCATATAATACCAACATCACAACTCATCGAATTCATTAAACGCGTCTCAACTCATCATGAATTTTCTAAGTACAGACTCCAAAACACATAAAACCTACACTAGACCGGTCCACCAAGCAAGAGAAAGAAATAAAGACACATCCTAAAACAAAAAAGTAGACCTGGTCAACCAAATAGCCACATAAAACTCCCCCACACTTAAAATCAGACAATGTCCCCATTGTCGATCCGCAGTGACAGGAAGTTGTACTACATAATCAACCGACATAACAAAGAAGAGAAAAACAAAAAAAAAAAAAACATAAAAAGAGAAAAGAAAAAGAAAAGCTGACCAACACAGTGACAAGTCACTGTGGTCCATGAGGAGGAGGATGAGGATAGGGAAGGTTGGTGCCGGAACTGAACTGCGTATCCCACCGGCCGAACTGTGCGTCCCACTGGACCTGACGTGCCTCAATAGCCTGAAAGCGGGCATTCAAGTCCCGCATATCCTGGTCGTAGCGGTCCTCGAAAATGCTGTCCACCACGGAGGAGGCTGGGACCACCAAGCGGGCGGTGCAGACGTCCCCGCTGGTCGCTGCTGCGAACGGGTGGTCCGTGGCTCCCGGGAATCTTCCTCCAGGGTCGGTTGCCAACCAACAGAAGGCGGAAGGAGATGATCCTCATCGAGAAGATCCTGATCGTGCGCCATCTCCTCCGTCTCCTGTGTATCCTCGGTCTCCTGCCGAGGACGAGGCGATCCTGCCTGAGCTGTGGAAGTGGCCGCCTTCACCTTATTCATATAGGTGGTGTAGGACTGGCGCTGTGTATAGGCCACAAAGGTGTGCCGATCCTGGATTAGACCCGAATGAGATAGCTCGAAAGAGTCAATGAACCGCATACTAGTAGAAGGGCTGCCAGACGCCTCCGGATCAACATTGAAGTGCAAAGCCAGAGGAGTCACTATATGACCAAAGCATGCGGCTGCTCGCTTGTTCCGAATGACGGCTCGGCACTCTTCCTTAAAAGCATGCAACAGATTCCGGTCCCTCCTCCCGAGCATAACCCACAACAAGGTGAGGTCATTTTGAGTGACCTTGTTGGCTTCCTTCTTTCCAAACAAGCCATAGCACAAAAATTTGTGCATCACAGCGATGGCACCGTCCTTGATGAGGTTATTAGGCATGCCTTGTAGTCCCACACCGTGTCGGGAGAAAGCTCGGTCCAGAAACTAAAATGGTCCATACAGGCACTTGCCGAGTTGCCGCCCCATTGGAATCCCATGACTTTTTCCATGACGGCGGTAGTAATAATCCTCTATGTCCCAAGCAGACGGCACGTCATGTAGTCCTGTGCATCTGTAATCGTCGGGATCTCGAGTGTACTGAAGAACTCGAGCATGAGGTTTCGGTATGTCGGGTGGACTAAGTGGGCATAACTCTTCAAGAGAAGCGGGTCTAGGTAGTTCTCGATTGTCTCTAAAATTCCAAAATCAGAGAGCAGGGCGAAGTCAAACATCTTTGATTTCAAGACATCCTTCTTTGCGAGCCGGGCATAGACTTCCCTCTCTCGTTCTGAAAGAATTGTAAAGGGGGCATTGTAGGTGGCCCGTAAATCGATCGGCTCGTCCCGAGAGGAAGAGGATTCCCTGAGAGTCTTCTTACATTTGTTACCGGCTCCCTTCTTCACCATTCTTAATATGTATTTCTTTCAAGCAATTAATAGAACACGTAGAGTGCGAGAATGTAACTTGGGAAAGCAATGAAGAACTCCAATTAAATGAACCCTCCTAGCACACCTCAACCGATTTCTCAACAAACGTAGACAATATCCCCTACCTTGAGGCTGAGAGGACAACCGAAATCGAGAAATTCGCCGGCAAATTTAAACGGGGTTGTCGAGAGCTTAAGGTAGGCAGAGGAAGAAAGCTAGCCACTGATGATGAACTGCCAAAAAAGAAAGGTTGCTGGTGGCGTAGGATGGAGATGACTGATGGCCGTTGGTGACAGTGGTTGGAGAAAACACCCGGGAAGTTGGGGGGTCGGAGATGGTGGACTGCTCGTTGTTTGCCGGTGAAGAAGAGTGGAGTGGGTTTAGGTTGCTGGAGGAAGTGAATCCCAAGTGATGTAGGTCGTTGGTGATGTAGCTAGGCGTCGGAGGTCGATCAAAATTTGGAGAAGAGAGGCTAGGATTTGCGTTTGGCGAGAAAGAAGAGATGGGGGTGAGTTCGCCGTTGACGGAGGAACACCGGAGGTTGAGTGGTCGGAGTGCGGCGGTCGAAACGCTGATTGACGGTGGTCGGAGGTTTTGGAGATGATGGCTGCTTGGTCGTGAGAGGGGATGTTATCGAGAGAGAGAGATAGTGATAGATAACCTACAAAAAGAAAAGGGGCCCGTCAATTAAAGTAGCAGGTAAGTCGAACCTAGGTCGCGGACGTTTTTGCGAGGCGCGACTCCACATGTCACGGGTCGCGACATCTCTCGCGACTCGTGAAAAAAATAGAATACGATAGCAATATTTCATGGGACAACTCGCGAGTCGCGACCTTAGTGTCGCGAGTCGCGATATTTTTCCGCGAGTCGTGAAAAAAACAGAGACCGATAGACAATTCCCGGAGGTTAACTCGCCACTCGCGACATATTCTTGCGAGTCGCGAAAAACCGATTGTTTTTATATGCAATAATAATATATATATACACATAGTACAATAAATTCTCGATTTTAAGCCGAGAGCTCGGCATTGATGCCTTAGATCAAAGATACGCTGGGTCGCCGAGACTGATGGTCTCGACATGGTACTTCCCGAACTCTCCATCAAAGTATGGCTTCACTCGCTGTCTGTTAACCACAAAGAACTCGCCATTAGCTAGATTTCGAAATCGGATGGCCCAAAAAGACAACACCGCATCAATAACATATGGGCCACTCTACCGGGACTTCAGATTTCTCGGAAAAAGACGGAGTCAGGAATTGTACAGAAGAACACGCATGCCCGGTACCAGCTCATTTCTGACAATATGAGCATCATGGAGTCTCTTCACCTTATCTTTATGAATCTTGGCATTCTCATATGCCTCATTCCTCCTTTCTTCTAACTCCGATAGTTGCAACAACCTAGCTTTACCGGCTGGATCGAGATCAAGGTTCATCTTCTTAATTGCCCACAAGGCCTTGGGCTCAATTTCCACAAGTAAATGGCAAGACTTTCCATAGACGAGTCTGAAAGGGCTAATTCCCAAGATGCCTTTGTACGCTGTTCGCTGGGCCCACAAAGCATCGTCGAGCCGGCTCGACCAATCCTTCCTTGATGAATTGACTGTCTTCTCTAGGATAGTTTTGATCTGCTTATTGCTCGTCTCTGCTTGACTCGAAGTTTGTGGATGGTAGGGGGTAGCTACTTTGTGAGAAATGCAATACTTCTTCATCAGTTTCTCAAAGAGCTTGTTGCAGAAGTGCTTTCCCCCATCACTCACTATTGCCCTTGGGAACCCAAATCTGCTAAATATATGACCTTGCACAAACTTGATCACAACATTAGCATCACATGTCTTTGTGGGGATAGCCTCAACCCACTTAGACACGTAATCTACAGCAAGTAAGATATACTCATAGCCACTAGACTTAGGAAATAGTCCCATAAAGTCAATGCCCCAGACATCAAAAATTTCTACTTGAAAGTTATTAGTCAAGGGAATCTCATTTCTGCGACCTATATTCCCAGTTCTTTGGCATCTATCACAAGAACGGCAGAAAGTATGAGCATCTTTGAAAAGGGTAGGCCAAAACAAACCTGACTGTAGAACCTTGAAGCCGGTCTTTTGGCCGCCAAAGTGGCCACCACAATGGAACTCGTGGCAGAATGTGAGGACATCGACTTGCTCCTCTTCTGGTACATATCTCCTAAGCACCTCGTCCTTCCCCATCTTGAAAAGGAACGGTTCATCCCAAATGTAATCCCTACACACAGAAACAAAATGCTTTCTCTCTTGGGAAGAGAGGTCAGGCCGCAGATTTCCACAACATAGGTAATTCACAATGTCAGCATACCAGACACTTTTTGACACTTCATGTGCATGCTCATAAGGAAAATTATCATTAATAGAATGATGCGCAATCAATGAAGATGATGAGTCAGATGGGACTATGCGTGACAAGTGATCAGCAACTACATTCTCAGAACCTTTCCTAGCTCTAATGTCAATATCGAACTCTTGCAGTAACAAGATCCACCAGATGAGCCTTGGTTTTGAATGAGTTTTGTTCGAAAGGTACATCGAAGATGCATGGTCTGAGTGAATAATTACCTTAGATCCCAAAATATAAGATCTAAATTTTTCAAGCAAAAAGACCACGACTAGAAGTTCCTTCTCGGTGGTGGTGTAATTCTGTTGGGCCCCATTAGAGTCAACTAGAATAATAAATCACTCTAAGCAACTTATCAACTCGTTGACCCAAAACGGCGCCCACTGCAAGGTTAGATGCATCACACATAATTTCAAAAGGAAGTGACCAATCAGGGGCAATAACAATAGGGGCACTCACAAACTTGTTCTTTAATTCATTAAAAGCACTCAAGCAAGCATCATAAAAAATAAATGGCACATCTTGAGCAAGCAAGTGGCATAATGGTTGACTAATTTTCGAAAAGTCTTTAATGAAACACCTATAAAACCCCTCATGCCGCAAGAAACTCCTAATCACCTTAACATTCATAGGAGGGGGAAGTTTTTCAATAACATCTACCTTAGCTTTGTCTACATCCATGCCCCTAATAGAAACAACATGGCCTAAAACAACTCCACTCCTAACCATGAAATGACTTTTTCTCCCAACTCAAAGTTAAATTAGACTCAATGCAACGTTAAAAGACACAAGATAAATTATGGAGACAATGATAAAATGAATCACCAAAAATAGAGAAGTCATCCATAAATACCTGTAGGCAGTCCTCAAGCGTATCCGATAAGATGGAGAACATGCACCTCTGAAATGTACCCGGTGCATTGCATAGGCCAAAGGGCATCCGTCTGAACGTGAAGGTGCCAAAGGGGCACGTGAAAGTCGTCTTTGGCTGATCCTCAGGTGCTATGGCCACTTGGTAGTAGCCGGAGAGCCCATCCAAAAAGCAGTAGAACTGATGGCCCGAAAGACGGTCAAGATCTGGTCAATAAATAGCAACAGGAAATGATCCTTCTTCGTCACCGCATTCAGTCGCCGATAATCAATACACATGCGCCACCCGGTAGTGATGCGGGTGGGGACCAACTCCTTCTTATCGTTCTCGATCACGGTTATGCCCTCTTTCTTGGGCACCACATGAATCGGGCTGACCCACTCACTACTCGCCACTGGGTAGATCAACCCCTCAGAGAAAAGCTTCAACACCTCTTTCTTGACTACCTCCATCATATTCGGGTTTAGCCGACGTTGGCTATCCCGGAAAGGCTTGGCTCCCTCCTCCAAGATAATCCTGTGCATGCATGTAGAGGGACTAATCCCCTTAATGTCTCCTAAGCTTCACCCGATTGCTTTCTGGTTCTTCCGGAGCATGGCTGTCAGCTCCTCTTCTTCCTCACGGTCAAGCTCGGCAAAGATGATCACCGACTTCGTCTGTTTAGCATCATCCAAGAAGACATACTTAAGGTGCTTGGGAAGCTCCTTAAGCTCAAGTGTGGTCTCAACACGGGAATGGCCTTCTCCCACTTCAAAGAGTTCAATTATAGGCTCATCCTCATCCTCGAAAACCGGCATCGATACTTCCTCAAACTCATGAAGTACCATCTCATCAACAAAAGGGTCGGCTAGATCAATTAAAGCACACTCTTCTACAAAATTAACCGAGGATGAGGACATGCTCCTCGAACGGAAATAAACCCCGACTCCCCCAAAACCGTCATATTCAGGGTCCCGTTCTTAACATTAATGAGGGTATTAGTAGTCGCCATGAAAGGTCTCCCGAGAAAGATGGTGTGATCCTTTCCATTCTCGTGCACATCTCCAACGTCTAAGACAATGAAATCAACTGGAATGATAAGCTTACCCACCTTCACGAGAACATCCTCGACTATCCCCTTCGGATACCAGATGGAATGGTCCGCCAACTGAAGGCACATGCGGGTCGGCCTCAACTCCCCAAGACCGAGCCTCTGAAAAATCCAGAAGGGCATGAGGTTTATTCTGGCTCCGAGGTCAAGCATCCCCCAAGCTACCTTCCCGTTTTCCAGGGCTATCTGGATAATGAATCCACCCTGGTCACGTTCTTTCTTGGGCAAGTCTTTTTGCATTGCACTTGCCGCCTCATACACAACCACCTTCTCTCCATCCTCGAACTTCCCTCTTCTTCGTCACCAAGTCCTTAAAGAATTTTCCATAGGATGGCATATTCTTAATCACATCAAGGAGGGGTAAGTTAACATTTACCTTGGAGAGCATGCTGAAAAGATCCCGGAACTGCTTCTCCTGCTTCTCGTTTCTAAGCTGGTCCGAAAAAGGAATGCGAGTCTTGAATGGATTTGGTGACTTGTGTAGTATTGGCTCGTCTGTCTCCTTCTAGGACTCTGCTTCTGCCCCCTCACTTTCAGGTTCTTTGGTCGCCTCTTGATCCTTAGACTCGGGCATTTGCACCTTGTTGTCCACTACCTTCCCGCTTATGAGAACCGTGATAGCTTTAGTTTGCTCGGGTTGGCTAGACAACCTCCCTTTGTCAGATTCGGCCTCCATTTGCCCGACCCTAGTGGCCAGCTGGCCCACTTGTGTCTCAAGATGCTTGATGGATGCATCTTGGTTCGTGATAAACTGGAGGATCTTGTCGAGCTTGTCGTCCTAGAGAGATGAACTCAGCCCGGCTCCCGGTGCTTGCATCCCGGCTACCGGTCCTCTCGGCTGCTGCTGTTGCTGGTAGTTTGGATGGGGAATGAAGTTGGGTCGAGGTTGCTGCTGCATGAAATTCGGTTGACAGGTCGGGCTTGGTATCCCTGTAAAGCGTTGGCATCTGCATACTGCTCACCGAACTCCTGATTGAAGGCTGAAGGGCACACTTCAGACCTATGCTCTGGGACTCCACATGCCCCACACGTGTCAACGGCCATGGTCTGAACGGCTGAGCTCCTCGTGCGTTAAGTAAATGCATTTGCTCTGTGAGCTCGGCTAACTGCTGGGCCATCACATTGTTGCCCGGCCCGACCTCGTTCACTGTCACTCTCTTCCCTCGGTTGCTCTTCTGCGATGAATTTGTGCTTATCGTCTCGAAAATTCCGAACATCTCTGCAACCGGTTTTGCTCCGATATCCCCCCCTACCGCATTGTCAACCATATATTGCAAGTTCTGATGAAGGGAGTCGTAGAAGCAGTTTATTAGTAGTCCCAAAGAGAAGTTTTGATGAGGGCACTACCGCTGGAGATCCTTGAACCACTTTCAAGCCTCGTGAAGAGGCTCATTCGGTAGTTGAGCAAAGAAGACGATTTGCGACCGGAGCTCCTGGGTCTTCTGATGGGAGTAGTACCTCCCAATGAACTTCGTGTATACTTCGGCCCAGGTAGTGAGAGAGTCCGGTGCGAGTCATGAACCAAGCCTTGGCCCGATCCTTCAGTGTCTCGGGAAAACACCTCATCTTCAGTTGCTCCTCGTTGAGCCCGTGGAGAGGGAAGGTCTGTAGGACATTGTATAATTCCCAAATGAAGTTAAGCGGGTCTTCATTCGGGAGCCCGTGGAAGGATGGCAGCTAGTTGTAGTGGATCATCTTAACCTCGTAGTTCCGAGCTTCTTGTGGCAACCGGATGCATAAAGTTATCAGCCCAATCATCGGTTGGGCTAAGTCTCGAAGGAGATCGCGGGGTTGTAAGGCCATGTCTGGCTTTGTGGTTTCAGAAGATTCGAGGCTGAGTTTGTCGAACAGCTCCCTTACGTTCTCGTGACTGGTTCGTCGTTTGGTCCTATGATACGCCCACTCTTGATACGCATACACAAACCGTCACGAGCACCAGATAAACAAAGGAGAATCCTAAAGAAAAACAAACAACCAAAAATCAAGAACTATCAAACTAAGCTAAAGAAACAAAGAGAAACACTGAAACAAGAAAAATCACAAGAAATAAGAGAAACACTAAAAAGAACGAATAGGCGCACAATTATAGTCCTAAACCTTCCCCGACAACGGCGCCAATTTTGTTGTCAGTATTTTACTGGAGTAGAATCGAAAGATTCGTTCCCCGAGTCGTATCGCAAGGAAGGTTAGCCGGATATTCTTGTGCGTTTATTCAGTCACGAAAAAGAGAAAACAAATTCTTAAACATTCAAATTCAATAGTTTGAGGTTTTCAATTATCAACTAAGGATTCCAAACTAAATTAAACGCAATTTAAATGGCAAACAAATTCACTTAATGATTAAAGTACTAGGGAATCGGGGATAATTGCTTTCGGTTCTAACACAATTACCGACAATCAATTGCTCGGTTAAAAGACTCGAATCATTTCTCGTGTAGAGGTTCACTCTCAACAACTCTTCGTAACAAGAGAGTGAATGTGAACGATCAATTATCAGTTCCAACAACACATAGACAATATGTTTCTGAACAAGTCTATTCTTAACGAGCCTAAATCGACCAACGTCTCCCCTCTCGGTTCTACACGTTGATTATCTAGGTTAGAATGGTGATCAATCAACTAACCCTGTAATTCACACAACTTGAATAGAACAATCAAAAGCATTCAATTATAACGAACCAAATCAACCATCCCCTATCCCTAGCGAATAGATTTAGCTACTTATAACAAATTCGACATCCAAACTCATATCAACCCAAGCCATCATTATCAATAAAACAATTGAGAAAAAGAACTTACGATTAATATAGAATCCCAATGTTAAATCCAAGAGCATCCAAATCCAAGCAAGGAAAAGGAGTTTTTCAATCTCCAAATTGAATCCAAAGTGCAAAAGTAATGAAAGGAATAAGAGAAAAAGCATAAAACATAAGTCTGAAAGTGAATAATCAGCCCTAGGACCGAAATCTGATGTTAAAAACCCGCATCTCGAAATTCGCGTCAATAAGTCGCGAGTCGCGACTTTCAAGTAACCTCGAGTCGCGAGTCGCGCGTTGTCAAGATCTTCAATTGCAGGGGTTTAGTCGCAACATCACTCGCGAGTCGCGACTCGTGCTCGCGTACTTCCCCTTAAGCCTCTGTTTTTTTCACGGGTCGCAACATGTTCGCGAGTCGCGACCCAAGTCACGATTTGCGAGAAACGGCTGGGGCAGTTTTCAGTCCTTCCTTCAGTTCTCGTCGTCATTTTCTGGGCTCGGCCACGGGAATTCTCGATATCACGGTCTCGGCTCAAGTAGTCCCAACCTCGACCAGCACAACCTACCTTCTGAAAACACAAAAACAAGGAAAAACACGAAGCAAAACACAGCAAAAAGACACGCAAATAGAAACTAAAGAGAAAAACACAAAACGAACAAAATGGACCAAATAAGCTACGAAAATCCTACAAGTGGGAAAAAACAAAAAGAAAATAAACATGAAATAAAGACACAAAATTGGGACAAACACACTTGCCGCATCGTTGCAATATCGCCAACTTAAACCTCACCGACAAGGTTCTGAAAAACTAATGATCTGTCCATCCACTCTGGTCACTTGTCCCTACAAGTATAAGATCAAAAAATTCAAAAAATTAAACAACACAATCTATTATGTACATGAAGTGTACTAAAAAGTAAAACAGAAACCAGAAACTTGAACCTTAAATTATAAATATATTTCATTATATCATATTTTGTCATTATATGTATATGCATATGTAAAAATGTAAGTTTAGATAAATTCTATAAATTTATCAATCTCGCAATTATACATGACTCTAACACCTCGAATGTGTACCAAAAAATGTGGATACTGACGACCGTAATCGGCTCTCCAGAAGTATCTGCCGCTCTTATCTCACAGGCACAGAGAAGTCCATGAGTGAATCTCAGTGCACAGCTTCAGCGCAAGTAAACCTCACCGCTCAATTGTCGCATCCACTCAAGCTCATTATTCAATAAATTTGGACAGTGGTGCGAGACCCACAGTGCCAATTATGCAAATGGGAATCCCCTATACTGCACAACCCTCTTAAGTCTTGAAGACTCCAGCGTGTACCTGATAATACATTACATAACATTAGACCCAATGAAATTCATAATTAATGCAGTAATAAAACAATAAATATGTGTAGCTTAAAAATTGTACCTAACTTGAGTCAGTTGAGACTCAATCTCCTTATCAACCCTCTTCCACACTCTATCGAGTGAACCGGTCGAGGTGTTAAGCAACTGTTTTAACACAACATGGGCACTCTCCACCCTACACGAGGTTGTGTTACCAAAATGCGTTACCGAATTCGTTCACGCTTTGACAAACTTTTCCTTGTGGACTGATCATGTATGCTCCACATATTGTAACACTTTCCAAAACATCGCGTACCGAACATACAGTTCACCTACGGTAGTGTTGTATTGATCCGTCGTACCCGCTTCGACAACTTCTTTCATCTGTCGTGCGCTAATTTCTGAGCGAAGTCCTTATTTTTTCCAAGGAGTCGATAGACTCTGTCTTCCACATCTTTGTTGATGTGCCACGTGCAAAGTAAGTGGGAAGATTCTAGAAAATTCCTCCGAATAGGAGTCATTATACCTAACTCCCTATCAGTGACAATAGCATTAGGATGTACATCAGACACTATCACATGTCTCAACTTTTGTAGAACTCAGTCATAGCTGTACTCTCTCTCGTCCCTGATAATTGCATATGGAATTAAGAAGTTCTTGTCGCACGGCTTCGTCCTAACAGTTTCACCAACGACATCTGGTACCTGTGCAAATGAGAGCAACAAGATAGAATCAAAAACTTACTCAGGCATACTAATAAATATTTATACTATTTTTTTTTTATTTATAAAGTAACATATCTATTAGTTTGTACGTTGAATCTATACTGATATACCAGTAATATGTACAGAATTGACTGACTGCTTGAGGATGCGATATGAACAGATGTGTCAATGCCTGTGTCTCCTCATCAACAACTGTATAAACTATATAATTGCTCTCCAAAGCCAAATGCAGAATCTGGTTAGTCACATATCTACCCTCAAAACTATTTCTCTGTAGTTGATCTCTATAGCTATACACATGTCGCAGAGTAGCGTTGTCTACCGGGTTTTTTTTCCTGGATCGCAGCCAAAATTACTGTCGGTTTTGCTTGAGCAGCAGTCATATCACGGACAATATCGTTAGATGAATCGCTAAGTCCGCTCATCTGTCGACGACCCTTAGGATATACTGCCAATGCATGATCCCTACGACCATCATTAATTGGACGGATCTTACAAGTTATAGATCGTGCCACCTGTTGGATTGCTATCTGAAACAGACATTTGCACGCTTTAGTCTTTGAACACTAGCAGCAGCTTGATCTAAATCTCATCTACTGTCTCTATAACGTTCACCTCGCGAACACCTCAATACCTTTATCCTTCCTTCTTTTTTGTGTGAAGAAATGACGAGCTCAAAAATTACGCCTCGTCTCTCTTATATCAATATCGAGAAATTGCACCATATACTATATATATATATATATATAAAAGTTTGATTATTTTTTAAATAGGAACTATTTCCCTCCAAAAAAAGTAGTTATTATTTCGGGAAATTAATTTAATAATTTATGGTATATTTTAAATGATCACATATGGAAATTGTGGCTCATTATTTGAGGAAGTAATTAAGCTATATTTTAAGACACCTTAATTAGTCAAATCATGTGAATGAATTAATATATGATATATAGTGGATGAATTTATTTTTGATATTGATGGTTGTTTCTATGGAAAATAAATTAATCAATATATGATATAGCTAATTTGTTTAGGTTATTTTATAACTTTTTTTTGGTAGGAAATTTGTTGAAAAATTAATCAATATATGACCTAATATTTTGATATAATGTGCGTGTATCTATATTTCTTTTATAGAAAAAAACTCTGGTTAATTTTTTTGTTTCGATATTTCAAATAATTTTTGTTTGAAATGCACTGTTCATTTTTTTAGCATAATAAAGAGTGTCAATTGTTTTTGGCATAAAAAATCTTATGACTGATTGTTTTTACTCAACTACTTAAATTTTTTTTATTTGGATAATTTATACAAAATAAATTCATTTTAATTAATTAAACAATATAAGTTTTATGAGAAAATTTTACCAAAAGAATTACTTTATGGAATCACGCTATAGCCAAATCGAATTTGTGAATAAAAAATTTGTAATGACACATATTTTAAAATGAATATAATGTAATTTATTATCAGTTATGTGCAACGGATGGGATGCGTACTAATTTTAAATAGACATTTTTAAGTAATTTTACACAATTTAAATTTTATATAACATTTTCAATAAATTATATAGGTACATTGTATTACACGTTGATTCCATGTTTCTAATTATTAAATATTATTTAATGAGAATTTTTAATTTATAAATATTAATTAATATCTCTTACCCGTGCATCGCACATGATTCGTACTAGTATTAGGTCAAAATAAAATACAAAAGAATTTTAAAATTTTTAAAGTCATTAGAAATAATGAATGATTACGAATTCCTGTTTATATTAATACTTCCTTCCGCATATAAGACTGAATATAGTTCAGTTCAGGGGATCAATTTCTCGGACACAAACTTAATGATCGAATAAAGTGTTACATTCAAATTTCGATATTTACAAACAATCTGAATTTCTAGTCATGGGGCACATCATCTTATTTCCCACCCCCGACCAATTAATTGGTTGATTTTTGAAAACAAAATTCAAATTGAATGCCAAAACGTGAATTGCTACCTTAATTATCAAATGAATCCAATTTTCTGGCGGCGTACGGAACTCGTTTGTTTTTTGTTTTGTTTCCTTTTCTTTTATTTTATTTTTCAATGGGATTTTAGCAGAAAATGATTCACTTAAAATTACTCATGTCTCTCGCATTATTTGCAAAATAACTAATGAGTTTAGCCCAACTTAGAGGTTCAAAATTAGGCCATGAACCATTTTTTCTGCTGTCAGATGTCGAAGAAAGTAATGTTAAAATTGGTTTTTGCTTCAAACGGAAATTTGATCACATTTGGTCTCTCAGCAGTCCATCACCTCGTCTCTGTGTTGTAGCATCTCATATTTTAATAATTAACCTGTTAAATAACACTATCCCTTTGCCACTCATCTATATATAAATACCGCTGATTTCTTCAGCTGCATGCACAACACAAAATCTCTTATACTACAGCCACAAAACACCTTTACCTTTATTGCATGATTAAAGTGTTCGAGATGGCTAAATCCACAATATTACTAGTGATCGCTCTACTTGCTCTCTTGTCCTTACATGTCGATGCATATGACGCTGAACCTTTACAAGACTTTTGTGTTGCGGTCGATGACTCCAAGGCTGCTGGTACTAGGAATTGTTTTTAGTTTTTCATAATATGTGTCTGTTTGTTTTGCAAGAATGCGTTTAAGCTACTTTATAATCTAGAATGGCTGGCTAAGGTTTTGATCCATAATAACATATTTATATTTAATTAGTGTGTGTATTCATTTGAGATTTCTAAAGACTTTTTAAGACTTAAAAAATCTTGGTGTATTTTAGATTTTTTTAATACTTTTAAAAGTCTTGAGGTATTGACTTGAGATTTAAAAAGTCTTACAATTTCACCTCCAAACTTATAATTTCAGAGATTCCTCTTAAATCTGAAAATCTTAAAAAGCCTAAAACCTCAAAATGTCACTTAAAATCCCAAACAAATACACACCTTAATTAGACCGAAAACAAAATTCGATGTAGCACAATTAATTAATGATTTATAACATCTGGATTCGATTCGACACGTGCAGTGTACGTGAACGGGAAGATCTGCAAGGATCCAAACACTGTGACCTCGGACGACTTCTTCTTCTCGGGCCTCAACAAGCCCGGAAACATAGCAAGCCCATTTGGGTCCAAAGTGACTCTCGTTTTTGTAGACGAGCTCCCGGGGCTCAACACGCTCGGAATTTCCATGGTTCGCATTGACTTTGGCCCGGGGGGCACAAACCCGCCACACGTGCATCCACATGCTTCGGAAATCTTACTTGTGCTTGAAGGCACATTATATGCAGGCTTCATATCATCCAACCCCACAAACCCGAACGACGAAAACAAGCTGTACACGAAGATCCTGCAGGCAGGAGATGTGTTTTTGTTCCCTAAGGGACTCATACATTTCCAGTACAACCTTGGGAGCACTAATGCAGTTGCTATAGCGAGTTTGAGCAGCCAAAACCCGGGAGTCGTGACTTTGTCCAAGGCTGTGTTTGGGTCAGAACCCTCTGTTTTGCCGGACCTTCTCACAAAATCTTTCCAGCTCGATAGTAAAGCAATCAGCCGTCTTCAGTCATTGCCGTGGGTTGGGAACGACTAGTCACTATCACTTTTGATTTGAAGCTCTATCGGGTCCGGTGATAAGCATTTACGTTGTATGAATAAAGTCAGTTTAGTTTTGGACTGACGATGATGCCTTATGTGCACTTTATGTTGTTGTCTCGTGTCATTTGGTTTCTTGTATGTTGTATTGAGTTTTAGTACATCTGGAACTCAGTTGGTGTTTTATTTATTAGTTGCAATTAGTATACAGTTTGATTAATTGTGCGAGCCATTTGCTATGCTTAAATGTTTTAATATTTAATAAATTGAAAGTTATTGTAAAAAGAAAGACACACATTAGTCTACAATGTGGAACCAGTAAAAAGGACAAACTTATGTAGTTTGTGTGGTTTGTAAATATTAAGAAGATAGGCTTAAAGAGAATGAAGAAAACAAAAACAAAATCAAAGTTGAGGCACGTAATAGTTATGTTCTCCTAAAGACGAAATTGCCCGGTAAAATACCCATAGTTAACGCCACACGCACCCAAAATACAACGATTTTTGACTTGTATATAGCGGTACTTCAAATATACAAGACTTCGACGAACAATATTATTGCTTGGAACTCTCAAGACTCAACGAAAAAATCAAAGAACACAATATGTTATATGATCTTTGAGAAATAATGCAAGAGCTCTCTAATTTTCAAGTTATGAATGATTTCATGTATGTGAGTATTTATATATGAAGGAAAACACCTCCAAGAGGTTTAAGTGTCGAAAGGCACCTTTTGGGATATACCCGAACAAGAACGGACGTATCTAGACGTCAAAAGACACTTTATAGTCACCAAGAAGTGTCGCTTCGCCTCCGTCTACCGCCGCCGCGTCGCCTCTCCTCCGTTGCTAACATTTAAATATATGTTCTCAGTAAGATATTGATTCTCATAAATAATCATTCTATATGATCATAATATAAGCCATAAACTATAATAATGACTTCATAATAATAACATATGACTAAGAGCATCATACTATAATAGAATTCAACTTCTTCTTATCTAAAATATTTTGACAAATGATATGCTTCTCAATATTGTCTTATTGTTTTGTTTTGTTATTGTTGAAGATTTAAGAAATGATCTTTACTTGAATTACTGAAACATTATGTGTGATGCAAAAAGTTGGACATTAAATGCATTAAATATATTATTAGAAATATAAATATTACAACTTCGAACGAATGTAAAAGATATTATCAAGGTTGTCAAAATCGGACCGGACCGGCCGGTCCGACCGGTTGAACCGGGAACCGGCCAGTTCACCGGTCCGGTTCAATGGAAGAAACCGGTTGTCAGTAAAACCGATAAAAACCGGTCGAACTGGTCAAAATCGGACAAAACCGGCCGAAAATCGGTCAGTTCAACTGGTCAAATAATTTAATTTATTTATTTTTTGTGGTTACCGATGTGGGACAAGATGTAAGAATTCCAAATTTTCAATTGTAAAGGTAAAGCCACGCATGGAAGGAATTTCTTTTCCCTTTTACCTGTGCATGGAAGGAATTTCTTTTCCCATATCCCATATTTATTTTCTATTATTTTATTGGCCAATGTGGGAGTGTGAGGAAATATTTTTTTTTTTTCATATTTTTGTACTATCATTTTTATTGCTTTATATATATATATATATATATATATATTAATAAATTAAATAACGGTTCAACCGCTTCAACCACTGGTCGGACCAGTGAACCATTGAACCAGTAGCTTGACCGGTCCGCTTTTGACAATCTTGGATATAATGATAGACAACTTTAAAATCATTGCAACAACCAAAATGATCAATCATTTGTAAATAATAGATTATGTAGTTCATCTATCTTCCAAACAAATAACATTGAAAAAAAAATGTTGAATTCTAATGAAAACATTTTTGAATGTTTGAATAAGTTGTCACTATTTTATAAGAATATTTACAATCTTAATTGTGAATTGTGCTCGATTATATGCGCAATTACTTTAGAGTATGCGCTTTCATGTAATGTGTGTTGATTTCCAAAAATAATATTTAGTGTCTCGAGTGAATTACATGATTTTGGAAAGTAAATTTTAATTTAGAGATGACGTTCCCACCCATGGAGTAGGTACAATTTCTCTATACGGGGAGAGAGCGTAACGTGGTAGTTTATACAATGACTAAAAAAGATATCAAGAGTTTTAATGACACAATTGGTTATTTCACAGAGATATTAATGAACTGTTAATCGAAATACCTTATAATGATCATACAATCATGAAGTTTGACTATATTTAAAGCAGACATTTACCAAATTAACTACGAAGAATTTTGCAATACTATTGATATATTGGGTAACAACGAATATGAATGTTTATGGGTCAAAATCTTTTTCACTCTGTTATATATCTATTCTTTCTTTTACACACCACCCCGTCAAATAACTTCTTTTACACCCAAAAATTCACGAAATGCTATGCGATATTACACTCGCATATCTAAATGAACCAGCGCATATCCAACCGACGCATAAGAAAACATTTCGCATATTTAGGGATCGCATATCCAAACCAAACGCATAATTTACAAATATGCGAACATCTTTCGCCATTTTAAGAATCGCATATCCAAATCGAATGCAGAATAATTTACGATGATTTTGTGCCTTCTTTTCTCAGGGCTATATCGACCTTGCAAATTTATGACTATGCGAAATGTTTCACATATAATTCGCATAATTTGTTGACTTCGCATTTTTTAGTATTTGCATATCCAAGTCAATCGCATAATTTACTAATATGCGGAAAACTTTCGCATATATCCAGTATAACGCCGGATAATTGACAATTATGCGACATTTTTTCCCTCGCATATTTAAGAATTGCATAACCAAATAGAATAAAGCATAAGTTATTTGACGATTATGCGCCATTTTTTCGCAGGGCCATATCGACCTTCCAATTTTACGACCATTCGGAATTTTTTCGCATATCTGTCGCATAAGTTACGCACCTCATTAAATTGACTGCTTTTTCACATGTGAGGATTTTGTCTCTGCATTTAATTATCATGCAGGCAAAAAAGCAGTGATCTCTAACAATTTAACGTCTGCACTCTGCACCATTCATCTACTGCATTTTTTTGTTTCTTTCGTTTTAATTGTTTTTGTTGTTCACTTATTTGAATGGCTAGCAACCGTGTTAAAGTATTCATGCACTATGGTGGCTCGTTTTCGGGGGGTTCATATCTTGGTGGAGTGGCAGAGCTGATGAAAATACATTACGGCCGACAAATGTATTCTCAAGTAGTTTCTCATGCTCAAGCATTATTAAAGGTCAATCCTTGTAATTTTGAGTACATATTGTGGGCAGTATTTGATGTAAGGGAACGAGCTGTGAAGATGAAGATTGAATCCAGTGACGATATCTTAGAGCTGATTGAAGAACAAGGAAATCCCAACATGTACCTGGAGTTGGAGAAGCGAGTAAATGTAGAGATTCCGGGGACGGCGCAACAAAGCTTCATGCAAATGATGGCGTCCCAAGGTGTATTTCCTAGTTCTTTTGGTGTTGGTAGTTCTGCATTTTCCCACGAGGCCCCATATTCATATCAAGCAGGCCCTAGTTCATTTACACATACTGGATATCCTCGGGGCGCTGATGAAGGATCATCATGTCGAGTACGACGTCAGCAGATGTGCTCTCAGAGCGGGGTCACCGGGTATAACAGTGCAAGAACAACATCGAGACGCCCGAGGAGATGTCGTACTTGTAAAGAAACAGGTCACAAATCGTCATCTTGTCCACACGTCCATTCCATGACAGTTTAGATGAAGATGGAGACGTTATGTAATGTTATGTACCTCATTGGAGTTTTTAATTGGTAAAGCAATTTAACGGAAAAAGTACTTTTAATGGGAAAAATACTGTGTTGGTACCCTAAGTTGTGACCTGCACACACACGATTGACTAACAGAAAGTAGTGAAACTGGGTTGATTGCGCGATCCGCATAACATGTCCCATAATAATCGCACGATTGGGTTGATTGTGCGATTCCCATATCATGTCCCATAATAATCGTACAACTGGGTTGATTCGCAGGTTCATTCACCTAGTCTTCAACGGGCATAATTAACGAATCGTATATCCAAATCGAAAGCCGCATAATTTGCGACTATCCGCCATTTTTTTCGCATATCCATGTGGACCGCATTGCCGCATTGATTGATTGTCTGCACCGCATATCCAAATCAAAAGTTCTTCGCATATTATTCGCATAAGTTACGCACCACATTGATTGATTGCCTGCTCTTACACGTAAAAAACTGTGACGATTTGCATGCTTCCTCATTTAGTTGTCGAGTTGATGTATATCTACCTAGCTTTAAATGCTATCTGTAAATATTAACCTTTCATTCTCTTTGTTGAATAATTAACCTTTTACTTCTAAAAACCCTAGCCAAAAAAAGAAAAAAAAACCAAGGAGGCGTACGTTTGCGAAAAAAAAGAATGGAAACGATTTCACCCTATGAAAAGATCGCGATCCGCTTCCGTGGCGTGGGTTGAACAGAGGATGAGGAAGATATTTGCTACCGATTGTTTTTCAAAAAGTGCCTCAGAAGACAGACATACACCAAGGCCATGTGTTCATTTCCTTGTGGACAGAAATTTCAAGTTTACTGAACCAAACGCTGAGTTATGCATTGAAGAGGGAGTATACTATTGCCCAAGTCCGGCGAAAGATTCAGCGGCTCAGAAATTATTTAGATGAATTTTCTGTTGTCCTGAGGATTCCAGGCGTCCTCTTGCGTCCTGATTCAGGCTTTGTAGAGGTTAACCACATGTACTGGGTGCATGTGCAGGATGAAGTAAATTTCATTTGATTTTTTATTTTAGTTTGTTCAAGCATGCATTTTTGTGACGCGGCCATAATAACCTAAAAATATTCAAATTTATTACACAGGAGATCGACGCTCAGGCATTTTTCTGTTCGGAAGGATTCCCTTGGTATCGTGAGTGTTACGAGGTTTTTACCGAGCGCAACGCAGCGGCTATCGACTTGGAGGGCGGGCCTGGTGCTTCGGTTGACGACCCAATCTGGGGGGAAGACATAGACGATGACGGTGATGATCAGATCCATCAGCCACCACCCAAGGTGAAAGTCATCGATCTCGATCCTTAGAATCCACTGGACATGTAATCAAAAGTTGTTTGGCTTATTTTGTTGGACTGACTGCAACAATAATAAATATTTTTTTTTCTTCTGTCAAGTATATGTGTTTAATCATGATTCATATGTCAAAACAAAACAAAGTGCGATAAATCGCATTGTGTTCCCAGCAAAATCAGCGACAATATTCGAAGGGAAATTATTATTGAAAGAAATTTTGCAGAACTGTGAACAAAGTGCGATAAATCGCATTGTGTTCGCATAACGTAATGAAAAAAATAAGTAAAAGTAATTTATATTATATTTTGTAATCGCATATCCATGCCAGATCAACCACATCATTCAGGATATGTGAAAAACTGTCGCGTAATTAGATTATCGCATATCCAAATCGAACGTTGCATTATTTATGAGTAACAAACATAATTTACGATTCACATATCCAAATCTATAAGGCTAGATAACTATCGATTATGCGTATTGTTTTCGCATATTTATGCATCGCATATCCATATAAACCTCGCATAATATATTAATATGCGAACACATTTTGAATAGTGTTACGCACCGCATTGGTTGATTGCTTTTTTTCACCTAATAGTTATTTTCAATTTAGTCAAAGAACAAGAATTTTCCAAAAATTACTATTTACCAACTCTGCGAATAATATGCGACGTTTTTATATCGCAATTTTATACGTCGCAGAATAGAAAATTTAAGAAAACAAACTTATAAAAAAATATATATGTTATTCGTTATAGAACAAGTGTTATGCGCGTTTTATGCGGAATTGTTTCGAGTAATAATTGCAGGTTCATTCACCTATTAGTAATTTAGTCACAGACCAAAAACTTTCCAAAAATTAAATTTTATAAAATTAATTATTTACCAACTGGGGGACTAATATGCGACGTTTGTATGTCGCAATTTCGCATGTCGCAGAATAGAAAATTTACAAAAACAAACTTAAAAAAATATATGTTATTCGTTATAGTACGAGTGTTATGCGCGGTTTTTATGCGGAATTGTTTCGAGTAATAATCGCAGGTTCATTCGCCTATTAGTAATTTAGTCACAGACCAAAAACTTTCCAAAAATTAAATTTTATAAAATTAATTAATTACCAACTGGGGGACTAATATGCGAATTTGTATGTCGCAATTTCGCATCGCATAATTGAAAATTTTCAAAAAAAAAAAATTAAAAAAATATATGTTATTCGTTTTAGTACGAGTGTTATGCGCAGTTTTTATGTGAAATTGTTTCGAGTAATAATAGCATGTTGATTCACAAAACAATAGTCTTCAATTTATTAGTAATTTAGTCACAAACAAAGAAATTTCAAAAAATTAAATTTTATAAAATAATTATGCACCAATTCGGCGAATAATATGCGACGTATGTATGTCGCAATTTTACATCGACTCAACTACTTTACATCGATTGAAATAGTTTACAAGTAACCTTACATTGGAACAAACGAATTACTAGATAGAGGCGGCTACCACAGCGAGTTGAAACAGCAGTTTGAAAGATCAGAAGTAACTGGATGCATGTGCCGAAGGTTTCGAAATCGGGAGGCCAGGTAAGTTCATGGGATCGGTCCATCAAGTTAGCTTCGAAAAAGAACCATCCCTTGTTTGACATTCAATCTCCATTTTCACATCTGTCTACGAGTGGAATGTATACAGAGGTTGAGAGAAATGGAGAATGAATTATCAATTTCGATCAACATTTTAAAGTCCCCATACTAAGATTTCATAAAGAGATTGAATGGTCAATCACCTTTGTCTTTGAAGGCGTGCTTGCTTTTGCCGTCGTAGGCGCCTCAATCTAGTATACCCAGGAAGACCAAGCAGTTCTCCGGAGATTCCACGCCTTCCAAAACACATGATCGCGTCCAAATTGTCCAGCCTACAATTTTGCATAGCTCCATGGGAAGTGACTATGTGCCTGGGCAGACGTGGGATCTCCAGGGCGAGTGCACGGACTTCCTAGGGATACTGGATTGGGGAGCCTACAACAGTGAGAGTGAGCAAGCCCTCAAATATAAGAGGAGGATCAGGATCATTCTCTCTATTCTTTAACACTTGATTTTCCTCAACCAGACGTACAACAGAGGTAGCTGAGATGAGACAGTTGAATTAGGATCAGGACCATTTTCTCGACCATTTTCTTAGAGTTGAAGTATTCTTATTGTCTCATCTCAGCTACCTTTATAGAAGACTCAAGAAGATATCTATCCTCCTTGATACGCGCGCCGTTATTAATTTACCGAAGACTGAGGGGACATTTTGGAGCGACTCTTCAAATTCGCAGAACTGCAATCAAAATGCGATGAATCGCACTTCATTCGCATAACGTAATGATAATAAATGAGTTCGCATATCTGGTTAAAGAAGATATACAATCATATACTCAAGAAGATATCAATCCTCCTTGATATGAGCGCCGTTATTATGCGCCGAGACTGGACGTTTCGGAGAAGAGGCGACTCTTCAAATTTGTAGAACTGCGAACAAAATGCGATGAATCGCACTTCATTCGCATAACGTAATGACAATAAATGATTTCGCATATCTGGTTAAATAAGAGATACTCAAGAAGATATTATTATCCTCCTTGATACGCGCGCCGTTATTAATTTGCCGAAGACTGAGGGGACGTTTCGGAGCGACTCCTCAAATTCGCAGAACTGTGAACAAAAAGCGATGAATCGCACTTCATTCGCATAACGTAATGACAATAAATGATTTCGCATATCTGGTTAAAGAAGATATACAGTCATATACTCAAGAAAATATATATCCTCCTTGATACGCGCGCCGTTATTATGCGCCGAAGACTGGACGTTTCGGAGAAGGGGCGACTCTTCAAATTCGTAGAACTGCGAAATAAATGCGATGAATCGCACTTCATTCGCATAACGTAATGACAATAAATGATTTCGCATATCTGGTTAAAGAAGATATACAGTCATATACTCAAGAAGATATCTATCCTCCTTGATACGCCCGCCGTTATTATGCGCCGAAGACTGAGGGGACGTTTCGGAGAAGAGGAGACTCTTCAAATTCGCAGAACTACGAACAAAATGCGATGAATCGAACTTCATTCGCATAATGTAATGACAATAAATTTTATTCTATTTCGCATATGTGGTTAAAAAAATATACGTAAAATATAAATAATCGTTTTTAATGCGCCGACCTTTTCATTAAAACAATTGTCATTTAAATTGAGAGTCGAAAAGACTCAACCTTGAATCGCAGAAAGGCGAAAATGTGCAATAAATCACATATCATTCGCGTACCTGAAATTATGGAGGGAAAAAATCCCATCCACTTAATTAAACATTTTAGAGCAGTGCCACAAGGTCGAAGAAGAATGAAATTAAGTTGCAAGTGAAGGATAAACAATAATGAAATGAAAGTGATAATAGAAGAAAGTCACTTATTAAAAAATATAACAATGTTCAAGCTCAATCTTAGATAAAATATTGATTAGGAGTTAAGGTAGATAGATATATAGATAGATATTGTTTAATAATGTGATTATGTTTGAAAGTGATAGTAGAAGAAAGCCACTTATTAAAAAATATAATAATGTTCAAGTTCAATCTTAGATAAAATGTTGATTAGGAGTTAAGGTAGATAGATAGATAGATAGATATTGTTTAATAGAAGAAAGCCACTTATTAAAAAATATAATAATGTTCAAGTTCAATCTTAGATAAAATGTTGATTAGGAGTTAAGGTAGATAGATAGATAGATAGATATTGTTTAATAATGTGATTATGTTTGAAAGTGATAATAGAAGAAAGCCACTTATTAAAAAATATAATAATGTTCAAGCTCAATCTTAGATAAAATGTTGATTAGGAGTTAAGATAGATAGATAGATAGATAGATAGATAGATATTGTTTAATAATGTGATTATGTTTGAAAGTGATAATAGAAGAAAGCCACTTATTAAAAAATATAATAATGTTCAAGCTCAATCTTAGATAAAATGTTGATTAGGAGTTAAGGTAGATAGATAGATAGATAGATAGATAGATAGATATTGTTTAATAATGTGATTATGTTTGAAAGTGATAATAGAAGAAAGCCACTTATTAAAAAATATAACAATGTTCAAGTTCAATCTTAGATAAAATGTTGATTAGGAGTTAAGGTAGATAGATAGATAGATAGATATTGTTTAATAATGCGATTATGTTTGAAAGTGATAATAGGAGAAAGCCACTTATTAAGAAATATAACAATGGCCATTTTATACATTATTATGAACGGTAATTTAAAGAATAGACTATTATATCATAAGATATAAAATCAAGTATTGGTTTAGGGTTTAGGGTTTAGGGACCTTTTAGGGGTATGCGAATAGGGTATGCGATTTCGCATACCCCCATCGCACTTGTACTTGAAAGTTTATTTTTTATTTATTTCATCTTTCAGTTATGCGAATTGCCGCATATTGCTCGCATACCCCCATCGCACTTCTACTCGAAAGTTTGTTTTTTTATTTCTTTCATCTTTCAGTTATGCGAGGTGGTATGCGAATTGCCGCATATTGCTCGCATACCCCCTTCGCACTTCTACTCGAATTTTTTTTTTTGAAATTCTCTATTCAACGACATAAAAAATTGCGACATACAAACGTCACATATTATTCGCCGAGTTGGTGCATAATAAATTTTTTGAAATTTTGAAACCGCTGACAGTTGGAACGTTACGGCCGATTTCGAGGCGTCTTTTTCGCTTTTCGAAACGTCGTTTCCTCCGTCTACATAAAGCGTGTAATCTTCGATTCTTATCATGCCCCTTCTCTTTATTCCCCTCCGGCCCAAGAACTCTTTGGTAACTACCCTCCATTTTTCCCTTCTCTTGTATATGAGAACCAGTTCGCCGGAGATAAACCAGAATCATAAAAATTCCTTCTTTCGACCTGTGAGGCAATTCTTTAAGATTATTGTGTCCGAATTGAGAACTCCTAACCTTCCGAATTTGTTGGAGGAAAAATTCAACGAGCGGAAATTCCGCTATCCAACTTTATTAACGTGCCCCCGGAGGAAACATATATGCCGAGACAGCGACGATGAATATCAAACCTCCGGGCCCGGGTATTTCCGGATCAACTGTGGGAAGGTTGAAGGTCGGGACGGCGCTCGTCGGCGGCCGGGGCGCAACAGCCGGCCCTTTGTCAGAGGTAATGCTGGCTTCAATCCTCTTGAGGATGTGGTCGGCCAGGTCTTCATGACAGAAGAAGGTGGTTAGTCGGCGGGGATCTCTTCCCTGAACCCGTTGAGCCTATCGGTTGATAGCGGGTCGTTGCACTCATGGTGGTCGGAACCGAGCTCATGCTAGAGTTCTACCTGGAACTCCACAAACAAGCTCGTCCTTCCATTTTTTATTTATTTTTTACCTTGAATCGGCTGGGATGAAGCGACTGTAAAAGCAGTAGTTGTTAGGCTCGTCCTTCGATTTTTTATTAATTTTTTACCTTGAATCGGCTGGGGTTGAAGAGACTGTAAAAGCAGTAGTGTAGGAATTTCTGTTCGATCTTTTATTCTGCGAAATGCAAACTTCGCATATTATTCGACTAGTTGGTGCATAATATTTTTTGTAGAATTTAATATTTGGAAAACTCTAAACAGTTTAGGCTAATGACCTGCGACAATTAGTCAAAACAATTTTGCATGCCAACCGCACAACATTCGTAGTATAATCGAAGAATTTTTTAAATAAAAATTGTTTTTGAAAATTTTCTATTTTGTGATACACATAATTGCGACAAACAAACGTCGCATATTATTCGCCAAGTTGATGCATAATAATTTATTTTTGTAGAATTTAATTTTTGAAAAATTCTAAACAATTTAGGCTAATGAACCTTCGATGATTAGACCAAAAACTTTCGCATACCAACCGCACAAAATTCGTAGCTTAATCGAATAAAACATTTTTTAAATAAAAAATATTTTTGGAAATTTTCTATTCTGCGGCACACAAAATTGAGACATACAAACGTCTCATATTATTCCCCGATTTGGTGCATAATAAGTTTTTTTTTGTAGAATTTAAGTTTTTGAAAATTCTTGTTTAGACGAATGAACCTGATACTATTAGTCGAAAATATTCCACACAACAAACAAACGCATAACACTCGTATAATCGGAGAATATTTTTTTTTTAAAATTTGTTTTTGGAAATTTTCTATTCTGCGACATACAAACGTCGCATATTATTCGCCTAGTTGGTGCATAATAATTTCTTTTTTGTAGAATTTAATTTTTGGAAAATTCTAAATAGTTTAGGCTAACTTATCGTTCCGAAAAAACAAAAAAAAAATAAACAGTTTAGGCTAATGAACCGGCGACAATTAGTCGAAACAATTTTGCATACAAACCGCATAACATTCGTAGTATAATCAAAGAATTTATTTAAAAAAAATTGTTTTTAGAAATTTTCTATTCTGCGACACACATAATTGGCGCAAACACAAGTCGCATAATCATTCGCAGGTCAACCGCAGGATATTCGCAGACCCCTTTTTGTGTAAAACAATTATTATTAAACAATTATTAAAATATTTTGTGTTCGAAATGGTCTGATAAATGCGATTCTTTATGCGAACGTCTCGCGACGGATATGCGTTTGTTCGCAGGTCTACCGCAGGGTATTAAACTTTGAAAGGGATACGAAAACTAAACCATTATATTTATTTGTTTATTAAAAAATTAAAAATGCATCGGAATTACGAAAGTATGGCGCTTGTTACGCGAATATTACTCGACTGCTATTTTTTTCGCATATTTTGTCTTATAGTTTATTATTTAAAACAAAAAAAAGGGAAAGTGAAACGTCTCATATACGCTACTTTCACAGTTGCACCTCTCCAGAGAAGAAACCAAAAAAGAAAGAGGGGCGAAAAATTGGGATTCCATCTTGCGACATTAATTCGCATATTTGGAAGCAAAAGAACTGTTAGAAATTTAAAAAGAAAAAAAGAACCAAATATTATGAACGACGTCGACATCATGGACTTCTTAAGAGATGATGAAGAATTGACGAATCTAGCTATTCAAGTGGCAGCCGACCAAGCGGGTGGCTTAATGGCTATTGCGGCTGGCGACTCAACGGCCGTCGTAACGGGTATGGCGGGCGGCAACTCAGTGACTGAAGGCACGGGTCCGGAGGCCATCTCTTCTTGAGAGGAAACTTACATTTGTTGCAGTTATTTAATTTCATCTGCTTTAATAGTTAAGAAGTAGTTGTTTTTATTTTATAATATATAGGTAATTTGATTTGAATAATTAACAACAAGAACAACAACAACAATGCGATTGTTTAGGATTGGTCGTACAAGAGAAAGGAACTGATCGGTAAATATAAAGGGCTGAAGATCAATGTTTACAGCCGGCAGTTGATATGTTCTGATATCAATAACGAGTTGGCCAACGTTGAAGGGGCCTTGACTACTTTCCAGGGCTCGGTCTTGGTCCGTTTCTCCAATTTGATGATAATGCTAATGTCTCTGCAAAGGCAATGCATGGGGTTCTTTTGCGCGAGGTGACTCGTGTCGGTCAGAACCCGAACGAGGTGTGGCTCCGTATTGGTAGCCATTTTACCCGATTCTCCGCCCATGAGTATGCTGTGGTGACAGAACTTGCTTTTGGATCGTCTGCGTTTGACCCGAACTCAGCGCCTCCTCCTCCTCCATCGTCGATTTTCATTGAGAAATATAAAGGCAAGCGGATCACTATGCAGAAGTTGTGTGGTGACTTCATGGCGGGGCAGTTCCGTACCTCTCGGGATGTGATAGTGAGAGTGGCGAAGATGCTAATGCTGATGTACTTTATCATTCCTCATGACGACAGCAAGCCTCAGTATATTGATAACTGCTGGTGGGCTTTGCTTGAGGAAGACCAGATGTGGGAGAAATTCCCATGGGGGAGTTACTCGTTTCAGTACCTGTTTGACTACTTGCAGTCGGCCCAGTACAATAAAATGAAATATCATATCTACGGATTTCACTGGGCGTTTCTAGTATGGTGCTACGAGGCAATCCCTGAATTAGGTCGTACATGTGGAACATGTACCTCGGAGAGACGTCCACCACGGTTGGTTCACTAGGAACTGAGGAGGGTCACCCTTCTTGATACATTTTTTGACAAACAGGTATTATTTGATCCTAAACCTTTTTTATTGGAATCGTTAGCAAGTGATATCCGAAATTCTTTTTTAAGTCTTAACGATTTCTGATGATTTCTTTATCTTTATTTTTATGTTCTCTTTTTTAAAATTTAGTTGGAGGTGAATGAGACTCTGGATCTGTATGAGGAGGAGAATGGCGTGTTGGACTTCTCGACTTTGAATGTTGAGGGGCCTCGATTTTTGCGACGGGTTAACCCGGCCAGTCGCTGTATGCAAGACTCGGTACAACCGTCCACGTTGGCTCTGCAATCTCAAATTGCAGGCGACGCTGTGCACCCGAGGAAGCGGGCCCGGACTGAGGGTGAAGATAGTCCGATACTCGGCCTTTATTGTGGATATTCGGGTGTGCGTACGGGCTGAAATGGATAATGTTATAGCCAGAATATCCTATGAGGTGTCGGCAATCATTCTACGGGAGTTGCCGACTATTATTCGACAGGAGTTGGCCAATCTGTCGCACCCCCATCTGAGACAGCCTCCTCCCGAGTCCGAGCCAGCTGTCAACTCGACGAGACAGCGTTCCCCCACCCACTCCTCGACGAGACAACGTTCCCTCACCCGCTCCCATGAGAAACAGCGTTCCCCCACCCGCTCCCATGAGAAACAGCGTTCCCTCACCCACTCCTCGATGAGACAACGTTCCCCCACCCGCTCCCATGAGAAACAGCGTTCCTGCACCCCCTTCGAGACAACCGTCACTCCCTCCCCTAAGAGACAGCGTGCCCCCACTCCCACCTCCGAGACAACCATCCACAATCCCCTCACCGAGACAGCCTTCGATCCCACCTCCACCTCCGAGGCAACCGCCGCCAACCCCCCTCCACCTCCAAGACAGTCATCCCCAATCCCGTCCCCGGGACAAAGGTGTTGCAGTCCACTTCTCCTCCACTTCTTGGACGTGCTGTTATAAGTCCACATCGTCCTGACGAGAACAGACGGTATGCCAAAGATGAGCGCGCGTTTGAACGGTTCCTCAAATCCACAAATAAAGAAATGTAAGTACATCCAAACGATCTTTTATTGTTTATATTTAAAAAAATTAACTTTCTAATATATTATTTAATAAGAGGAATGTCGGCGTTAAATATGAGGTGGGCCAGGACTGGTTTAAGGAGTTGATTGATCCGGCTGAAATGATGTCGGAGGAGGTATGTATATGTTTGTCTTGTAAGATCTTAACGTATAAAAATGAATTGATAGATGATGGTTGGTTTGATTTTATAAAACAACACGTGAATGCATACTTGGGGATTATGCAAAGCAATCCACTATTTTTGGGGTTCCAGCCACAGGACAAGATGTTGGGCACTTATACCATCGTGCCGACTACGTTTTTTGTGAGATTATTTTAATCCTTTGTCTTTTTCTTGTCATTCCAATTTTACTAATAATTATATTAATTACATTATTATTTATTATTTTGTTGTATTTTATATAGTGGATTCTGGGGGAATTGGAGAAGGAGGTCCATGCTAAAAAGGAGCTAGCGGACTCGGACAACCTCCAAATCTTTATTCGCTATGCGAATGAGGGGGTCAGCGATTGGGGGAATCGGTGTACTTGGGGGAAGATTGAATCTGTAGGTTTTCAATGATTCCGAATCAATTAATATTGCAATCTTTCCTAAAAAATTAGTGAATTTCTCACAACTCAATTCAACAGATTATTGGAGTTGCGAACTTGTCGCAGCACTACGTAGCTTTCCAGATCCTTTTACTCGATGGGACGATATGTGTGTTTGACCCCCTACGGCATATGTATCAAAAAAAGGCGGACAAGCACATTCACAAATCCCGCGTCAAAGCACTCAAAAAAATCCAAAATCTAATTCCACTTATTGCGACGTATGAAGGAGTAGAGAGGGTGAGCAAAAAGTTCGTTTTGAAATTCATGAACCTCAAAAATACTATCTTGCAAGATGATAGAATTTCTTGTGGTGTATGCGTTGTGGAGATGGTACGAACTTTGCTAACGGGGATGAAGCTCTTAGACAAGTCTTACCAGCTGTGGGCTACGGACATGAGGCGCAAAATTGCTCGACATATTTTTCAGTTTAGTAGAGATCCAGAAACAATTATCGTCCAAGTTCTTTAATGACTCATGTTCATGTAATACATTTTTTTTTTTTTTGCATTATATTATATTTTTGTTGTTTGTTGTATGTATGTGGCTATTCTCATACCTGAAAGAAAAAAATTAAACTAAATTTAACGATGAAAGATGAAAGAAATAAAAAATAAACTTTCGAGTAGAAGTGCGAAGGGGGTATGCAAGAAATATGCGGCAATTCGCATAACTGAAAGATGAAAGAAAAAAATAAATAAATAAAAAATAAACTTTCGAGTACAAGTGCGAAGGGGGTATGCGAGCAATATGCGGCAATTCGCATACCCCCTCGCATAACTGAAATAACTGAAAGATGAAAGAAATAAAAATAACTTTCGAGTAGAAGTGCGAAGGGGGTATGCGAGGAATATTCGGTAATTCGCATACCCCTCGCATAAAGCCATAACTGAAAGATGAAAGAAATAAAAAATAAACTTTCGAGTAGAAGTGCGAAGGGGGTATGCGACCAATATGCGGCAATTCGCATACCCCCTCGCATAACTGAAATAACTGAAAGATGAAAGAAATAAAAAAGAAATAAAAAAATAACTTTCGAGTAGAAGTGCGAATGCAGTATGCGAGAAATATGCGGCAATTCGCATACCTCCTCGCATAGATGAAATAACTGAAAGATGAAAGAAATAAAAAAGAAATAAAAAATAACTTTCGAGTAGAAGTGTGAATGTGGTATGCGAGCAATATGCGACAATTCGCATACCCCCTCGAATAATTTTCTCGACTAATAGTCGCAGATTCATTCGCCTAACAAGAAAATAATTATTTAATGGGCGACGGACCGAATCGTACATCGAATCTCCGCATATTCGTCGCAGAACAGTCGCATACTTTAACTCATAATTTTCTCGCCCATGCTCATACCGGTCGTCTATCTATCGTCTAGTTCATCGCATATGTGTTCGTACTTTCTGGGGTGAAAAACTTAGCTTTTTACTGGGGGGTATGAAAAACTTGGTAGGACTTCAAAACGGGGTGAAAATAGCTATTTTCACAATGTTTATTATGAGAATGTCAAAACCAAAATGAAAGAAAATCACTCTTGAATCTAACATAAATAAATAACGAACTCATGCATCTATAATATACATTAGATCCTTATTTAGTTACTTAGTGTTTTATTATTAGGGACTCATTTTCATATATTTTTGTTGGAGTTTTAAATGTTATTTAAATCATTTTATGTTACAACATCACTAGTACGTAGCCCGTGCGATGCACGGGGCAATAATTATAATTGAATATATTAAAACAATGAAGCAATACTGATTAATATAAATTTTTTTTGAATATTAATAATTATTTATTATTTTATTGTATGATATATAATACTTTAATATATTTATATGATTATTTCATTCGTTATAAAATAGTTGTCATTTTCGATCCTATTTATAATTAAGGATAATGAAAATTTAACATATTCAAATATTAGCAATAAATAATACTCAGAGAATACTTATCTCTCTCTATGGTCTCTTATCCATACCTTGTTACAATATATTATTTTAATTTCTAAATAAGTTAAACTAAAGTTGAAAAATTATGGCAAATATTATAACCAACACTTAATTGAAAAAGATTGTAATATTTATTATTTGAAGTTCAAAAATTATTAATTTTAATTACATTAATATTATTTTATTTTAAAATTTATAATATTATAAATATTTTAATTTTTTTCTAATCTATTAATTTATGAGACTTGTTATGATATTGTGAATCACAATATGAATTTTTAAAAGTTGGTTTAGTGCAGTTATTTATAAAATCAAAAGATATTTTTGAACTTCTTGAATTAATGATTTTTGATATATGACTCGTTAAGAAATGAATAGAAAATCATATAAATTTGTTATTAATGTTGAGATATCAATATTTTATAGTATTGTGGTAGTTATATAAATAAGATTTTTGCAATTGATTTCTACATTTGTTGTACTTATATTTTGCAATGTTCTTACGTATATTTCGATCTACATATAGTTGGATACCCAGCAAACAGGAGAACACATGATTTGTTATTAAGGATAAAAATTTGTTTGCTAGTAAAGATAAATAGTTAAATTATTTTCTTTTGATATTTTAAAAAATTAGGGTTATAATTTTTGAAAAACTGGAGCGGTTGAGTTATTTATAATTCAAAAGATTCTAAACTAAATGATTTTTGAAGGATACGATGAAACATATTGTAGCATATGGTTGGTTACCAAATGAATAAGAAATTACCGTGATCTGTTATTAATAAATAAGATTCAAATGTACATTTGATAAATATCATAATAAAACTTCTATAATTGATTTTCAATTTTTATTTTGTAATAATATTTGCAATCTTATCGTGCATATTCAATTAATAGTTTCTAAGAAAAAATATATTTAATAGAGGTTTTTTTTAAGACATGTTGTATGGTTGGTTACGAAAAGAGTAAAAAAAAATTGCACTGATTCGTAATTAATATGAAGAATCGATTTTTTATTGCGATATTAATCACAAAATATTTTTCAGAATTAATATCACTTTATTTATATAGAAAGTCATGTTATTAATCGGATTGCACGCTTTACAACATGTAGGTATAATTTAATTTTTATTTTTTATAAAAATAAAATATTTTTTACTATATTTTCTTTAAGAGTAAGTCAACTTATTTAATTACAAAGTCAAAACTACTATTTTAGATTATTACATCAACATCTATCAATATAGTAGCTGTGACCTGTGCAATGCACGGGATGATATATTTTACTGAATGTTTAACATATTCTATACTTAAACTAATAGACTTGTTATATGTATATATATTTAAAAAAATCGGGTCAAAAAAAAAAACAAAAAAAAATCATAATTATTGAACATTTTATGTACACAACGTTTTTTGTTTGATTTGTTCGCGAACTATCACTAATGCAGACTTATATTATCAAAACACTTCAATTGCTGAACCAAATAATTAATTTTAAAAATTTTTAAATTATATATAGAGTATTTGTCATATAAATATACATAAAAGTAACAAAAATAAATGTTTTGCATATAAAATTTGTACGTTAAAGTGTTAATAATATGTATTTCATGACAAATATTTAGCATATAAATATATTATACATAGTTTTATTATTTACAAACAAAAAAATATTTTAAAAAATAAAAACTTAATAGAAAAATATATAGGGGCCGGGTCAACTGGGTTGACCCAGTCGGGTCAATGCCCCGGGTCACACCGGGTCAAGGCTAGGTTGGCCGGGTTTTGACCGGGTCTTTTGTTGCCCGGTCCGAATAGCCCACCGGGACCGGTTCCCGCTCCGGGTCGACCCGCTGGGCCGGTCCGGGTTGAAAAACACTGGGTGGATGTATCATACATAATAGAAAAACATTTTCTACTGATTTGTTGCATTTATGTAATGTAAATCTAGGGATGTGAATACAACCCGTATGATCGGGTTAACCGTGAGTTACCCGCATTTTCGTGTCGGGTAAACCCGAGATGATTGAGTTTCGGGTTCAGTTTAGGTAGAATTATGCTACCCGAATCCCGGGTCGGGTTAGGTGCAGGTATAGTAAGAAAACCCGTTACCCGACCCGATTACCCTACCCGTTTACCCGCAACCACTGAATCTTATATATATATATATATAGGGTCACGCTCACATGAGAATGGTGCTTAATGCGAGAAATAAGAATAAATTTTAGTCATCGGATCAAACGATCCAACAGCTATAAAAATATCTTATATTTTAAACACATTAAGGATAATGTGGTAATTTTTCTACTCAATTAACCCATGGGCCCCTCCTGATAATAACTCATCTAATTAAATTCAACCAACCACCTATGACCTACCCCACCCACCGACCCACTTTATTTCACCCACAACACACACACAGATCTGTTTTACACGCACAACACACACACTACACACACTACACACACACAGTGGCCTTCCCGCCGGACCATCTCCAGCTCCGCCACCAGCGCCGCCGTAAGAATCTCTCTCTCGCCGGCTTCTGATTTCTGCGGCGCCGCCGTTCAGAAAGGTTCCCGTCATGGAGGCCGACATCTCTATTCGTCGTCCATGTCCGCCGATCTAGCCACGCCGTCATGATGTCCGCCGCTTTAATATCAAGATGGAGCGGCGCTCGCGGCCGACCGGAGTCCAAAGCTTGCCGGCGAGCCCGACTAGAACAGACGCACGGCGATGGTCGCGATTGACCGGATTCCAGAGCCCCTCACGGCGGCGGCGGAGGGCCACTCACAGCATCGTCTCACCCGCGGTCGACCGGATGGAACACCTCGTTGTCGATCCCGACATGGGCGGCCGGCCATGGCAATCTCCTGCAATAGAAGACAAGCTGCCAAAAAAAAAAAATTAGGGATTGGTTATCTTTTGAGAATTTGATAATGTGTAGGGGCTTATTAGCAATTTTAAAAAAATTGACTATGTGTAGGGGTTTAAATCTGAAATTTTATAAAGTTAATAAAAAATATTATTTTTACGTACTTATATCTGCCTAACCTGATCAGTGCAATCCGGTTCAGGAAAGCAGGCGAGCTTGTGAGGGTTGCCTACTGTGTGATCTACAAAAAAACTGGAAAGAAATTTAGGATTTCATTTGCTAACAGACGGCAAAGGATTTTTGGGGGTTGCTAAAGCGGAGAAGACTTTGGAACTTTTAGAATATTGGCTTTCTTGCTTGCTATACATATATTTTAAATAATAAGAAAATAAAAATAATATAAAATATTAAATAACATAAGACTCATAATAAATGTATGTCGGACCGCACATTATCGGCTGAAACACTGCACATTAGTGTTAGAAATATTGCACGTTAATGTGTGTCTGACCGCACATTAGCGATCAAAATTGAAATAACCTTCCGTGTTTTGTACCGGAAAAAAAAAAGAAATAAACATAATTTTTGTGTTTTTTCTTATACATTTCAATTATTTTTAAAATTTAAGTTATTTTGAATTCGATAATTTCTAATGAAGTAAAGTTATTTTTATAATTTTAAAATGTATAAATTTTGATTATTTCGATAAAAAAATGAAAGAGTCGAGCTATATGAAAAATATTATTATTATGATTTATATATTTTTATGTATTGCAAGTGGACATTATAATTGTATGGATTGCACGTTAATAACTATATGATTGCACAATATTAATAAACAAACTAAAATTTTCGGTTCAATATTTTATATTTCAGTTGAATTATTATTTTTTATTAAGTTTATAGTTATAAAATCTCAGTAATGCACTTTATAAATCAACATGTTGCACTTTATAAAGCATCACGTTGCACTTTACAGAACACCACGTTGCACTTTATCACGATTATCAGATTACACTATATAGATCGACCGACCGAACTCGAAAATTTTCAACCATGAATTATATAAAAATAATAAAAAAATTACTAATATATTAAAAATAAATTTAATATAAAAAAATTATTTTGATTGTTTAAGATATTTTAGTATAAAAACTCAGTAATGCACTTTATAAATCAACATATTGCACTTTATATAACAAAACGTTGTACATTACAAAACAACACGCTGCATTTTATCACCACTACCAGATTGTACAAAATAAAATCGAAACCAACCGGACACATTTTTTTTTCAACAACTAATAATATAAAAATAATTAATAAAATTATTAACATATTATTATTGGTAAATACTAATAATACCGACTATCAGATTTCACAATAAAACACCGAAACCGGTCGAAATCAGAAATTTCAACCAGTAATGATATAAAAATAATAAATAACCTTATTAACATAAATATAATTTTAATATAATAGGATAATTCCGTTAACAAAACCGAATAAACCAAATAATTATGTTCGACTTGAATTTTATTTGGGACAAAAGATTGGTTAGTTCAATCTGCACAGTACAAACAGACACCGTGCACCATAGTGATGTGTGAAATGCACCATAGTGATGTGCGAATTGCACCTTAATGATTGTTAGATTGCATCGTATATTTCATTTACATATATACAATTTTTTTATTAAAATTGATAATATAAAACGTAATAAAAATAATATTAAATACTAATCATGTTTTTTTATAATAAATAATAATTTATGTCGGTTATAACTGGAAAATTAAACCAATTATGTCGAAACCAAAATTTTCTTTGATTTTATTTAGATAACAAAAAAATTCTATTATTATTATTATTATTATTTATTTTTATTATGTAGCAATATTATAATTTTCAGCCTGTGATTTCTCATACATTGTGAATTTGGCCCAAAGACTAAATTGAGATATAATTAAATTAATTACAAATGTACCCATGAACTCAATTAGACTCTCGCCTGAAGTTGCAGATCGTCGTGGCCACCGTCCGCCCGGTCCCGTCTTCACAACCCTGCCCCCGCCACAATCCACCATCGATGCCATCCAGTGATCGCCGCGACGAAATTCACGGCCACAGTCCACCGTCGGTCGCCGTCCAACAAAATCTGAAAAATGGCCGGAAGTGACGGCCGTCGACAGAGGGCGGCGGCACTCGGCGGAGCGATGGCTGCAGTTGGTGTACGAGGATTGGCCGACTGTGATGAGCTGTCGGAAGGGGAGGGTCGGGAAGGTTGAAGGTCGGGGAGAGAGAGGAGAGAGGAGAGAGAGAGGAGAGAGAAGAGAGTGGTTGTTGGGTCTGTTCAGATTTATGGAGGTGTGAGGAGAGAGAACGAGACTGAGGAAAGAGAAAGGAGGGTGAGGAGAGAGAGATATAGAGGAGAGAGAAAAGGTGGGGTGAAGTTGTTTAATGAGTGGGTCCCACTTAATTTATGTGTTGACCAACCTACCCTTAATTATTGGTCAAATACATATATTTGACCACAATATTATCAAATAATTACTGAATTGCCATTAATGATTGACTTAGTTTGACTTCATCATAACCATTGATATGCTTGATCCCATGGTCTAGATTTATTCTCATTTTTCACATTAAGAATCATTCTCATATGATCCTTTCTCTCTCTCTCTCTCTCTCTCTCTCNTTTTATTTTATTTTTTATGATTTTATTATCATTTTTTGTTAATGGTACAACAAAAAAATTAAATACTTAATTTTTAAATACTATATTATTAAATAGACTATAGAAGATAAATAATTATTTTTTATTATTTATTACAAAATTATAATTTTTTTTTTATTTTTGTATTGTCAAACTTAGTTAATAAATTATTTGTTACATTATAATTAATTGCGAAATTATTTCATTTTATTTTTTCATATGAAACGAGATGGGTCGGGTAAAGCCCAAATTTAAGACTCAGGTTACCCGTTTACCCGACGAAAACCCACTAACCCGTCAGGTAACACCCAACCCGAACCGAAGATCACTAATCGGATAACGTGTCGGATTTGGGTAGGGTAAATTATATGCGGGTCGGGTTCGTGTTTGCCAAAACTCATACCTGACCTAACCCGACTGATATAGCCATATAAAGATATACCGGTCCAAAGGCTCTCTACTCGACCGGATAAGTGGCTCAAACCGTTCACATGTCAACCTGAACCTGTCGACATGTTCAAGTCGACTTCCTCAAAGACGACTCTTCATATGATTAATGGCGAGAAGCGGCAGATCCCATTCAAGTCAACTTGAACATGTCGACTCCCCTGTAGTCGACATCCATTTGGGCAGACCAACAAGAGCGTAGCCTCCGAATAACTAGAAGATCCTGAGTCGACTCGTCCATGCTCGATGTCGATTCCTCCTACCTCGAGACGTGAGGCACACTGACGACTTCATACACTTGTAACAGACTCAAGGCTCTGCATTCTCCAAAGGATAGGAAGGAATCTTGTGATGACTCAGCAGCAAGGTGAGACGAATCGACCGGGGCAATTTAGACCTTTCAGATCCACCGACCGGAGCATTTTGGGTACTTCAAGTAAGTGTTTCCTCCTATATAGAGGAGAGGAGGTAACCCTAAACCCTAACTCCCATTCATTCTCCATTCTCCCTCATAGCTGCTGCGTAGCCTCTCTTCATCTCTCTCTCACATACTGACTTGAGCGTCGGAGGCTCTATGCCGAAAACACCTCCGGCATTGAGTTTTTGCAGGTTCTCTCTCTCGGTCTAGCAACGGTTCGAAGGCGATTCAAACAGATCTGAGCTTCTTATCACTACTTCACTCCAGATCTGGAAGTAGACCCATCATATTGGCGCCGTCTGTGGGGAGTTCTTGAAGGAATTAAGAGCTTTGAACCTAGCTCCGATATGTTTCTGATGGCTGAGAAGGAAGGTTTGCATAGGAATTTGAATGACGAGTTTAGGGGAGCGTGGACAGACAGGATACCACCACCACTCTCTAGCCCTAGACCTCCGGTTATGCAGATGTTGGGACTACCACCGTTTGGAGGACTTCCGCCGCCGGGAATGACTCTGGGTGGAGAAACGCCCGTTACTCCACCTGGGGTGAAGGTACAAGTGTTGACTCAGATGTGGACAAGTCAAAACCCTAATCCAAATGTTAGAGAGAAGAAGTTAACGGAGATGTCTCGACGCAAGGGAAAGCAAATCCAGGAGGTGCCGGAGCAGACACAAACACAACCCCGCATCGAGGAGCAGACTCTGACGATGACAAGGAGCGAGATGCAAAAGATGATCGCTGAAGCTGTGGCTGCCCAGATGAAGCAAGTGGTGCAGGTCGAGCAAAACCCTCATGTCGAGCAGAACCCGCGGGTCGAGCAACAGTCTCGTGTCGAGCAGCGGGCCCAATTGAATGTGCAACAAAACAGAAGGGCGGATGAGGAGGAATCCTCCATTCGAACCGTCAACCGGCAGGCGAGAGACGAGACGTTGGAGCAGTTTCTGGCCCAGGTCCGCGACTTGCAAGCTCGAGTCGGGGGAAGGAAGAGCAGAGTGGCGAAGGAACACGCATTCTCACAACAGATCATGAGGGTTGACTTACCTAAAGGCTTCAGGGAGTTGAACATATGGTACGATGGATCCACTAACTCGTCTCGACACCTGAGGAGTTTTGAGAACATGGCAGTGCTTCACCGCTACAACGACCCGGTGCAATGTCGCGCTTTCTTGACGACTCTGACAGGATCGGCCCAAGACTGGTTCCACCAATTACCAACTGGGTCGATTAAGGACTTTGATGGTTTTAGCTCGATCTTTCTAAATCAGTTTGCAAGTGTTAGGGTGCAGAAGAAGTCCTACCTCTCGTTGATCAGTATGCAGCAGAAGAAGGGCGAGTCGCTGCGAGAGTATGTGGCAAGGTTTACAAGGGCATGTGTCGAGTGCCCAACAGCGACAGAGGAAATCAAATCGGGAGGACTGACGAGGGGACTGCTACCAGGGTTGTGTAAGAATTCTTTGGCCAAGCAACCTGGTAGGAGCTTCGACGACGTATTGGGAAGGTGTGCTAAATACATGAATGTCGAAGAAGCAGAAATCGACTACATGCAAAGTATAAAGATGTCCCAGACCGAAAGTCGAGATGACAAGAAAGAGAAGAAGACTCATTCAACTGGGGAAAGGAGAGGATCACCACGAGCTGATAGGGGTGAGGGATGATCTAGGGGATGGACGCCGATTCAATACACACCTCTGTCGGCTCCCCATGCGAGAATACTGGAAGTAATGGAGAGAGAGATCCGGGACGACGTGGTGAGATGGCCGCGGACGAGGAAGGATAGACCAGTGAAGCCCAAAAGTAACTTGTAGTGTCGATTCCACAAAGATTATGGGCACAACACTGATGATTGCAGACATCTTAAAGACGAAATCGAGAGGCTGAAAAAGGCGGGTCACTTGAAGGAGATATACAAAGACCGCGAGAGGTCGAGCAGGAGGAGAGAAAGAAGCAAAAACCCTCGCAAGAGGGCAAGATCACCAGAGAAGGAGAAACTCCCACAGAAAAGGGGAGTAATTAACATGATTTTTGGAGGGTCGACAGATGGGGATTCCAATCCAGCGAGAAAGCCATATGCTCGAGGCCGATATGCAAAAGTCGAGGTACAGTAGGTCGATGAGAGTGGACCAGTGATGAACTTCGGACCTGCCGATGTGGGGGAAGTCGAGAGATCACACAATGATGCTCTAATGATAACCGCACAGATATCGGGGTACGAGGTGCAAAGGGTGTTTGTCGACACAGGAAACTCAGTGAACGTGATTTTCTATGAATGTCTCAAAAGGATGGAACTCGACATCGAGCTTACACCCCTAAACACGTCACTCTTTGGATTCAATGGATCAAAAGTTGCTCCCCTATGAGAAACCACGCTCGCTGCTAGGGGACGGTGGGTGACTTAAGGAAGGTGAAGATGGTAAGGTTTGTGGTGGTTGACGTCGAGTCAGCGTATAACGTGATCCTTGGGAGGCCGGCACTCAATGCCTTCCAAGAAGTGGTGTCGACTTACCACATAAAACTGAAGTTCCCCGTCGGAGATCGAGTGGGAGAGGCTCGAGGGGACCAGAAGTTGTCAAGAACATGCTATCAGATCGCGGTAAAAACTAACCAACGAGCGGAGATCAATGAGGGAAAGAAGCCAATGGCGAGTGAAAAGAGGCCGAGGGGGAGTGACCTCGAGCCCCACGGAGAATTGATGGAGATCCAAATTGGTGAAAGGGAGGATCAAACCACAAAATTCGGGAGAGAATTGGAAGACGAGTTGCGAAAACAGTTGGTGGAATTGTTGAAAGAATTCAGGGACATATTTGCCTTCTCTCCCGAGGAGTTGACGGGAATAGACCCGGATGTCATGGAACACAAACTCAATGTCGACCCCCTCAGAAAGCTGATGAAACAGCGACTCAGGCATCATGGAGCTGAAATCGACAAAGCAATTGAAGTCGAGGTGGACAAGTTGCTGAAAGCCAAACACATTAAAGAGATCCAATTCCCCGAGTGGATATCTAACATAGTAATGGTGAGAAAAGCACTGAACAAATGGCATATGTGCATCAACTTTCGCAACTTGAACCTGGCATGCCCAAAGGACCAATATCCTTTGCCAAGGATCGATCAGTTAGTCGACTCTACGGCCGGCTGTGAATTGCTGAGCATGATGGACGCCTCACAAGGGTACCACCAGATTCCCTTGGCCTCGGAGGATCAAAGTAGAGTAAGCTTCGTGACGAGCAAGGGAACATATTGCTATATCGTCATGTTCAAACCCAAATTGGGCTCAAGAATGCAGGAGCAACCTACCAACGATTGATGGATCGCATATTCAAACCCCAAATTGGACGGAATATGGAAGTCTATGTCGCTGACATTCTGGTGAAAAGCAAGTCCTCGACTTCACACCCGGACGATTTACGGGAAACGTTCAACACCCTTAGAACGTTTGGGATGAAGTTGAACCCGAGCAAATGTGCCTTTGGAGTAAAGGCTGGGCGATTTCTGGGATACATTGTCACAAAACAAGGAATTGAGGTGAACAAGGAAAAGGTGAGGGCCATACTCGACATGGCACCACCGCGAAACATAAGAGAACTGTAGGTCCTGACGGGAAGAATCGCAGGATTGAGCAGATTCATTGCTCGAGCAGCCAAGAAGAGTTTTCCTTTCTTTAAATTTCTCAAGAAGAAGATGACTTTCCAGTGGAGTGACAAGGCGCAGATGGCCTTTGAAAAATTGAAGGAGTTTTTGAGCGAGTTGCCCCTGCTGACCAAGCTTGAGCCAGGGGACGAGTTGGTGTTGTACATCTCGGTGGGGGAAGTCTCTCTGAGTTCGGTACTACTGCGAGAAGAAGGGAGTTCCCAGCAGCCGATCTATTACACAAGTCGGGTACTCCAAGGGGTGGAGACGAGATATCCCGAGGTCGAGAAGGCGGCCTTAACACTCGTGGTAACGACCAGAAAATTGAGGCCATATTTTTTGAATCATGCGATAGTGGTGAGAACTAACTTCCAACTGGGAGAAACATTGGGTCGATCTACTATCTCAGGTCGACTAGTCAAGTGGGCAGTCGAGTTGAGTGAATATTCCATCAAGTACGAGCCGAGACGAGCCATAAAAGCCCAAGCTTTGGCAGATTTTATTAAAGAAGGCACCAAGGGAGAGGAAAGGAAATGGATCATGCATGTCGACGGATCCTCTACAGCCAAAGGGTCCGGTCTGGGAGTCGTCCTCATGTCTCCCGAGGGCGAGCAGCTCAACTTCTCCATCAGAATGGGGTTTAAGGCCTCGAATAATGAAGCAGAATATGCGGCACTAATCAAAGGAATCCAACTCGCGATAGGAGGCGGTGCGACGGAGATCGCGGCGCATTCTGACTCACAACTCGTTGTGGGACAAATGCTGAGGAATTGCGAAATTAAGGAGGATCGAATGCTAAAATATGTTGAGGAAATCCAGAGTCTTATACAAGGCCTAGAAAATTTTGAGCTAACACAAGTCCCGCGAGAAGAAAACAAACGAGCCGACTGGCTCGTAAGGATTGTAAGCTCAAACGAAGGAAAGGTGGGACATCATATCACTACAACGCACTTGGAAGGAAGTGTTCTAAGTGAGGCAATGGAAGTCGACGAAAAGGATGATTGGAGAAAGTCGATTCGCGAACTCTTGCAGGGTCGAGTCCCTGCAGGGACAAGCAAAAGGCGGAAAAAGCTGCTCGATACCTAAGCAAATACTTTGAAGTCGATGGGGTCTTATACAAGAAGTCGTTGGTCGGTCCCCACCTATGATGTGTGTCAGAGGAAGAAGGAATCCATGTCCTGAGGGAAATACACGAAGGATGTTGTGGAGCACATATGGGATCACGAGCTCTAACTGGTAAAGCCCTGTGAGTAGGGTATTACTGGCCTAAAGTGCGGGTGATGGCGGAAAAACTTGTGTGAGATTACGATAAATGTCAGTGACACGGCCAAGTCACCCATATTCCAGCTGAATACATGACGACAATCAGCTCCCCAATTCCCTTTGCTCAATGGGGGATTGACTTGGTGGGCCCGTTGCCGATGGGAACGGGACAAAGAAAATTCTTAGTGGTCGCAGTCGATTATTTTAGCAAGTGGGTCGAGGCGGAACCCTTGGCTCGAATTACTGAAGTAAAAATGATACAATTCTTTTTCAACAACATCTGCTATTGATTCGGAGTCCCAAAAGTGCTAATCTCTGATAATGGAACTCAATTTCAGGTAAAGCGGATCCAAGCCTGGTGCCTCGACATGGGAGTTAAACAACGGTTTGCTTCGGTCGCACACCCGCAAGCAAACGGGAAAGTTGAGGTAACCAATCGAACTATAATCCAAGGGTTAAAGAAGAGATTGGAGAAAGAGTCGGGAGCCTGGGTCGACGAGTTGATGACAGTCCTATGGGATTATAGGACGACTCCAAGGAGCTCGACAGGAGAATCTCCGTTTCACATAGTTTATGAGATGGATGGACTGCTGCCGGTAGAAGTCGGCTTGGACTCTCACAGGTCAACATTCTATAAAGAAAAGAAAAACAAGGAGATGATCGAGGAAGCCCTCGACCTAATAGAGGAAGGACGAGAGGAAGCTTGGGTACGATCCGTCCAGTACAAACAGAAGATGCGCGCAACATTCGACAAGAAGGTCCGAACCAGATGATTCCAAGTGGGGGATCTCGTCCTCAAACGAACCGACGATCTCAAACATGTCGGGAAACTCGAAGCTAACTGGGAAGGACCCTATACTATCACAAAGGTGCTCGAGAGAGGTGCATACGAACTCGAGGATGGAGAAGGTCGACAACTCCCACGATCCTGGCACGTGATCCATCTCAAACTCTTTTACGCTTAAGGCAATTTTCAAACCTCTTTTTATACTGAACAATGTTCGAATCAAATTCAGTGATGAAATGAATTGCAAGTTTATGCTTCAATTATGTTTCTTATGTTTATGTGTCGACTTTATTATGATTGCCTGAAAAATTGAATTTTTCAAAACGGCTATGTAGCCGGCTAACTCTCCAATGAAATCAATTCAAACAACTACGAAGTTGTAAACTCTCGAGTGGAATCTCGAGCAGGCTACGAAGCCTTCAACTACGAAGTCGACTAACACAACTACGAAGTTGTAAACTCTCGAGTGGAATCTCGAGCAGGCTACGAAGCCTTCGACTACAAAGTTGACTAACACAACTACGAAGTTGTAAACTCTCGAGTGGAATCTCGAGCAGGCTACGAAGCCTTCGACTACGAAGTCGACTAACACAACTACGAAGTTGTATACTCTCGAGTAGAATCTCGAGCAGGCTACGAAGCCTTTGACTACGAAGTCGACTAACTCAACTACGTAAACTCTCGAGTGGATTCTCGAGCGGGCTACGAATCCCTCGACTACGAAGTCGATTAACGCAACTACGAAATTGTACACTCTCGAGTGGAATCTCGAGCAGGCTACGATGCCTTCGACTACGAAGTCGGCTAACGTTACTATGAAGTCATAATTCTCAAATGCAATCTCAAAGCACGATATGAAGCCTACGATTACAATGTTGATTTCAACTACGAAATTTCACATTTGATTTCAATTAACTTAAAAAGTCCACACAATGAAAATCAGCTACGAAGCTGTTAAAATCGTTGCTCGACTTTGACCAGCTCGCAAAGAAGGGTTGGGGAGAAGACGGGTTGAAAAACTTACGTTTAACAATTACGAAGCTGTTAAAATCATCGCTCGACTTTGACCAGCTCGCAAGAAAGGGTTGGGGAGAAGACGAGTTGAAAAACTTACGTTTCATAGCTACGAAGCTGCTAAAGTCGTTGCTCGTCTTCCACCAGCTCGCAAGAAGGGTTGGGAGAAGATGAGTTGAAAAACTTAGTGATTACCAGCTACGAAGCTGCTAAAGTCGTTGCTCGACTTCTACCAGCTCGCAAGAAGGGTGAGTAGAAGACGAGTTGAAAAACTTACGTTTAACAGCTACGAAGCTGTTAAAATCGTTGCTCGACCTTGACCAGCTTGCAAGAAAGGGTTAGGGAGAAGACGAGTTGAAAAACTTACGTTTCATAGCTACGAAGCTGCTAAAGTCGTTGCTCGACTTCGACCAGCTCGCAAGAAGGGTGGGGAGAAGACGATTTGAAAAACTTAATGTTTACCAGCTACGAAGCTGCTAAAGTCGTTGCTCGACTTCGCCTAGCTCGGAAGAAGAGTTGGGGAGAAGATATAAGGAACCAACAGCAAGATAGTTGAAACAAAGGGAACACAATAACTCGAGAAAGCGAGAATTAAAAGAAGTACAGTAAACAAGGAAGACGACGAGAAAAAGAAAAGCATTATATTAATAATGAGAGTTCGATTACATCCGATTCACCTCGACCTTTACAACTTTGAAAAGCAGGTCGAGATATGACAATAGAAAAACAAACAAAACAAGCAAACACCGGCATAACCCAAAAATAGACAAACACTGCTAAGACTCGGCATCCGACTTCTCGGCAGCGTCATCTCCACCTTCCGCAATAGTGGCAGTCTTCTTGGCATCGGCATCCTCCTTCTCCCTCTCATCAGCACCCCCGTCGGCTAGTGGCTTGGTCCCCTACTCCCCAACCTCCTCCTCATGACTAACCCCCTCTGGCCTGACTAATTCGGTCGAACCAACCAGGGGGGCGGGGGGAACCTCGAGTTGCGCGCTTAGGCTGGCTTTGCGAATGGCCCAAGCCTCGAGTCCCGACCACCACGGGTAGTCATCTGGAAGAGACGAGTCACCCTCATAGCCCTCGAGGTCGGGAAGCGTCTCCTTAACTGCCTCGCGGTCGAGTTTCCCAGCAAACTCAGACCCCTCTACTAGCGCCGCCCACGCGTCAAAAGTATAATCAAAATATTGGACGACAGCAGGGCAGAGCTTGTCGAGGAAAGTAGGGGAATTGCAGAAGGCTTTGACGACCTCCTGGCGATAAGTCTCGAGAAAGATGGCGACCATGCGGGACTTCAAGAAGGTTCTGCGCCCCTCCTCGATGCCATTCTCTCTCTCGACCATATACTCGTCATGGGCCTTTGCGAGGTTGCCCTTGAGCTGGTCATTCTGATGACGAGCCACAGCCTTGTCGGCCTTCAGCTTGTCGACGAGGGCTTTGAGGCCTCCAGATCCTCTTTCAGCGCCTCGATTTCCTGGCGCTGAGCCTCGCACTTGTCCTCGAGGGACTTAGTGGAGACGGCGGGAGCCTTACTTCCTTCCTCGAGGCAAAGGAGCGCCGCAGCCAGAAACTGCGAGAAAGCATTGAAGATAGATGAGAAATATATGAATAAAGTTTAAGAAAAATACAATACCAAGTCAACTGAAGGACAGGAAAAATACCCGGGAGAGACACTGAATAGCGTAGTTTGAACGCTCATGGAGGTTCCCCTCGACACGCTCCTTGTCGTCCTCGGGGATGAGGGAGTTGAGGTACTTAGCCACCTTGTAAGGCTGGGGGTGGTTCCAGAGCCTTGAAGGCATTTTCACCGTCATATCCTTGACAGTGATTGGAGAAGGGGACGGTTTCTCGACCGCCTTTCCCTTTCCCTTGTCGACCCTGCGGCATTTCAGGTCGTCGGGAATTAGGATAGCCGCCCGCTCATCTTGGGCCCTCTTTCGGGAAGCAGAGCCCGACGATTTGTGCTACTGGGCAGCACTAGGGTTCTCGACCTTAGATTTCTTTACAACCGTCGTCTCGGCTGCCGCGGCGGCGGACCTCGACCCAGATCCGCCTGTGGGTCGAGGGGGAGGAACAGAGCCGCCAGCCGACTGACTGGTCGGCTGATTCTTCTTCAGCTCGAAACGCTTGAGTGCCTTAACTTATAGTAGGAGAGAATTAGCAATCAAGTCGTGATGCGAATAAATAAAACTTGAATTTGACTTCACGAGAAGAAACATTAAGAGCTTACTAGGATCATCGAGACGAGGAAGATCCTCGTAGATGATGATGCGAGCATGATTGACCAATGCGCGGTCCTTAATCAATTGGCGAGCACTATAAGTGTGCTTATTGAGTTCAACCAACAACAGGGCGAACTCATCGGAGCGAGGACCGTTTATTCTATTTTACTCTAGAAGTTATCCAAGTATTTACATAAGGATACATGCCGGAAGCAGGTCGAATAAAAAAGTACTTCGACTTTCATTCGGTCACATTTGACGATAGATCGTCGAGGAAAGTGACGCCGGCACGACGACCCAAGCAATGGGCGCCTTTGGAAAGTCGGTAGCCATAGCAGTAAAAGAAAAACTCGGGCGAAAAGAATTTAAGTACTATGCGGGAGACGACTATAAAGGCTATCATGATGCGAATGGCGTTTGGAGAGAACTGATTTATTGGTATATTGTACATGTTGCTTATCAGCAGGAGCTCGTCTTGGATAGGGAAACGAAGACCAAAGACGACTTGGTCCACGAAAAATGTATGCCAGCCAGGAGGAGGATGTGCAAAATCACTGCCAGGGCCAGGGACGACCAACTCCCAGTCCGAAGGGAGCCCACTAAATTGTCTGAAGCTCTCGACCTCGGCTGCAGAGGCATAAGAAAAAGGATTTAGAACAGCTAACCTAACCACAGGGCAGGCTATCGACACAGTAGTTCAAGAGTCGAGAAGAGGAGCAATTATGGGTACAGACACAAGACTCGTCTTATACACAGGGATGTCTAAGAACCTAAGAGGTATACCTCGAGGAATTAGGTCGAGACGAGGAGAGCCTCCCCGAGAAGGGCTATTCGAAACGTCGACCAAATCGCCCGCCAAAAGCGCTTGGTCATATTCATTCCAGTCGACGATGGAAGCAGAGGTGCGAGAAGGAGAGTTGGGAGGTGGAAAAACAATCTTAAGGCCGGTCACTTGAACAGAATCAGAGCTTAAACACTCATCTTAATACTCGTTGATTTGACGACCAAGGGAGCCAGAGAGAGAAGACGAGTCGGAAGATAAAGAAAAAAGAAAAAAGAGGTCGAAGTTAGTAAAGTCATGAGTTAAGGCTTATCAAAACAAATAAGGTCGGCTCGCAAAGATCGACAGGGGATAAAAGGAAAAAGGAAGGGCAATTGCTACAGATAGCCGAGAAATACGAATAAGTCACACCAACTCGACTAACAAGGAGATAATGAGTCGAGATACGCAATCAACTCGGCCTAGGTAAATTATTAAGTCGACCTTAGTTGACTCAAAAAGGGAAAAGAGAAGAAGAGAAGACCACTAAGTCGACAGGAGTCGACTTAGCGAAAAAAAGAGTCGATCGCATTCTATAAATCGACGACCAACAAGGTAAAAACAGCAGATCCAAACTAAAACATGCGCATGAGAGATTCAACACAAAGACCATGGAAAAAAGTTGAAGAACACGAAGAACACTCCATGAATTTCAAATCCAGAAAATTTGAAAAAGGAAAAATCGACAGAAATTGGAGAGGTAAGAGAAAATAGTAAACTTACTCATGGTGGCTTGATTAGTTGAACTCTGAAAAGCTTGAAGTCACCGAAAAAGGAGAATGCCGGTGAATCCGAAGCGCGAAGATTGCCGGAGAATCAAAGGAAGTTTGAATATTGAAGAGTTTGAAAGCGTAAAAAGTGGTTTGATGAGAATTCAAAGTATATTTATGCACGATGGCAATGGATAATGACCATTGGATCAACAAGGGAACCAACGATCCTGATGAAGCGTGGAATCCGAAGAGTCAGCGGTTGAGGTGACGCGCATCATTTCAGTGTTTTCGAAATTTGAAATTCAAAAAGGATAACAGAGCGTCAGACTTATCCAAAAAAGCAATCATAAGAGGCTAGGGTGTATATCAATCAAGTGACGAGACGAGTTATCGACGCGGCAAGTTCAAGCAAGTGTTGCTTGAAGACATGACACTAAACCACACATCACCAAATTTACTCTTCAACAGTCGACTGCTTAGAGTAATTTTTGGGGGGGACTAGATGATATAGCCATATAAAGATATACCGGCCCAAAGGCTCTCTACTCGACCGGATAAGTGGCTCAAACCGTTCACATGTCGACCTGAACTTGTCGACATGTTCAAGTCGACTTCCTCAAAGACGACTCTTCATATGATTAATGGCGAGAAGCGGCAGATCCCATACTAGGCGACTTGAACATGTCGACTCCCCTGTAGTCGACATCCATTTGGGCAGACCAACAAGAGCGTAGCCTCCGAATAACTAGAAGATCCTGAGTCGACTCGTCCATGCTCGATGTTGATTCCTCCTACCTCGAGACGTGAGGCACACTGACGACTTCATACACTTGTAACAGACTCAAGGCTCTGCATTCTCCAAAGGATAGGAAGGAATCT
>BKCP01008737.1:813657-867828 GCA_008636005.1 Striga asiatica | reverse complement strand
CTCTCTCTCTAGATCTCATTCGAGCTTTATCTTCTTCTTGTTGCTCCACTGGTACAAGTTGAAGAAGGGTGTATTGAGTAATACAGTAGAAGATCTGTAGGTAAACCGAGACGAAATAGATTTTGACCTACAGAACTAACCGGAAGTCCGATTGAGACGTACAGTATACCCAGACGACTGTCTCGACGAGAGCTTTCCAGCGCCGCCGACGTCGCCGGAATCCGACGCTGCACGCGCCCTCACGCGCCGCCGGAAGGTGTCTGGCAGGAAAATTTCGTTTTGATCTGTTTGCATCCGTTTGATCCAGTTTTTGTAATATCCCATTCAGTAATTAATAAAAGTAATTATTTTAGTTCTAAGTTTGAACTAATTACTTTTATTAATAATGCTCGTTCCTAGTTCCGAGCCAGTTAATAAGTTAATAAATTTTAAGTTCGACTTTAAGTTAAAAGTATTCTCGGTTAAATTTTATTCAGTAATCGAGTCAGTTCATTAATAAATTCCGGTCCATTTATTTTAGAAATGGATTCTATTAGTAAGGATTAATTAATTTGAGATGTTCGACAAGATTTCTGATTAATTAGACATGAGTGTCTAATTTAATCAATTGAGATAATAAATTTATTTAGAAAAATTTTCTATTTAAATTTATTTTAGAGTTTAACCGAGATATTAGAATATATTTTTTTAAGTATAGCGAGAGTTGTTAATTTTTAGCCATTTTGAGTACCATCGATATTTTATCAACTTATAAAAATTTTTCCGAGACCAATTTGGAGTCGTAAATTCTTCAGCCATTAAAGTTATTTTTCAGTTCGATTACTATAGAAATCTTGGCTCAAAATTTTAACAAATAGCAGGTTTAGTGAATTAAGCAGATATTAAATAAAGGTCTTGGTACAAGTTAAAGATATATAAATTTTCTTTTCGATTCAATTATTTTCAAATAGAGGGCCACTATCAGTAAACTAAAGAAGTTGGCGTGATTTTAATTATTTAGACAAGTGGAACATGATTTGATTAGCTTTTCTTATACTAATCACACTTAGTCTTTCTCTATTTCACGCCATTAGCAAGATCATGTTTATTAAATTATATTTATTTCCTTATCCAATAATGTGGCTTTGTCTTTCTTCTTCCACACTCTCACGACATATGCATAAAAAAAAAAAAATAAATAAAAAATACTATATCTATGCATTTCTCTCTTCAAAGATCACACGCTATCATTTTTATATAAGTCTTTAGTAATTTTGTTGAGACATCCGTTCCACGCCATTATCTTAATATTTTTTTTTTCTCTAAGTCAAAAATTTTTTTTAGTTAGATCGATTTATTTAAATTGAATTAAGAATTTATTAAGTTCAGGTTAAGCAATAGAAATCAGGTGGGTTCATTTCTTCAAATGACACGTCCAAATTGTTATTGCTAAATCTATCATGCCAAGTTTAGTACTATAGCTTAAGTCTAAGTGTTTTATTATTCATTTATTTAATCCACCTCTTGGTATGTTAGATAAACATCAACTTGTCACCTAAGAAATGATAAAGCTCCATTAATTTCACGTAAGGACATAGGTGGCGTGAGGAGAGTATAATATATATATTATATTACTTCTTAATTTAAGTCAAAGTCATGATGTATAGATTAAGAGATGATCATGTCACCTTAGGCCATGACTAAGCATCTTAAAAAGGACATTAATATTTTTATTAAGACAAGTTTCTTTCTATTAATTAGTACCTCTTCATTTCGTATTTATATAAAGAGGTATTAGAGGTGGATTAGTTTTCATATTATTTTCCTAAAAAGTAGCTTTATAAGTTTTTCAATGCATAGATTATCAAGAGAGCCGAGAGTGTTTTTGTGTGCGGGTTTGGTGTCAAGAAAAATTATTCCGAGATTCACTTTGTTTATCCGAGTGGACTTATAACAACCTGACTTCAAGGAGTTCTTTGAAGGTTAGAATAAGTTTATTAAGTTTTCTTTTCAGTAATCATATGATATAATAAGAATTATTATATGGTTAAATCAATCCAAGGTTATGTCTAAGGAGTAGTTCGAATTTGTAATCATTTAAGCTTTAAATTCGAAAATTTAGTTATGAGCATGATATGCATAACCTGGCATGTTAAGCTTATTATGGATATTTCTTGTGTAAGTGCTGATTATATAGGTGAAAGAATTATGTCATTTGGCATAGTATAGCTTGAGTTATAAATTTTTGAAGTTAAGCATGCAAGTTGAATTTTATGTTCTTTATTTCAGCTGTGACTTTAAAATTTTAATAACTCCATATATACGCATGATAAAATTATGGAATTTTTACGACATGCTTATATATGGGTTAAGAATATGACTGCCAAATTTCATGATTTTATGTTGAGAAATGAACGAGTTAAAATATTTATATGGCATACATGTCAAGATGATTTTATATGCAAGAGTATTCAGTACATGGTTGAGTTTTTAAAATGAAATTTTTAGGAAAAATTCTTATATGAGTGATGAGCAATTTGACCAAGTTTCAGCTCAATATGTTGAGTATGTGATTTTATAAAAATTGTTTCAAGTCTAGTATATTAAGATCATAATTTAATGTTATGATTAAAAGTTGAATTGTTGAGTATTAAGTTGAGATTTTAGTATCAAGTAAGTTTAAGATAAGTTTAATAGTTTATAAAGTTTTATAAATCATGAATATGATGTTGATAAAAGTAAGCATATTTTAAGTTTAAATCAAGTATAATGTGAAATATAGTTATTTTCACATTTGAGTTATGATATACTAAGTATAATACCATATTAATGTTTATAAAGACATGATTTATACAAGGTTAAGTAATTGACCTTAAGTATAAGTAAAAAGAGAAGTTAAGTATAAACTTGAGAAAAAGCAAGTTTAATGAATTTCTATAAGATTTGGATAAGTTAAAAATCCTAAAAATCTTATTGAGTATATGAGCATAGTACTTAGTATATTTGTTTATATTTGATGTAACTTGCAGATACGGTACCAGTACAGCACTTATCATTTTTCAAATGCTTTCAAAGACAAAAGGTGGGGACCCTGAACGGGTATCACATTGAGTACGATATGTGATTGGGATGAGGAGACCATCAGTTGTCTCAAAAGTTATATCCCGAAGTTAAGGTTTATTACGCTTGGGATGAGGAGGCATTAATTTGTCTCATAAGATTATATCCTAAGTTCTGGTGGAGGCGAAACGGGCCTTAGAAATATCCATCAGAGTGTGCACACGTACCCGATTAACCATCGGCCAGAGAAATGAAAGTTTAAGTTTAAGTTACCGATCAGATATCGGTTTATGATTATCCATATTCGTTACTCACCCCCATGAGTTTTAATTTCAGGTAACAGGTTGAAGAGGAGGTGTGAGTGGAGCAGTGTTGGTGTGGATCGTGGATTCAGATGAAGACAAGCTTTGATACGGACATTTAAAACAGTCTGTATAATTAACCACGTTTTTAAGTATTTCCGCTATGCACATTGAGTATTGAATTTGCATTTTAATGAATTTTAGATACAAGTTTTTACCATTATGAGAAATATGATTATGGTATTTTAAAATGCAAGTTTAAAGGAAATCTGTTTTAATTATGTCTAAAGAAGTATTAGACAAAAGTTTAAAGATAAATGGATTTTCAAGATGATGAGTTTGAGTAGCATTCCGAGTTAGTCGCAAAAGATTTCGAAAGAATTAAGTATATTCGAAGTAAAAGTTGCGAAAAATTTACTCTGATAAGCGGGGTGTTACAGTTTTGATCTGATCTTGTTCGTGCAACCCAAGACGCGTGTTGCGGTCAATCAATTGCGGTCAACTGTTCGTGGTCAACCAGATCTACATAAATTTTAAGCCGTAAGTTCTCTACGTCAAACCTTTAGATCCGCTGCGCATAGGTTTACGTTTGCTATTGAATTCGTGATTTGTACATAACGAGATCCTCACAGATCCCAACATTGTGTGCATGCATCCCGTTCCACTCGACACTTTCATGTTGGGCACATTTATTGATATATATATATATGGGCCAGAATATCACTATACAAAAATATTTGAAGTCATACAATGGCAAGCAACTACTGAAGTAAGTAACTATCAAATAACCAAAGTTCATTATGTACACATATGCATTAACATAACAAATAAACAAAAGTTCTTATGCATAACAAATAGGCACCAGACAAAGATAGTAGTGTTATTGACAATGGACAAAATTTGACTGAATTTAGTATAAGAAAATACCAATATTTTTCCATGACATTGTTCATGTGTGATTTTACACCATATTTATATAGTATCTAGAGCTTATTCATTGCATTATTGGTGTATATATTGCATTATTGTTCTTTAATTCTATATTTGTTGGAAATGTATTACACGCGCTTGTTTTGTAGATATTTCCACATATTTGTAGAGACTTTGGCTATTGGAGGCGCACGATGAGTACCTAGGACCCCCGGGATGATGAAAGATTGATGCACGGATGAGAAAAATGGAAGAAACGAGTGAAACCAGCAAAAACGAGCAAGCATGTTTGTGACAGGGGCATCATGACCATGTCAGAGGCCGTGTCACCTCAACAAAGCAATTTTGAGGATTTATACATGACACGGGCTGCGATACGGCCAGTGACATGGGCAGAATGGCCGTGTCGCGTGCGTAAACTGTTTTTTAATTCTTGCTTATTTTGATGAGGAGAAGGCTTTTGGACACAAAAAAAAGGCATATTTAACCTATTCTCTAAGGGAAAAAGGGGATTACACAGGAGAGGAGCCCTAGAACACACAAGAGAAGCAATTGAGAAGCAAAAAGAAGATCAACTACGAATGGATCAAGTAGATTGAAAGATCGACAAGATTCCTAGTTTTTCTTCCTTCTTTCTTTTGAACTTTTATTTATCATGTTGATTTCTAATATGTCTAAGTTTCAAACATGAGTGGCTAGTTTATTTGATTCTAAGACTTGGTAGTAGATTAATATCTTGGGATTTTGGATGATTTATTATAATTGATTGTTTTCTTTTGAACCCTATTCAAATATTTTGTTCTTATTTCATGTTTAGCACTTGGCCAATGTTTTTACATGTTTGACAATATTGTTCATAATTCGAGAGATGAGTTCAATGTTAGGTCATTAATATTTGACACAATTTACTTGCTCGAATCGAGAGATTAGTAGGTTGTTGTGAGGATATTAGATCTTTTAATCTATTTGGAGTTGAATTGCATGTGTTGAGTGGAGACGCTAATATATGTTTAATCTACGGTTTTATCGATCTTGAGAGGGACGATAAGCTAAATTTGTGATCATCTTATAGTGGAGATAAAGAAAACATTGGTTGTGATATTTTTGAAGGAACCCAACTGTTAATTGAAACCATAGTCTTAGAAGCTATCATTCTCGTATATTTTCTTACGTATTTTTCTAGCTAGTTCTTTATTGTTGCTTTATTTTTCTTTGATTATATTTTCTTAGTTTAGTTAATCCATCTCATATTCGATTGTCTAAATAAAGTTGACACTACCATAATCTCTTGGGATACGACCTTGCTTGCCACATATTACGAGTGAAGCCATACACTTGCGGTCGAGCTTTAAAAATATAGGCGAACAAACATCCATATATATGTTACAGAATAAAAAAAACAACCAAGTTAGTATTATGTTTGTAGATATTCTCTCGTGGAGAGCGATGAAATTCTCTCGTGGAGAGCGATCTCATTGGCCGAAATTCTGAACTATTCTGAACTATTCTCGCCGGATTTATTCAGGGTTAGCCGTCTTTTTCGACACTACTATCCTTTGTCTTCGTAGCGTGCAGCAAATTTGGGCGTTTTCTTCATTCTAGGGTTCTCCAGTCATGGGAACTGATCGATGCGTGGGGCAGGATGAAGACCTTGCTATTCGATTACAGGGCTTCTCATTATCTGATAGAGAGCACAAGTTCATCGACATCGCTAAAGCAGACATAAAAATTAGTGACGAAGAATGTAGACGAAGTTTATTCGGGAAAATCATAGGGGATCGAAGGGCCAGCTGGATAGGAATAAAACGCTCCATGTCAAACATCTGGCGACTGCAACAATCCATGGAGGTCAAGGAACTCGGACCAAACTACTTCCAATTCATTTTTCAAAACCGGGACGATCTCCTCAAGGTCTCCCAAGGAACCAATTGGATTTTTGATAACCAATATCTCATTTTGGCGGAATGGCAGGAGGGACTATCTTTGAACCACCACACATTCTCAGAACTAGACTTCTGGGTACAGGTCTTCAACATTCCTCTAAATTGGCTCAGCACGGAGGTGGGGTTAAAAATCGGAAGTGTTTTCAAAAGGGTTAATAACGTTGTTGTAGTTGGTGCTGGCAGCCATGGGGGCCGTATTATGCGTTTAATGGTCACTGTGGACCTAAAAGAAGCTTTACCTCGCTGCGCTCACATTAGACTGGATAATCGAGAGGCGACTGCAGGGTTCAAATACAAAAGGCTGGTTAATCATTGTCACTACTGCGGTCATATTGGTCACCTGGAAAGAGACTGTGCTGTTCGAATCCAAGATATCAAATCCAACACCGTGAAGGAAGGCCAGTTTGGCAATTGGATGTGTGCTTCTGACTTCCAAAACTGGTCGGGCTTAGGAAATTCTAATTCTCGGAGCCATCATCAATCTGATACCACTCCATCCATGTCGCAACCTAACCCTCCCAATACTTCCAATAGCCAAGCAGAGGATAGCAACCAAATCATCCCAGCCCGAGAGGAATCTTCTCACTTCCCATCTCAAACAGAGGAAACTCCATCCCCTACCCAACCACAGCCAAATTTGAATCCCACACCCAACTCTATCATGATGATTGAAAATGCCTCTTATTCTTCTCAGGGTCACATGGACATTGAGCATAACAACCTCCAAATAACTGAAACCTACCCTGACTCCCTGATAGTTGCAAAAGCTAAAGGCAAATCTTGGAAGAGATCCACCAGCAAGGATGGTCGCCTCATGCGACAGGAGGATCGAAATGCCATGGTACCTGCTTCATCAAGTGGCAAAAGACAAAGAGAGGACCAGGACACACCAATTGAGGGGGCTGATCTTTCCCTTCAGTCTATTTCCGAAGACCGCAAGAAAATTAAGATCTCAAAAGCACAGGTGGGGGTTGCCAGCCTCAAATGGCACCCGAGTGATAAATGCTAGCTGCGGTGTGGAACTGTAGAGGGCTGGGTGGGCCCTCTACGGTTTCCCAAATCCGAGAGTCGTGCAAGGCTCACCACCCAGTTTTTCTTTTTTTATCTGAAACCAGAAATAAGAAAGGTTTTGTTAGATCAGTCTGCAAAAAGTTAGGCTTTGAAGAGAGATTCGCAATAGTTGATCCTCATGGCCAAAGTGGAGGATTACTACTTCTCTGGGATACTGAAGTTATTATTTTGCAAGTCATCAGCAAATCGTTCTACATTGTTGTGGAGTATACACTTAAGGATGAGCCCTCATCTTGGGGCATCTTTATCTATCTCAGCACAGACAAATCGACTAGAATTGGTCAATGGGATGATCTTCTAACAGATAAAGCTCAATGGGGAGAGAGATGGTTTATCATGGGAGATTGGAACGACATTAGATTCAAGGAGGACAAGAAAGGTGGAAGAATCAGAAATGGCAGTAGCCTTCTAGACTTTAACAATTTCATTTCAAATATGGAGATGGAAGAACTAGCAATGGCAGGCTATCCATATACATGGGCTAACAACAGAGACATGGAGGGCTTTGTGGAAGAAAAACTAGACCGTGCTTTTGCTTCCATTGGCTGGCTAGACCAACATCAGAATGTAACAGTGAAGAATGTGTTGAAGGGAGCCTCTGATCATTCAATGTTGTTACTTGACACAGGGCCTATTCATCCAAAATTCAAGAAGAGATTTAGCTTTGATAAGAGATGGTTGAGTATGGAGGGCTGCTCAGAAGTGGTACATAAGGCTTGGGCTATTCAACAGCTTGGTACTCCCTTGTACATTCTGAAAGAGAAAATTAAGGCCACTAGGCTAGCCCTTCTACAATGGAGCTCCCAATTCAGGGCTCAGAGACAAAAAGAAATTCAAGAACTGACACACCAACTGGAGACCCTAAATAACACAGGGAGAGAAAAGGACTGGGACAGCTGGGACAGAACCATTAGAGATCTCAACACAGCTCATCAGCTTGAAGAGCAGTACTGGCAACAGAAGGCTAGACATTTATGGTTGAAACATGGGGATGGCAACACAAAGTTTTTTCATGCTTTTGTCAGGCACAGAAGGAAACTAAACTCCATTACAAGGCTGGTGGATACCAATAACCGAAGCTTTCAATCTCAACCAGCCGTTTCAGAACATGTCACAGATTTTTATGATGCCCTGTTTACCTCTGAAGGCTCTTGGGGAGGAGAGAACCTGCTAAACCTCATTCCACAAACAATAACAGCTGAGATGAACAACAACTTGCTCAAACCTGTGGAAGAGGAAGAGGTTAAATCAGCTCTGTTCAGCCTTGCTCCAGATAAGGCTCCAGGTGAAGAAGGCATGAGCCCATTCTTTTATCAGCATTTCTGGGACTGCATTAAAAAAGATGTCATAGCTGCAATCATGAGTTTCTTTTCCTCTGGCATGATGCTTAAGTATTGGAACAAGACTTTAATCACACTGATTCCTAAATGCCATAACCCTGATAACATTGGCCAATTCAGACCTATAAGCCTCTGCACTGTGGTGTACAAGGTTATTTCCAAGCTGTTAGCTCTGAGATTGCAAGTCTGCCTGGATCCCTGCATTAGTTCAAGTCAATCAGCATTCATAAAAGGGAGACAGCTCCTAGACAATGTGATAATAGCACAAGAAGTTTTTCACTTCCTAAACAGACACAGAACAGGTCACCATTGCTTTATGGCTTTGAAATTGGATCTCATGAAGGCTTTTGACGGGTGGAGTGGAAGAGTCTCCAAGGAATAATGCTGAAAATGGGATTTGCCCCTCTGTTCATCAAGCTGATTCTAGAATGCATCTCCTCTACATCTCTGGCTTTTAACATTAATGGGTCAATCAGCAAATCAATATTCCCAACAAGGGGAATAAGACAAGGAGACCCATTGTCACCATATATCTTTATTGTTGTTGCTGAACTGCTGTCCTCAATGATCAACAATGCAATCCATTTAGGCCTATTGTCTGGTGTCAGAATCTCCAAGGAAGGTCCCTTGCTTTCTCATCTTCTCTTTGCAGATGATGCATTGCTATTTTGTAAGGCTAGTGTGGACCAAGTTCAGAATTTGCTGACCATTTTGGAGAATTTCAGACTGTTCACAGGTCAGAGGGTGAACTTGAGCAAATCAGCTGTATTCTTCAGCAAGAACACTCCCCCCAACTTGCAAATGAATATCTGCACACAGCTTCCTGGAATCACAACTCATCAATCCACTAGGTATCTTGGCTTGCCACTTGGAATTGGGAAATCAAAGAAAGAAGCCTTTGATTTTGTTCTTACTGCAATCAGGAATAAACTTAACAGTTTGAAGAACAAACTCCTCTCTCCAGCTGGGAGAGAGGTATTGATTAAGGCAGTTCTGAATGCTATTCCCATATTCACAATGGCTTGTTTCAAACTACCAGTGTCCATTCTAAAAGAGATTTCCAGCATATGTGCCTCTTTTTGGTGGAGCAAAGGGGAAAATCATGACTCAGGCATTCACTGGAGAGCATGGGACAAATTGGCCATTCCTAAATCAGAAGGAGGCTTAGGCTTCCAAGATGTGAAACTGTTCAATGAAGCTCTCATTTGTAAGCAACTATGGAGAATCACAGCTGAACCAGACCTTTTGGTAAGCAAAGTTCTCAAAAGCAGGTACTTTCCCTCCTCATCTATTTTTGATGCCACTAAAAATCAAAACTGTTCCTGGTTGTGGAGTTGTTGGCTGCAAGTCCTTCCTATTTTTGCTAAAGGATTCAGAATCCAAATAAGAAATGGACAGTCAACCAAAATTTCTGATGCTAACTGGATTCCATCTCTGAGAAGTCCAAAGCCTAATCTGCTAGACATAGCAAGGGACCATCTCATTTGGGTCAAAGATCTTTTACACACCAACGGGAGAAGCTGGAATGAATGGTTGATATCACAGGTTTTCAATTCAGAGGAGTGTCAGGCCATTTTGAAGATCAACTCTCTGAATCCTGACAAAGAAGACAGGATGTACTGGGGCTGGGATAGCAAGGGAAAATTTTCAGTCTCCTCCTCTTACTCTTACCTCATTGACCAGAAGCTTCAAAAAATGGATATTCCACAATGTAGCAGCACCTATCAGTCTGTCATCAAAGCAAGGGAAAGGACATGGAAATTGAAGGTGCCTCAGAAACTTAAACACTTCTTATGGAAGTGTTGCTCAAACATTCTACCTGTCAAAGCCAATTTACTGAAGAAAGGAATCCATCTGGATCCCATATGTCAAGTCTGTGGTGATGGAACTGAAACTGTGATCCATATCTTCTTCCAATGCTCAAAAGCTAAAGCCCTTTGGGACATTTGCCCAGTGCTGTGGGATGGCCTCGGTACAGCTGAAATCAATTTTAAAACTTGGTGGTGGCAGGTGTGCACTATCCCAAAATCTGAAGTGGCTGAGGCTCGCATCCAACTCACAACCTACTTATTATGGTGGCTATGGAAGTCCCGCAACTTATGGATATTTCAAAAGACTCAAATGCCAGTTACAACAGTAATGAAGGCAGCCATGAGGGAATGGAAGGAATTCTCAGCTATTTCTTAGGATCTCTCTCTGTGGTTTTTTACTATTAGTTTGTGTTAGTTGGTTTTGTTGATTGTCTCTAGCTTTCTTTTTCTGTTTTCTGGAAATGTACTTGCTGTACTAGGCATTGGCAGTGGTATGGTAGGTTGTTTCTTTTCCCTCGCTTTTTATTTTTTAATATCCCGTCTGTGGGATTTCTAGGCCGCTTTATAGCGTGTCCTCTCATTTTTCTCTTATTCGGCTGTTGGCCTCGTCTGTATTTGAACATGGTTCCCTTTGAGTTATGGTATATCATCTCTTTCGTTCCGAAAAAAAAAAGTATTATGTTTGTAAAGGATGAATATGACCTAATAGCAATTTAAGAAAGATTTAATTTTCGTTTTTTATTCTAAGATCTTGCGATAACAATCCTAGAAAAAAAAATTCTTTATTAATGACATAACAAAAGTTTATAGATTTTATCACATCAATAGTTATGGTATTACAAAACAATAGAAACTATATACATTATTTAGGCATAACAAAATAGAAAGAGTATTCTGTTACCTTATAGCTACAGGAACTCAAAACTATCAACTTCACCAGAACCAAAGCAAGAGTTTCCAGTTACCAAATAGAGGAATACCTTCAAAACAATAATGACAAAAAACAAAGAATTGGAGTGAGCCAAAATATGTCAACCCAAAACTTTTGCAAAAAGTAAATACTATTCACCTGCACACAAACAAAAACACAGGATCTACAGCCCAAATAAATACTTTTATAATGTCACAAAGATAATAATATTTAACTTTATTAATAGGCAAACAAACAAAGTTTAGCACTTTCTTTAAGAACCTGGACAAAATAATCACTGCAAAATGCAAAACTGGCAAACAAAGAGAATGATATAGCATGTGTAGGTTCTTAATACATTAGAGTCTATAACCCAAAAAAATGACTTTATAATTTCATATAGGTATAAATTGCAGAGATTTCATCCTTCTGTAAACAAACAAAATATATTATTTTGTGCTTTACAAACTGATCAAATAAATCAACCATGTATTGAAAAGCCAATAACTAACAACAAATATATTTTAACAGGTAGTTGTTATTGTTATTTGTAGTAGATCTCTTCTGATTTGCTAGCAGGAACGGGAAGAACAAAGAGTAATATACCACTTCTTAATAGCAGAGGAAACTTTTCTTGCATGTACAATGGAAGAGTTAAAGTTTATAGAGAGTCTGCTAGATATACACCACTTGAGGTGTATTATATTATTAATAATCATACATATGACATAATTACTGAAGCAAACATCAAATCAAGATGCTTAGGGCAAGAATCCAACGGTACAAAATGAACCAACATTCCCATACACCGTACCCAAGAAAAAAAAAAATCAAGGCTAACGCTGCAAGAAAATATATTTGAAAGACATTAGGCTGATTTTATTGGCAAATATTTTAATAAAATGCCACTTGAAAGCACTGAAACACTGCTGATCACATATATCTGACCAAACACTACAACAAAGATTTTTTTTTTTTTTTTTNCATAATTCTTTACCATATATGTGAGCTCATTACATAAGAGTAAAAAAAAAGTCCAAGACAATAAGAATAGGTGATTAAACTGTAGAGACATCACAAATAAAAACAGCCCAAACCAACCCAAAAACTAAGTGGGCCTCCACAACGGAAACCTAACAAAAATTAAACTGTGAATAAAAATTGTGAGAACAAACTTAACTTTCCTGAATTTGCATCTTCATTAACACCTATTGTGTAACAGCACACCAAATTTCCTTATCAGCTGCAGCATAAAGAAACAAATATCAGAAAATGTATACCCTAGAGAAATGTGTGAGATCTTTTAGGTTAATATGACGAAATTTCGAACAAAAGAATATGCAAATTACTCCTCACGAATGTTGAAATTAAGAGGGCACAAGAAATTTTGACCAACAAAAAAAAAGATATAGAATGACACCTTTATTGCATAAGCAAAAAGCAAGCAAGCCGTTACAGCAAATGCTTCGCCCAGCAAAACTGGACTAATTTGCCAAAAACGACGACAGAAGATGCACTGAAAGCGATGGCTGAGGACGGCAATCCCAACGGAACCATCTGTAAAAAATGTCGTGCACAGAAAGAAAATGCAATTGGGCTCCCAAAGCGTATAATGCGAAATGAAAATGCGTCGTTTCAAATTCTGTAATAACGCCGTCTTTTTGCAATTAAAATAAAATGGCGTCGTTTTAAGTATTGCAAACATAGTCTCTTCAAAGAGAGGCTCCACGCGTCAAATTAAGGAAGCAAAAGTATCAATTTTTTTTAATATCAATAATACACGTGTCAAGTAAAGGAATGAAGTGATTCCTTTTTATTAATATGAATATATAAGATATATGCATGAACGTCAAATCGAAGCCCGTTAATTGATCATTAATTGATATATAACACATAAAAAACTAATAACATATATAAAAGTTATTGACTTTTAAAATTTATTTATAATTCAAGTTAGTCAATTGTTTTATAATTTTAAAAATCTTTATATATGGTGAATAGAAGTCCATATACTACTCTGAAGTACCATAAATTGACCTACAAGATTACGTATAATTTTAAAAATCTTTATATATGGTGAATAGAAGTCCATATACTACTCTGAAGTACCATAAATTGACCTACAAGATTACGTAGAACTGATTTTCGACATATAGAATTATGAAATACCATATATACATTAACATTTATGCTCGGAAAACATTGAATTGTGTAACCATACATTAACAGATAGGCTCCGAAAACATTGTATTTGTATAGGAGGGATGGAACAATGAAACTAAAACTTAAATATGTAGCTCCACTATCAATAAATCAATAATAAACGTTTTAAGTTTATTACTTTGTTTAATTAAATGACATGTTAACTATTATTTTCTTTAATATTACCCTGTCAGTCTAAAAAAACATCATGAAAAAATGATGGAGTGAGAAAGAAAAAAAATAATAAAAAAATAATTTAAATGTCTATTTAGCATCACCATTCATTTAAGATGAAAATCTTTTTTTTTTTATTAATAAAATTGCACAAGGTGCGAAAAGAAAGCAGTCAAAAACTGAATAGTACAATCAGATGTTATAAAATTGAGAAGCAAATCCAAAAATCGCCTAGAACCATATAACAACGCTAGAATGACAAACTCGCAATTATACTAAAACAACTAACACAACTAAACAGATCTCAAGAGGATAATCTTTATTTATGGATGCCGCAACATCGTAAATAATTAACATGTTTCATTTATTAAAGCAGTGTGCATTGAATTTGCATCATCAGATATTGGTCTTACATCATCAAAAATAAATCCACTAGTACTCTGGAGATGCGTGGAAGACAACACAAGTGCATTATCTATATATAGCGGAAAAATGACGAGGATAATAAGATATAACAGGGGGAAATATTTTAATAGTGTCTATAGACTTGACAAGTTGGTAAATATTAATATGTATATATATAATTGTTGGCAAGTTTCAATAATAATCAACCAACAATTAATAATAATAGTATTTCATTTAATAAAAATAGATGTTAATTTAATAAAATATGGTCAACATTTAATAAAAAATATGTAATTTTCAGTTACACGATTTATTTTAACATGTCCCATTTTGTATGGTGCCCATTTTTGTATCGTCTTTTTATGTTCTAAAATATAAAATATTTTTATTTTTATTTTGATACTATATATATTTTGTTATTATATAAATACATATTTCACAACTAATTAAGAATGAAAAAATGGATGAGGGGTCAGCAAAGGGCTCTCGAAATTTCGCCCAAATTCCCGATCCCTATTTCCTCCATCGTCTTCCGTCATATTCGTCCTTAATCTAGGCCTTCTTCGGCGATTAGCCGTCCCATGAGCCGACGGATGACCGATAGCCTCGTCATCTTGCCCTGATTCCTTGCTTTCTAGTGCCTCTGCACTGATGGCGTTTCTCCTCTGCCGTCGGTAGGTCTCGCCGATTCTCGACTGCCGATGATGGTCCCGCCTTCTGATTCGCTGAGTCAAGTCACTGGTGGTTGCCGTTGGTTGCCTTCATCCTTGGAGCGATTCCGCCGATGGTTCGCTGACCGGTCCCAAGTGGGAGGTCGTCCGCTATGCGTTTGGTTCGAAGTGGTTCGAGGTGAGCAACTTCGTTGAGGTGAGTGGTCGGGGTTGGGTGCGACCCTGGTGACCGGGCTCGTCTGAGTCATGTCGACCGGGGCTGAGATCATTGATTGGAGCCTGTGGAGACGTACGTCTGTTGGTCCGGTCTCGGACAACTAGTGTGTGGGGGTCTGATTGATGTTCCTCTAACTATGGGTCGGCTTCATCCTTGGAGTGGTTCGAGGCCCGGGACTCGTCCTTGCTAGGCATTAGGCAGTGGTGGGAGCTGTGTTTCGGATTTCGGGTCATGCTGTGGGATGTTTGTCTTTAGTTCGCTGGCGCCTGTTGGGATTGGTTACCTGCTGGGGAAGGGCTTTTGCTAGTTTTTTTATCGATTAGGATGTTTTAATTTTCTTTGTGTTGTGCTTGTGTTGCTTAGGACGTGTATTTTTGGTTTGGGACGTTGGCCCCTGTTCGCCCGAGTGTCAACTTATTATCCTGTTGGGATCAGACACTCGGGTATTACACTGTTGGGGTCTTTTAGTTTAATAGTTTTTGTGTGTGTTAGTGTTTTAGTGTGTTAATGAGTATTACACCGTTGGGGTCGGCTCTAGGCGGTCTTTTGACTGTCCTCCCACTTTTTTAGCCGTTGGTTGCTTGTATTCAGCTGGTGGCTGTACTTTTGTATGTTTATATATAATATCTCTATCGTTTCGGGAAAAAAAAAAAATTAAGAATGAATACAAATATCTACCTTTTCTATTGCAGTCATACAATAATAAAAAATATTTTTTTAGATATTACAAAGATATATTAAATATTTCCAAATATCAAATATCATGAAATAAAACCCTTCATTGCTCCTGCAATATATTTAAAAATTTTAATATTATATGTATAATTATAACTTATAATACTCTGTATTTAAAATTTAATATTATTATCTAACTTATAATTTTAATATAAAATATATAAATAATTTATAATATTTTATTTATATCTCTGCAAATGTACATGGTTTAATACTAATTATTTGTGGTAAAATTAGGAATTTCCTAATTTCCGCCCGGCCAAGTTTGATACTGCCCACATACGACTCAGTGCGGTGCACCAAATCAATTTTAGGATTAACACGGAATGAATCATCTCCACATGTCATGTGACTCGTGTCCCTATCCCCCACCCAATTATTTTGGTAAATGTCGAAAACACAATTTAAAATTGAATGCCACATGCAGAGGAACCTGTTTGTTTTATTTCCTTTTCACTTTCCTTGGTCTTCATCTATATCTATATACAAAAAAAAAAATAATAATAATAACAAAAAAAAAATGTATTTATTAAAAATATTATTATTTTCTCGTTAAAAAGTATTTTTTATTAAATAAAAAAAATTTGAACATTCTTTTTTGCTTCTTTTTCTATTTCTTTTTGATAATTTTTTATATATCATCGATGAGACTTTTATTTTTATGTAAGGTAATGTGACATCAATAGTCTAATCTAAATATATTGAGTAAGCTTTATAAAATTTATAAAATTAATTATTTTATTTCTACATAATATTTTTTTTATAAATGTATATATGATATAATATATCTATATATATAAAGAGGTTGTTGGAAAAAAAATTAATAGAAAGTTTGACCAAATAAATATAATGTTTGACTTACTATAAATGGAAAGTTCGAAAAAACACATGTAAATCTTTAGAAACAAAATCTGAATCCTATTTTTTTGGTAACAAATTTGGAGATTTTTATGGCAAAATTTGAATCCCATTTTTTCGTATCATATTTTATTTTTTTTTTACCAAAATTTAAATCATATTTTTTTTGGTAACAAATTTAGAGATTCTTAAGCAAAAAATGTGTCAATTATTTATGAAAACAATTTAGAACAAATCAATTTAAAAACCATACAAATTGGATACAAATTTACGAAAAAAATAGTTGTATAATTTCTAACCAATTCTTCCAATCTTATTGAATAATTTTTTTCTTTCAAAAAAAGTGTGTAATTTTGGACGGGAAGTACATTCAAAATTGTGCCCACATTTTTTGGTAACAAAAGCGGTTCATCTTTGATATTTAAAGTCACCTTATCCAATTATTTTGGAAAATTTGTGTGCAACTTTTCAAAATTTAAATGCATCGATTGGTTGTGACAAATAATTGGTTTATAGGTTTGATGCTCACTGAAGAACAAATCAAGAACCTGACCCTTGCTGAGATTAAGAATTTATTGAGACGACGTGGGTCAAGTCTTCGTGAATACTCAACTATGCCATTTCTGGATAGGGAGAACATCAATTCATGTTCGAATCGTCTAATTTTGGATGAATTAAATTATGATCGAAAGGCCCTCGCTGTTGAACACGATATGCTTCTTAAGAAAATGACAGCCGAACAGAGGAGTGTCTACTCAAGAATTATGTCCGCTGTTGATTCCGGCTAAGGAGGGCTATTTTTTGTATATGGTTATGGTGGAACTAGGAAGACGTACCTGTAGAGGACTTTATCTGCTGGTTTGAGACATAGTCTTATGTGTCGCATCCAGCAGAATAGCATCGCTTTTGTTGCCAGGTGGACGAACAACGCATTCTTTGCTATACCATTGAATCCCCACCAGGAATCTACTTGCAACATCAATCAGTCAAGCCCTCTAGAGGAATTGATAATTCGTGCTTCTCTAATAATATGAGATGAAACCCCATGATGCAAAAACATTGTTTCGAAGCTGTACAGACATCGCTGCAGGGTATTATGCGAACAATTGATCCTTGAACTTGAACAAACCGTTTGGTGGGAAGCCGGTTGTTTTTGGTGGAAATTTTCGATTAATCCTTCATGTCATTCTAAAGGGTAGCCGTCAGGACATAGTCAATGCTGCCATTAATGATTCTGACATATGGAGAAGTTGTACTGTGCTTAGGCTTACGAAAAACATGCGCCTTCAGGGACTTGCTAATTCGGATGAACGTGATGAGCTTGCACGGTTTGCAGATTGAATAGCCAACATCGGAGATGGAACTATCGGGGGGTCGAATGATGGATGTGCAGCTATAGACATACCCGAGGACATTTTTCTTCAGCCATCTGATGATCCTATTGCTCAGATCGTTGAAAGCACATATCCAATGTATAAACAGACACCCGACGATCCAAGTTATTTGAAGGATAGGGCTATATTAGCGCCGACGTTAGATGTGGTTGAGTCTATCAATGAGTACATGACATCATTGAATTTGTTGGATGATCGTATATACTTGAGCTCTGACAGTACGTACAAATCGGATTCTAATAATGATTTTTTGTCTGATCTCCATACGCCTGAGTTTTTGAATAGTATCAAGTGTTCCGGAATACCGAACCATGAGTTGTATTTGAAGATTGGAACTCCAGTCATGTTGTTGCGGAACATGGATCATTCTATGGGTTTGTGTAATGGGACACGATTGTTATGACAAAGCTATCCACTCACGTTCTTGAGTGTAAGATACTCACAGAAGATCATGCTGGTGATAAGGTGTTGATTCCAAGAATGGTTATAACTCCTTCTGATGTTAGAATTCCTTTCAAGTTCCAGCGGTGACAGTTTCCCATTATGGTTTCTTACGCCATGACTATAAACAAGAGTCAGGGACAATCCTTATCTCATGGTGGCTTATTTATTAAGAAACCAATGTTCAGTCATGGCCAATTATATGTTGCTATCTCCCGTGTTACTAACCGAAAAGGTTTAAAAATCTTAATTTGTGGCGAAAATGACGTGCCAAATAATCAAACCAATAATGTTGTATATAGTGAAATGTTCAATTATATATGATCTTTTCAGTTTAATTATATGTTTATATGTCTATTCTTATGATCATGATCATTGCATTATTACACAATTAAAATACAAAATTGTCTTTTAAAAAGCGTATAGATAATAATATCCCCGTGCATCGCACGGGTGATTACTAGTTTAATATAAAATAATAATTTGATAATTGGTATGTTTATCCCACATGAGTTTGAAAAATGAATGCTAAAAAAATATATAATGTGAAAACAATTCTTTTAAGGAACAAGTATACACGACATTAAAATAACATATATATCAACATTCATTTATTGAATTGTCAGATAAATTATAAGGTCTACAGAATTAAAGAATTTATAATATATATCGTTATTAATTATCATAAACCAACGAGCCATCTGTTGATCTGCCTTGTAAATTATAATATTAGAAAGAAAAAATTAAAATATTTATAATGTAGATTTTTATAAATTATTATGACAAATCCATTGACCATCTGTCGAACAATTCATGCAATTATTACCTTATAAAGAAAATTAAAATATTTATAACATATGTTGTTATAAATTATAATGTTAAACCAACGAGTCATCTCTCGAACAATGATATAAATTGCTAAGTTGGAAAAAATAAAAATCTTTATAATATATAATATTAGGAATTGTAATTAAAAATCAACTGGAGTCGAACTGGTATGTGAATTATTATATTATAAATAAAAATAATTTTTTTTAATATACATTATTGTAAATTACAAAAAATATTACAACATTTTTTTTTCAAATATGTAATGAAAAATTAGTAAATATTGTAACTTTAATATAATATATATACACTAAATTATTTTTAAATAAATTGTCAGTTTATAATATTTGTCACAATTTTTCAACTTTACTATCATTTATTTTGGAATTGAAACTATGTATTGTAATAAAGTATGAATAGAGAGGAGAGTGAAAAAATATTTATGTGAGTATTATTCATCGATAATGTTTGAATATATTATATTTTTATGTTTCTTATTCAAAACAGAATTATAAAATGACAACTATTTTATAAATAAATGCTAACTTTTTTTTTTTTGCCAAAAAGTGCGTCGAACTTATGGTAAATTCTCATATACCCACAAACGACGTAGTAATATCTCGTCATCTTTAAAATTTATATTCATCATGTATGATATGCTCATCTATTGTGAGTACGTGGTTTATGTATTGTTCGTGCTCGCTTTGAACTGCAAATGAATATATTAATTGTTTGTGCTAATTGTGAGCAGACCCGTAAGAATTTAAATGTATACCTCGCTATTTCAATTTTTCTTTTACATTCATGTATATAGAACAAAGTCTATTAGGTACGTACACACAGTTCATTTGGACGCAAGTCTTTAGCATGTGCCTGCAAAAGGATTGTTTGTATTTGTAAGCATAACCACGGATCTTGAATAAATAATTTGACGTACACACAATATGTACTTGATGCAGAAGACGACATAATTTGTGATCTTGATCTTGATGATCACATGAGGTGAGTTGATTCTTTGATCAAAATTAGTTTCTTCCTCCTAACCGTCTCTTAACGTAGCAGAAAATTGATGGGATAATACTGCGTACCCTAATAGGAGGAGAGAAGACTAATTTATATAAGAGTGACTTTAGATCTCGTCCATCAAATATCCAGATTAATGACTTAGATTTGTTTGACCATTAAATAAATGTCTAGCCCAATAGGATAATTAATTGTGAGCCCAATGCTTTCAGACCACATAATCTTACATTCTTCCACTTGATCCGAATGCCCATAATTTAATGGTATTACATTAGGTGCACATAAACAAATCTCATTAAGCCATACATCATAATAAACTATGACATGATAAACCATATAGTGAGAGTTATGGCGGTTGTACACTCTCGATTCACATTCTTCCTTCCATATACTACTACACTAATAGTTCAACACATCAAGTTCCATAATTATATATAAATATCATAATGTCCACTTAATTGTCATGAAGACGTTCATTTCTTGTTCTAAACATAATGTATACAAAATCATAACGAACAAGAAATTCGATAATAGTCAGAAACATAACATCAATGAGCTCAAGAGTGTGTCGTAACATCATCATAATCAATCATCAATACAACCAAGACTCATTCTATGTACATGTTCTTTAACTGTCTTTGGTTGTAGACCTTTAGTTAACGGATCCGCAATCACAAGGTCCGTTCGAATATGTTCGATGCACACTCTTTGTTTCTGAACTTCATCCTTAACGACAAAATACATTAATTCCACGTGTTTTGCATCCTTGGAATATTTGTCGTTCTTGGAGAAGACTGCTGCAGAATTATCACATCACATTTTCAGCGGCTTAGTAATGGTGTCGACAACCCCAATCCCCGAAATAAAGTTCCGTAGCCATAATGCGTGAATTGTAGCCTCCTGACAAGCTACAAATTCAGCCTTCATAGTAGATGCAACTATGAAAAACTTTTGCCATTTTTCCATGATATTGCTCGTTCAGCAAGGAGAAACACATAAGCCAAACGTTGACTTTCGACTGTCAAGGCACCCAACAAAATCTGAATCTGAATATTCAATCACCTCAAGGCGATCACACTTCCTAAACGTGAGCATATGATCCTTCGTCCCTTGAAGGACATCATCAATATATTGAACCAAAAATATAAACTTACTCCCACAGAGCTTCTGGTAAATACACCAATCAACAGTGTTTTCTTGAAAACCAAAAGACGTGATGGTATCATTAAACTTAATATACCATTGTCTGGAAGCTTGTTTAAATCCATATATTGACTTCTTAAGTTTACACACCATGTGACCCTTTCCTTCTATGGAAAAACCTTCGGGTTGATCCATACAAACTTCCTCATCTAAGTCCCCATTAAGAAAGGTTATTTTCACATCCATTTGATGTAACTTTAAATCATACTGAGCTACTAAAGCCATAGTGACCCTTAAAGAATCTTTCTTTGAAACAAGGGAAAAAGCCTTTTTATAATCAATGCCATCTTTCTGAGTGTAACCATTGGCAACAAGTCTAGCTTTATGTCGTTCGATATTGCCACTCGAGTCGCGTATGGTCTTAAAGACCCATTTACACCTAACTCATTTTGTACTTTCCGGCAATTCTATTAGATCCCAAACATTGTTTTTAGCCATAGAGTTTAACTCTTCTTTCATAGCATCAATCCATTTATGAGACTCGTCACTGTTAATGGCTTGTAAAAACGAAACAGGATCTTCATCAATGCTAGTATCATAATCCAACTCTTTCAAATAAACCACATAGTCATCCGAAATACCAGATTTTCTCACCCTTGTAGGTTTACTTAATGCTATTCCACGTGGTTCATTTATATTAGTTGGTGGCAAGTTAGTCTCTTCATAGGGTACTACATCATCCAAATTATTTTCATCATTATTTTGTTCTTGTGGTTATGGAACAATATTTGGAACAACTGTCGATATTGGAACATTAATAGGTAATGGAACATCAACCATCATTTCATTAATTTTCACAGTCTCTTTATCATTCCCACTAACTTTACCATTTCAATAAATCTAGCATTGGTCGTTCCAACGATTCTAGAACTATGATTAGGACGGTAAAACAAATAACCTTTGGATTTCTCTGGGTAGCCAATAAAGTAACCACTCACAGTTCGAGAATCCAATTTCTTTTCATGTGGGTTGTATACTCATGCTTCTGCCTGACAACCCCAAACATGCAGGTGTCTCAAACTAGGTTTCCTTCCAGTCCATAACTCAAAAGGAGTTTTAGGAACTGCCTTACTAGGAACCCTATTTAGCTGATACACGGCAGTCTTAAGTGCATACATCCATAAAGATTTTGGTAATGATATATTACTTATCATACTCATAACCATATAAATTAATGTTCTATTTCGCCTTTCCGCTACACCGTTTTGTTGAGGTGTACCTGGCATAGTATACTGTGCACATATGCCATGTCTTTCAAGGAACTTAGCAAATGGATCGGGACAACTTGACATAGTATACTGTGCACATATGCCATGTCTTTCAAGGAACTTAGCAAATGGATTGGGATTTTGTCCCGATTCATCATACCTTCCATAGTATTCACCATCTCTATCAGACCTTACTATTTTCACTTTTCTGTCTTACTACGTTTCAAATTCCTTAATGAAAACCTCAAGTGCATTAGCAGCTTGAGATTTTTCTTTGAGCAGATAGACATACTAATAACGTGAAAAATGGCCTATAAAGTTAATGAAATACTTTTCTCCATTAAGAGATGGAGCATCAAAAGGTCCACATATATCGGTGTGTATAATTTCAAGAAGCTGATTACTTCTTGGGGCTCCTTTCTTGTTATGTTTGGTTTGATTTTCCTTAATGCAATCCACACACAACCCAAGATCGGTAAAATCTAGATTTAAAAGAATATCATCTCTCACCAACCTTTGAATTCTTTCTTTGGATACATGACCCATACGTTTATGCCACAAAAAAGCAGAGTTCTCATTTTCTACACCACATTTAATTCTGATGTTTTGGTGAACACACATCAAAGGTACAGGAAAAATCAATATCAAGTTTCAGTTTATATAAACCATCCATAAGAATTCCAGAACCGATAATGTAATCATGTTTATCAAACAAACTGAAACATCCATGTCCAAACTTAAAGGAAACCCCAAGAACATCAAGTCTAGAAACAGACATTGAGTTTCTAAAAAATGTAGGTACATAGAGAGTTTTCAAAAGATCCAGGTAGTGCCCGGAATCTAAAATAATACGATAAGTTCCTATGCCTTTAACTGGGGCCTTCATACGGTTCCCCATGAACAAAAAGTTCTCATTTGGGTTTATGCTCTGGATTGTAAGAAATCCCTGCATCACATTAGAAACATGAGTTGTAGCACCAGAATCCAACCACCAAGTATTTGAAGGAACTTCAGACAAGTTTGATTCAAAACATACAGAGATATTAGAAATACCTTTTCTTTTCAAAACCAATACTTGCGTTTCAGGCAATTTTTTCTGCATGTGTATTTCTTTCTCACAAAAGTAACATTTATTTGCCTAATTTTCCTTGTTTCTATCATTAATGACATGTGACACTTTAGCAGGTCCTTTCTTCTTAAATTTGTTGGATTTCGGTTTGAGAATATCATTAGCTCTCCCTGACCCACCAGGTTGACCATATGAACTCCTTATGCCTTAAGTCTCGCTTCTCCTGAACAAGCTTACTGGCCAATTCATTAACATCCATTTATCCTTAATAGTGGTATAGTTAATTTGAAAACACCCGTATTCAGGAAGCAACGAGTTAAGCATAAATTGCACCAGAAATGAGTCATCCACAGTCATGCCCAGGGACTTAAGCCTTGCCGCAAGATTAGTCATGTCAAGAAATGTTGCTGCATACTTCGCGACCCATCATAATTATTGGTCGTGAGTTCAGCCATAAGAGTTCCTACCAGTGACTTATCTGCAGAACGGAAACGCTCTTCCACAAGCGAAAGATATGATTTTGCATCCACATTCTCCGGAAGAGTTGACTTAATGTTGTTGGCAATCGTCATTCGCATAAAGCTCAAACATAATCTGTTAGACATGTCCCAAGTCTTACAGTTTGATTTATCAACCTCACTACTTTGATCAGTAATGTCAGCTTGCTTTTATTCAAGCAGTGCCAAGTCAATATCCAAAACACCTAAATAGAAATTGACTTGCTCACCCATTCAGAGAAATTCAAAGCATTGAAGACACTAACAGAAGAAGCTTGCGAATGAAGATAGATAGTTGCACATACATAAACGCTCACTTAATTAATAGATTCGGAAAATGCATCCATAACATACATTGCAGGTCTCCTTTGGGTTGTGAATATATATCATTATCATAAGTCGAATGTCATTTGACACTTAATCAGAAATTAAATAAACTCCGTCAAACATACATAGTAACTTTGGATATCCACATATGATCGATAAGAGAATATTATATTTCTCCTTAATGTTTATTAGTTATAGAACATTGATTCACCTTTGCGTAAATTCATAATTTCTACTAACCAATAAACTCATTATCTTGAATAATGACATTCTCAATAGGACATATATTATATGACCAAACATTGGAAAATCAATTCGGCCACTTTGGTGACTAACAAATTGATTTCCTCTTAATGTCTTATAATAACCAGTTGTAAGAATAATGTTATATCACTCGACATGAAAAAATTAATTAGGCCACTTTGGTGACTAACAAATTAATTTTTATCTTAATGTCATATAATAAAAATTATAACGATAAAGTTATATGACCGAACATTAAAATTAATTAGACCACTTTGGAGACTAACAAATTAATTTTACCTTAATGTCATATAACAATTAACAAAACATTCATAACGATAAAATTAGATGACCGAACATTAAAAATTAATCAGGCCACTTTAGTGACTAACTAATTAATTTTTCCTTAATGTCATATAATACAATAACAACTAACCCTTATAAACATGATGGGAATATATGTATATCTCATTCATCATACAAGCCAATATAAACAAAGGAAAATGCTACATGTACATAATAAATGTATATAGAGGTGTACATAACACTCACATAGAGTAGGGTCCACTTGATTTTTTATTTTTGGTCGGTCTCACTCAATGTGAGTATTATGTACACTTCTATGTACAATCAGCTTCACAACGAAATCGGCTTACGCGAAAGAATCCAAAGCCGATACACTCAATACGACTAAAAAAGAGAGCAATGGTCCGAGTCCCCAAGCAATTGACCAGTAGACGGGAATGGCCTTCCAACCCTTTATTAAGATAAGGCTTCGACCTCTGGAAAGAGAGGAAGGAAAAGCCCCAACGAACGAAGCGAAGCGAAGTTCAGTCAAAGAGTGAAAAAGAAGAAATCGAACATCTCAATAGCAATCATGAGATCGAGCTGGCCCATCATATTGACTTTCATCCTTTGTACTGTACATAGAATCGGGAGAATAGAAATCACCACAATCTCTCTACCAATAAGATAGAAGAAAAGTAAGGCTCGATGTAATTGAGCTCGATGCTACAAGGAGAGGAGTCAATTATATCGAACCTGGCTTACTGGAAATTACCTGAAAAGACGACTTACCGTCGATAATGTTGTTGTTGGAAAGAGCATAGTTAGGTTATGAACATATAGCATTTCCCATAAACAAAATATGGCTCACCAAAATAGGGTACTTTACCCATTAACATTCACATTGGTGATAATAAAGAATAAATTTCAATTCAATGTACATATGGCCATAACACTTACTTGAAGAGATATCAACCATTATTTTAAAAACAGCACAAGGAACATCATGATTTTGAGAACAAAACTAATTATTGCCACTTGTCCTCGTGACACAATTAATTTGATGCGTATACCAACAACTGCATACAGGCACACAATTTTGATGTGTAAAAGGGAAAACAGAATTAGTGAACACGAACATCCAGTTCAAATAAATATTTGATGCGGGAAATTAAAATCACCAAGATGCTTATAATACTAAACCCCGCGATCATATCAAAACAGAGTATCTATCAAATTTTGACAATAAACATTCTGATACCGATCGATCATAAATTGCAACAAATTATTTATTCTCTAACACATGCTCTGATACTTACTTGAATAAATAATTTGATGTACACATAATACTTACTTGATGCGGCAGACGATATAATTTGTGATCTTGATCTTGATTATCACATGAGTTGAATTGATTTTTTGATCTAAATTAGTTTTCTTCTCTTGACCGTCTCTTAACGAAGCAGACAATTGATGGAATAATTTAGATATAGGCGACTTTAGATTTAGTACGTCTATCAAATATTTAAATTAATGGCTTAAATTTATGACTATTAAATAAAGGTCTAGCTCAATAGGATAATTAATTGTGAACTCAATTCTTTCGGGCTACATATTCTTATATAATAATCTTACCTCTACATAATTTTTCTAATCTAATATTTAACGACTTTAATATCATCTTGTTTCGTATCTAACACATCTATCGTTCATTTGACCAACGATATTTATTTTTTAATCATCCCAATACTGATTGTTATAAATTTATTTAATTGGAACTGTATAGGTTTGAAAAATTCAACAATACAGTGATTATGGGATTTGAGATTCATCTGCTATTCAGCTATAAGTATCCCCTAGTTCTATAGTACTAGAATTCAGTATCTCTAATATAAGTAGAAACAAAAGCAAAAACAAAAAAATCTCAAACAAATTCTTCTTTCATATTAAATATGTCCACCACTAAATCAATGTTACTAGTCATCGTTGTTCTTGCTGTCCTGTCCTTAGACGCGAATGCTTATGATGCCGCACCTTTACAGGATTTCTGTGTTGGTGTCAATGACTCCGAGGCTAGCGGTAATTTTTTTTATTTTTTATTTTTCGCAAAATTTTTATGTCTTAGTTTTGTGTGCGTGCGAGTGCAAAAAATGGTGACGTACCTTCCTTGTGTTAAAAGTTTGGTCTTCAAGAGCATCTCCAATGAGTATATACTTTTGATTGTGCCATATATAAATGGACTTTAATAATCTCATACGATGATTTTCATGTGAACTATATTAAAATTGATCACACCTCTCTAATCCTCCATTAAAATTTTAAGAAGAGCTTGTTTGCTTTTTAGCGTTTTGAGTTAAAACGCTAATATAGCTGTTTGACCCACTTAAATCAACAGAAACTCATGTTTGGTAAAATAGCTTTCAAGCTAGTGGATTGATATAAACCGCTAAATATGAAAACACTACAATCAGAAGCGTTTCGTATTAATCTATAACATATATTGTAATGAGGTAATACTCCTTTTCAGTCATTTGAATGTAAAGTTTTGCTACTTTTGGGCAGTATTGGTGAACGGGAAGATATGCAAGGACCCAAATACCGTTACCTCGAACGACTTCTTCTTCTCCGGCCTCAACAAAGCCGGCAACATAACAAGCCATTTCGGGACTAAAGTGACAGCCCTTTTCGTGAACCAATTCCCGGCTCTTAACACGCTCGGCATCTCCATGGTCCGCATCGACTTTGCCCCCGAAGGCGCCAACCCACCACACGTTCACCCACATGCCTCTGAGATCCTACTAGTCTTAGAGGGAACTCTCTACGCGGGCTTCATATCCTCCAATCCTCCAAATGCAGCCGATGAGAACAAACTCTACTCTAAGGTCCTGAACCCGGGAGACGTTTTCTTATTCCCTAAGGGACTCATTCATTTTCAGTATAACCTTGGGAGCACTAATGCTGTTGCAATTGCGGCCCTAAGCAGTCAGAACCCGGGAGTTGTGACCTTGTCCAAGGCTGTATTTGGGTCAGAGCCCTCTGTTTTGCCGGACCTTCTCACCAGATCTTACCAGCTTGATGGTAAGACGATCAACCGACTCTTGTCGTTGGAGTGGATTGGGACGGCTTAGTCAAAATTGTATTTTATTTCAAATCATAATAAGTTGTGCTCTCTTCTTTTAATATTTTAGCAAGCCTTGAAGCAATATTTATGTTTGTATCAATAAAATTTCATTTAGATCAAAGAATGGATACCCTTGCTCTTATAATTTCGCCTACTTGTTCCTGCAATTTAAATCAAGACTATGTTTGGTGGACAAATAAGCTAGTTTATAGCTTATTTGGTTAGCTTATGAGCTTCTTGTATTCAAATAAGATTCGTTTGGTATGACGAGCTCTTTTAAAACGCTCGAGCTTATCTCATAAGCTTCTTTGGATAGCTTTTCAAATAAGCTCGGTGAAATTTTTATTTCAACTAGTTTATCAGCTAATTTTACCAAACACTTTTATCATATAAGCTAGTTTTTCAGCTATAAGTAATAAATTATAAGCTCGAAAACTACTTATAAGCTATAAGCTAGATTATCAGCTATGAACTAGCTTATCAGCCAATTTTACCAAACATAGTCTAACTACTTTTATACAAACTTCAAATCAATAAAAGTTCGTTTAGATCAAAGTATAATATTTACACCTTCTACGGTTTTTGGAATTCAAATCTTGTAATAAATGGCATTTACCAATTGGCGACTGGTGAAGATATGATCGAGGATGCTTGGATACAAAAATTTAAGAAAAAATCTAAATATTTTTAACTCAACCACTTTTTTATAACTCAATTTTAACTCAACCTCACTATCATCAATATTATCATTATAGTTAAATAATATTAATCAATCATTCATACACACCACATTAACTTTAATTTACTATTTATGCACTCACATAATTTTAACTAACCATCACTTGAAATTATCTTTCTCCTACTTTTATATCAAATCAATTTTGATTATTTTATTTTAAATATTATTTTTATATATACCCACTAACAACTAATTATACTACATTTTTTAAAATTAAACAAACCAAACTAAAAAATCCAAATAAAACAAAATATATATATATANTTATGAAAAAAAAAAAAACATGAATTAAACATGAGTTGCTGATCTCAGGATAGCTGATATTTTGGTCACCAAACTTAATTTTGGTCCAGTAGTTTATTGGGGCCAACATTGGTTTCATTTTGAGATAATTACACCTGCTACCATCCACAAGACATTTATTTACACTTTTACAAGACAATAAAAAACAATAGCAAATCTGTCCGAAACTTGTATTTTAAATTGTAACCTTTTTTCCTTTTTATTTTTTTTTTCCTTTTACTTTTCTTTCCCCTTTTTCTTTTCCTTCTATCCTCTTATTTTCTCGTCATATTCTTTTTTCTTCTTCTTTACTGATCCCCAATTTTCTCCCGGCCCTCAATTTCATAAATTCCTTTTTAATTGTCTTCTCTTTGATGTTGAACACGGTTTGAGGCAGTTGGAGAGGGCTGACGGACGGCCAATTGACAGTGGTCTCGTCGGCTATGGCGGCGTCGGTCCGAGCTTTGCTGTTGCAGTCGTGCGACGCGATCTCGGTTTGATGCGGCTGCGTGTGGAGGATTCGATTTCTCGCGCGATCGGTGGCTCGCCGAAAGATGAGACAGAGATCCAAGTAATTTGCTTTCATATTTTTCGCTATTTTCAGAATCTTATATTAGAATTTTTATCGATTCTGTTTTTGATTTGATAGTATTTTGTGTTCTCGTCGGTGACCGGCGGGTTCGGTCGCATTCCTCATCGCCTCTTTATTTGAAAAATCGAGTTTTAATCCCATCGGATAACACACTCTTCTCCCTCGATGGCCGGCGAGGCCGACAAGCTTCGTTATGAGCTTGCGGATGCAGAAAAGAGATTCATGGTCGCAGTTTTGGGTCTTAATCTAGGTTCTGAAATGAGAAACGATTGATCATCGAGAGTATATTTTATGTATATGTTCTGTATATGTTTGGTATATGTTCGGTATACATATATAAACCCAGAAAATGGTATATATTCGCCTCGATCCAGTGTTATTTTTCAGTATATGTTCGGTATATCTTCAGTATAAACCACAACTATATATATATATATATATATAGGGGCTGGTTCAAATAAAAACTATGTCTGGTGTGAGAACCGTGAGAACCATATTTGATGCTATTTTTAATTGTGTATGATGCTATTTTTAATATTACATGGTGCTATCATTTTCATAAATGCTAATAAAAATTTGTTGCTATTTTTAATCAAATACATCCTAGTTAAAAATAGCACTAAAACACAATTAATCATAGCACTACATACAATTAAAAATAGCGGTTCTCACGGTTCTCACGCTAGGACTCGGTTCTCATTTGAACCACATCCTATATATATATATATATAAACATCAGATCAGAGAAAACCAGAAAATATACTACATATATACATAAACCAGTTGCAAAATAAAGATAATACCTTATTTTTTTCGGATATATTACGGGATAGAATCAACAAGATCGGTTTATTATGATATATACACTAACCAATTAAATATACAATTTTATTTGCAAAAATAACGGCTGACTAACAAATCTGCGATATTTAAGGACAGTGATCTCTATTTGTTGAGGTAACCGACATTAGGTATTATCTCAATTAATTTCCATGAATTAGGTAAATTTGCAAATAAATTAATCCCCTTGGTAATCTTACAAATAATTAAGAAACATTGTGTATAAATGAAAATCTCCCTTCCATTCTCGATTCCACCTGCCGATAGTAACTAATCAAAATTCGTTGAATGATTCACCATCGATTAATCGAACGTGAACAATAATTTCCCAGCCAAGTTATTGAGGTGCCCACTTTTTTGTGCCATGTAGTAATTGGGAGATTTTAAATTAATTTCCCCCTCTCCTTCACCAGATAGAAATTCTAACCCAAACATACCCAACAATTGCCAACCCTCCCCATCTGCTCCCTCAAACCCCTCCAACCACTCAAACCCCTCTAACAACTCAACCCTGACACAAAATTTTCTCTCATTAACCCCATTCATCCAACCCCTACACCCCCATCCAATACCAAAAGTGATATATCCCCACCATCCACATCCCAAATGATGATCATTCACAGTTCAGAGCAGAACCAAAACCCTGTTCCTGAGAACTCAATCATGTTATTAGATTCTCCTGCCACTATCACATCCCTTAACCAAAATCTGATTCCCACTAAGAAATGGACCAGGAAAACTAGAAAATCAACACCTCTCATCGCCTCTAACCAGAATACTGCAGGTCAAAAAACAAGTCACATAAATAAGAGAGGAAGGTTGCAGTCTGATGAAGGCACTCCCTCTACACCTAATACTATTAACCCAGAAAACAATAACCCAATCACCAAAAAACAGAAACAATCTTCTTCTAAGGTGGAGGCAACCAGCCTGAAATGGCTCCCAACTGATAAATGAGGGCTATGGTGTGGAACTGTAGAGGTCTGGGAGGACCCTCTACAGTTCCCCAGCTTAAGAAGTCCATTAAAATCCACCTCCCATGGTTCACTTTCCTTCAGAAACTAGGAAATCTACTGCTTTTGTAAATACTCTTATCAAGAAGCTTGGTTTTGCTGGTCACTGCTTGTCCATAGACCCCACTGGCCAAAGTGGCGGTCTCTTTTTGCTCTGGAGCAGGGACATTGTAATTGTTAATCTCATTTCTCGCTATTTTTGTATAGAAGTTGAATTCCAGCATCTATCATCTCTATCTAATCAATAGGCCATTTTTGTTTACATGAGTTCTTCTGCTAGTGAGAGGGAAATGCAAAGAAACTACCTTCTAAATGCCAAAGATAGATGGGGTGACTCATGGATAATAGGGGTGTTGATGTCTAAAAATGACCAACGATATGTTCGAACTGCATACTAGAATGTATACTCTGTTCGGTCTGCACGAATAGGAATTCGTACGGTATTGGATACAAAAGACAACACGAATTTAAGCTTTATCCGTGACTTATATGGTATTAATGAGAGCATTTACTCATTGCATTTAATGTTGCCTCTTGCTCCTTTTATAGGAAGTTTGAGGACTTATTACAACCTGATTTCGGTTATCATTTTTCTTTTCTCTCTACAAGATATTAATTGATATTTAGTCACACCACATTTAATGCTAATGTACTATAAAACACCATCTCAATAAAGTAAGTACGCTCGGGCTGTGACACGCGTCCCTAATTGCTGAGCGCCATCAGATGATCGATTTTCGAATCCAGCCGCATTAAATGCGTATACGGTCTATATCCTGATAATGATTGATTCTGCTCGGACACGCTATCCACATCTCGCTCGATCTTTGTCTCTGTTCGATCCGTTTCTCTGTCTTTTGTTTGCGGATGGGAATATGCCTTTTATTTAATTTAACGTTTTTGTCTGTTCGTTCTCTACCACGTACAAAGGCCCCCAGGTTCGGTCTGTACGGATAGGCTAGGACTGGTCGTATTTACTGGAGCTGCTTTATGTGATCCAGTTGAGTCGAACGGCGTGATGAGAAAGAATTAACGTGCCTTTTCCCTTATCTGAGCCGACAGTTACCGTCCCCTGTGACGTGTCGTAACCGCATTGGCCCGATGACATTAATGGCGTGTGCGAAACGCTTCATTACCTTACACCGTTTCAGATCTCAATCATTTTGTCTCTTCAGAAATTCAAATGCTCACCTATAAATACTGCTTTTCCATAGTTCAAAATCTTTTCCTTACTTAAGCTTTCCTCAAATTCTTAGAACTTCTTGCGCCTCCAAGATCGAACACAACGCCTGTTCGTTCGGTTTCTCTGCAAAGTCGTAGTCTCCGGTAAGGTACACTCTCTCCTTCTTGTCGGCGACCTTTTCTTTCTTTAATTTCCCTTTTTCCTCGTCAAAACGTCGAATATGTCGACACCCTCCGAGAGTTACAACGAGGAACAATACGAAGAGGCCCTTCAGGGGAATACAACGGGTCGGATGAGAATGCCCCTACTCAAAGAGAACGCTGAGGAGCATCGAAAAATTGAGGAGTCAATTGTTGCTGTCCCTAGGGGATATTGGCGACGACCGTATCGCGAGTGGCCGACCCAGACCTGGTACACGCTTGCCTCAACGCCCAGTGATATGACTGACGACCGGGTAGTACGGTTACGGACTTCTATCCGACTCCCCAGAGAATTACGGATGTTCGCTCCATATAGGAGCGAACGTATTCATTGCTCGCCTCCTGGGTATGTTGGAGTAGCCGAACGGTCCGTGATGTTCGGCTTGCGTTTCCCTCTGCCCCGCATCTTGACCGAATACCTTCGAGATTGGGGAATTGGTTTTAGTCAGGTTTCCCCAAACGTGTGGCTAAGAATAATCAGCCTACTCATTCTCTTTTACGAGAAAGGTTGGGAAGCCCCGAACTGCGACGACATTCGAGCTCTGTTTCTTTTTAAGGAGACTCGAAAAATATCCGGACAGTTTTCGATCTCCGTTCAAGATGCAGCCTTCAGCAACCTGATAGGAAAAGTGCCTGAAACCATCAGCAAATATAAGAAGTCTTGGTTCTGGGTCGGTCGTCGATGGCAAACCATTCGGTCCGAAGGAGACCCCGAGATGTTCTAATTTTTAACCGTTCCCACTAGATTTGTGTCCAAAATGGGTCAGTTTAACTTCTTTCGTTTCGCTTCGATCACTTGCCCTGATTTCTGTTTTTTTTTTTTCATACTAACAGGTGCGACTCGTTATTTCAGCCAACCACAAGTACGTGCCAGAGCTGCGGGAGTCGTTCATTAAACGGTTGGACGAACTGCTAAACTTGGACGAATCCTTGAGAGAGTGGCCCCAGTTAGTTGAAGACGCATGTTTAGCTGGTGCAGGTCTTTGTTTGGGTCACATCGAGCCGGCTTGTGAACCGAGTAAGTGTGTTCGATTTTTTCCTTTTTTGATTTCAGTCTCTTATGTTCTCTCTCTCTCTCTCTCTCTCTCCCATTTTCTTTTTACTCGTTTTTGGTCGTTGACTATCGACCGTTTGGCAATTTTAAGCCTACTATCCGCTAGACGATTTCAAAGGGGCGGGGACGGATGTAGCAGCGAAACGGGTCGCCAAATTGAAAGGGAAGAAGGTTGCTTCCAGTTCTAAGAAGAAACAGAAGAAAAAGCAATCGGTCGAGGATATGGACCGACTAGTACTGTTAGAAAAAATGAGGGCTGCAGCCTCGGAGCAAGCGATTGATGAGCCAGAAGTCGAGAAGAGCGTGGAGGTCATAGTGTCTTCAGGGGACGAGGGTGAGGATCAACTGGAGGATTCCTGTTAAGTCGGCCATAAACAAGCGAGGGGATCTGGCAGTGTGCCAAAAACGACGCAGGAATCTGCCGTGGGTCATGGCGACCAAGCGGGTCAGATTAGCCACTTTGGAGAGAAAAACGCTTACATCCATCAAGATGGCTCGGACACATATCTCTGGATTGAACCGACACGAGCGGCTCGTTTCAAGTGCCCGAAGGGGGTTGCGGATGACTGGTTCATTCGGTTCAAGTCAGTGGGGACCCCATGCGTGCCAAATCTTTCCAATTGGCCTCCTCATGTGATGGACGCGTCCGCATTACCGTTAATGGGTTGGGACCTTGAAGCTGAGAAGGTGGCGCAAAGTCTATCGCCACTTGAAAAAATAGAGTACGCTGCGGGCGGCATGGGACGGATGCTTTGCATGCAAGCGACTGCGGCGGCGAAGCTCCGAAAGACGAGTCATGAGTTTTCCTGTCTGGTGGCTGAACACAAAATCTGTCAGGACAAGATCTACACGCTTCAGGACGATCTCAAGCGGGCTGAAATGTGGAAAAATAAGATGGTCGAGCTCGAGGGTGAGCTGAGAGTGGTCAAATTGGCGGAGACCAAGTTGTTGGAGCAGGTCGAGGATGTCACTAAACGGCTGACCGTGTTACAGGGGGAGCTGGCCCAGGCCAAACTCGAGAGAGATAATGCTGTGGTCGAACAGAAAAGGCTCGAGAGTTGTCGGAGTCGGCCAACATTCATAAACCGGTGGATGAAGCTTTTGAGAGGGGCAGAAAGGCCGGGCTCGACGAGTACAAAAGGACCAAAAACTTTATGGCTGACATCAATCTGAATGGTGCCCTCGGTCTGAATTGGGTTGTCCACATGATAGAGAACGGTGGAAAGGGGCTGGACGAACTCCGTGCTATCCGAGACATCAAATTCAAGCGGCTTCGTTTGCCAGACGGGATGAAGGCTGCTGCCGTAATGGACGACGAGGATGCGCTGACATTCGATAGTCCAGTGGACTGGTGCGTGCCCCTCGAAGGAGCTAACACCACCGCCGTCAGCCCAAACCTTGACGCAGAGATGCAGACAGAGGGAACGGGCGAGAATGAGGATGACGTTGAGGCCGGTCGGCCGCCTCCCGCCTGATCATTTTGCTGCTTGTATTTGAAACAATTTGATTGTCCGTATTCACGACGATTTTACCGCTTTAATTATGTTTTCTTTTGAATTATTCAAACTTGTGTTGGACGAGGATGGTTTATTCCTCGGTCTGCTCGTTGACTTTTGAACAATATTCCTACTTTTGTTTTGGTTTGAATGGATGTTTGTTGCTTTTGGATGATTTTTCTTTTTGCTTTGGATTTTTGTTTTTGTTATGCGAATCATTGTATTCGTTGAATGGTTCCGTGGGGTTTACCCGTTAATTCTGTTTGGACTTGCTCGTTTTTATGTCGATCGTGTCTGAACTAGTCAATTTTTCCTCAAAGGGTTTTATTCGTTTTGTGCCGGACAAGTTTCATCGTCTGGACTTATTACCTTAAAGAGGTCATGTTATTCGTGCGCCAGACGGATTTTCGTCATTCGGTTTCCTTACCCTAATGGGGTCTCGTGAATGACGTCAAACAAAGTCATTTATTGTTTGATCGTCTTACCCTACTTGGGGTTTTGTAAATTACGCCGGACAAGATCTTTGTCATTCGGTCATCTTATCCTAATGGGGTCTCATGATTTATGTTGGACAACTTTTTACTGTTCGGTCGTCTTACCCTGCTTGGGGTTTCATTCGTTTTGCGCCGAGACAATCTTTATATGTTCGGTCGATTTACCCTACTGGGGCTTTACTCGTGCCGGGCCAATTTACAATTCTCGGACTTATTACCATAAAGTGGTAATATTTATTTTTTACGCAGGACAAATTTATGTTGTCCGGTCATTAATAGTCTTCTTGGATTTGTTGAGGTGTCAGAATTGAAACAAACGTATGCGTTTTATTGATAGTTTTTTTTTTCAAGTACAAAGCATTCCAAAGTTACAATAGGGGGGTTCCGTCTAAGTATTTCAATCGGTAGGCCCCATTCTTCTGCACTGCATCCACTTGATACGGACCTTCCCACCTTGGCTTCAAACGGCCTGGATCGGGTACGGTCAGCCGCTTCAAAACTAGGTCGCTCGGATGGTAGAGTCGGGATTTGACCCTCGTGTTAAAATGTCTTTCCGTCACCCGTTTGTATGCTGCGTTCTTTGACTCCGCGTGCGTCCGTAGCTCTTCTATTAGGGCCAGGCTCGTCCTTATTCCTTCATTGTTGGCATCCTCCTCGAAGTTTTCCACTCGATAAGTTTTCGACCCGATTTCAACCGGGACCATTGCCTCCGATCCGTACGCTAATGAGAATGGCGTTTCTCCCGTCATTGATCTCACGGTGGTCCTGTATGACCCCAGTACGTTTGGTAACTCTTCCGGCCAGGCCCCTTTCGAACTCTCCAGTCGCACCTTCACACCCTGTTTGATGATCTTGTTGATCGTCTCCACCTGTTCGTTCGACTGCGGGTGATATGGAGTGGAAAAGTGATGTTGAAATCCCAATTCTTCAGAAAACGAGTCGAACTTATTTCCTTCAAACTGCCGTCCGTTATCAGTCACGACCGAGTGGGGGACGCCGAAACGGCAAACGATTGATTTCCACAAAAAGTCGATCATCTTTTGCTCGGTAATCGTGGCTAGTGGCTCTGCTTCGGCCCATTTGATAAAGTAGTCAACAGCCACTACTGCATACTTGATCCCGCCCTTCTTGGTTGGCAAGGGACCGATCAAATCTATCCCCCATTTAGCGAATGGCCACGGGCTAAACACTGAGGTAAGTGGTTGGGCCGGCTGCTTCAAATCCGGGGCGAACGTCTGGCATTTCTCACATCTTCTTGCTAAGTTGAACGAGTCCTTCTTCACTGTGAGCCAGTAATATCCCTGTCCCAGGATCTTATGTGCCAGGGCCCGTCCACCCGAATGGTTTCCGCACACCCCCTCGTGTACCTCTCTCATCACCCCTTCGGCTTCTTCGGTGTCCAAGCACTTAAGCAGGGGGGTCGAGTAGCCTCTCTTGTACAATTTCCCCAACAAGTGTGTATCTAGCCGAACGGATTTTGTGGGATCTTGACTCCTTCGGGTCGGTCGGCAACTCGCCTGTTTCTAGATACGAGCGGATTGGTTCCATCCACCCTAGTGGTTTTTCGTCACGTGAGCTTCCGACTGCCATGATCTGCTCGACATGAACGACTGGCTTCTCCTGGTGTCGAGTGTACACATACTCGATCTCGTTTGTTCCCCGACTGGATGCTAAACGCGCTAGGGCGTCTGCCTGGGAGTTCTCCATCTGGGGAATATGCTCCAGCTGGATGTTGGCCCTCTGTATCTTCTTTCGAGCTAGACTCAAATATGGGATCAATCTAGATTCGTTTGCCTCGAATTCTCCTGAAATTTGCTTGACCAGTAACATCGAGTCAGAGTATACTATCAAATTGGTTAGATTCATCGATTCGGCCAGGTCGAGTCCGGACAAGAGTGCCTCATATTCGGCCTCATTGTTAGTGGCTGAGAAAAGGTACCGAACGGAATGGCAATACAGCTTCTTTTGAGAGCTGATTATCACGACCCCACCTCCAGATCCGTTCGATGTTGCCGAGCCGTCGATGTACATTTCCCATGTTTCTGTTCTTTGGACGGGTTCGGCCCCGGTGGTGAATTTGGCTATTAAATCGGATAACGCCTGGCCTTTGATTGCTATCCGGGGCCGGTATTGAACGTCATACTGTCCAAGCTCGACAACCCATTTTATCATCCGTCCAGAGGTATCTGGCCGGTAGAGGATTTATTGTATCGGATAGGCAGATAAGACCGTGATTTGATGTTCGAGGAAGTATGGTCGAAGCTTCCTTGAAGCGGTCACCAATAAACCGGATGATATAATAAACCGGATGTTGATCTGAATCTTCTTCTCGAACGAGCACAGCACTTATCGCGGTCGAACTTATTCCCAAATAAAGGTATAACATTTCTCCTGGGGTCGGTTTCTGCAGGACGGGTGATCGGACGAGCGTCTCCTTGATCTGATCCAAGGCTTTTTTACACTCGTTCGTCCACTCGAACTGCTTGTTTTTCTTAATAGCTTCAAAAAATGGTTTGCACCTATCCGTGGATTTTGAAATGAAACGATTTAAGGCTGCTAACCTACCTGTTAGACTTTGTGTCTCTTTCACGGACCTGGGAGGTTTTAATTCTAAGATTGCTTTGATCTTATCGGGGTTGGCTTCGATTCCCCTTCGGCTTACTATGTACCCTAGAAATTTTCCCGACCCGACCCCAAAAGTAAATTTTTTGGGATTTAACACCATGGAGTAATCACGCAAAATGGAAAACATTTCATTGAGATGAGTAACATGGTCATTCGCATACATGGATTTTACAAGCATATCATCTACATAGACTTTCATGGTTCGATCGATCAGATTGGAAAACATCTTGTTCACAAGCCTTTGGTACGTCGCCCCTGTGTTCTTCAGACCGAACGGCATCATGGCGTAGCAGTACAATCCCCTGGCCGAATAGAAAGATGTGTGCTCCTCATCGTCCGGGTTCATCGGGATCTGATGATATCCCGAATAGGCATCCATGAAGCTCATAAGTTCGTGCCCGGACGTGGCATCCACCATGTAATCGATGCTGGGTAACGGATAACTGTCTTTGGGGCAGTCTCGATTGAGGTCGCTGAAATCGATGCACAAACGCCACGTTCCATTATTCTTCTTTACCAGGACCGGGTTGGAAACCCAGACCGGATATTTAGCTTCTCGAACAAAACGGTTGTTGACCAGCTTGATAACTTCCATCTCCAGTGCTTCTTGTCTGTCCGGCCTTAACTTTCTTCTCTTTTGCACCATTGGTTTGAACGTACGGTCGATCTTCAGGCTGTGACACGCCATGTTCAGGTCGATCCCCGTCATGCCCTCGTGCGTCCACGCGAACACATCTACATTTTCAATCAGAAAAGCAATTAGTCTGGACCGAATAGACTCGTCCAGATTTCTCTCGATGCGTAGTGCTTTGGTGCAGAACGGTTCGTCAAGGTAGATGATCTCCGTGTCTCCGTTGGGTTCTGCTCGGTCGGTTTTCTTTCCTTTGAACTGGTCCCTTGGATCCAGCTCGTCCTTCTCCTCGACCGGCTTTTTTCCTGGTCGACGGCGTCGGTCGGCCGTCAAATCCTTCTCTTCAATCCCCTCAGCTTCCAACAGTATTGCCTTTCCGGTTGACCTCCCATTCGGTTGAACTTCAATTGTTTTGACCGGCTGGGAGAGTTTGCTTTCTTCCATAACTTCGGTCGATTCCTCTCTCTTTCTCTTTCGGCTGTCTTGGCCTTCACTATCACTCTTGTTTGGCTTTTCTAGGGGGTCATTGTCCTTCGTCTCCTCTTTTTTGGTGGGTTCGGTCGGAATCTGGTCATCTTGCTCCATCGGTTCGGTAGGCTGTTGATTCTCCTTTTCGACAGGATCCGATCCTGCGCCTGCCATCATGACCGAGTGTATCTCAAGCGATGGGATGGCCATGATGCATTCTCGGGCTTCCCTCTGGTTGCCATAGTGAACTCTCATTCCATGTTCGGTCTGAAATTTGATTGAATAGTGGAAAATTGACACAGCAGCCTTCAGCTTATACAACGCCATTCGGCCGAGGATGGCGTTGTACTCGCTGGTCATCTTTACAACTTTGAACGTTTCCATGATCACCCGTCCGTTCACGCCTCCTCCTCCAGTTCGACTCGCAGCGAGATCTCCCCTTCGGGCAGGGTTGCTTGTCTGTTGAATCCCGTGATTCGGTCGTTGCACGGGCACAGCTCGTTTTTGCTGATTCCCATTCTGAGGAAGGCATCCCAGTATAGGATGCTCGAGTATGCGCCAGTGTCGACCATGATTCGGTGAACGGGGTGCAGAAAATTGGGGCTGTGATCATGAGTGCGTCTGAGTGTGGATTGTCGAACGGGTGGGCATCTTCGTCTGAAAACATCACAGGTTTGTGGGGTCGGGTTGCCATTCTCTCACCTCTGCACGGCTGACTTGGTGTCCGGTGCTATACGTTCGGCGCGCGTATGCTTTGACTTGCCTTCGGGATATTCCTGAATCTCCTCAGCTCATGTTGATCCTTCTCGTGGGTACGGTCCTTTCGACCGGATTGTTGGATGATTCCTCCTCATCTCGAACGGATATGGTTCTCTTTCGGCGGCCCCTCTCGGATGTGCTGGCCTCGTCTCTTCGGTCCTGGCTGATTGTTACGATCTCTCGGGGGCGCTCTCTTGCCCTTTGCTGGTTCGGTTCGAACTCGGGCTCTCCTTCCAACTCTAACCATTCGTCATTTCTGGGACGTAGGTTTTCTCCTTCGGCTCTGGTAAATCTCCTCACCTATGGATTATCAATCAATTTCAACAAAGTAGATATTAGATTCATGCACTGATCCGTGTTATGGCCGTGCGACTTGTGGTACGTGCAGTATCGGGTCTTGTCCAGGTGCTCCTCGTCGGCCCGGAGTGGCTTTGGGTCCGGAATGATCCCCTTGTTCTTCAGCTCTTCGTACAAGACGGCCGCACCGGCCGATTAGACTCCGTGGTAACTACTCGTCAGCTCCTAATGGTATTTCCTCTGCAACGCACGGACTTGGGCTGCTTTTCCCTCTTTCAGGAACTCCCTGAACAGTTTGTGTTCTTTGACATTCGGTGGTGTCCTCGCGGGATTGTGAGGTATCTCCTTGGGCATCCGGACCTTTGTGGTTGGGTCTGGTGGCTAGGTCTCTCTTCGCCGGCGTTTTCGGTGCTTGGGATATCTCTGCTTCATGAGGTTCGATATCCCCTTGACAAAGTTGGGGTCCTTGAAAAGTGCTGAGTAGTCCTTTGTGGCTGGTTGACGGCTACGCTGGTTTTCTCTTTCCTCCGACTCTTCTCGGCGGAATCTTTGGCTTGACGATGATGCGGTTGCTCGTGACATGTTGGGATTCAAGCCCTCCTTCTAGCGCCAATTGTTGATGTCTAAAAATGACCAATGATGTGTTCGAACTGTATACTAGAATGTATACTCTGTTCGGTCTGTACGAATAGGAATTTGTATGGTATTTGGTACAAAAGACAGCACGAATGTAAGCTCTATCCATGACTTATATGGTATTAATGAGAGCATTTACTCATTGCATTTAATGTTGCCTCTTGCTCCTTTTATAGTAAGTTTGAGGACTTATTACAACCTGATTTCGGTTATCTTTTTCCTTTTCTCTCTACAAGATATTAATTGATATTTAGTCACACCACATTTACTGCTAATACACTATAAAACACCATCTCAATAAAGTAAGTACGCTCGGGCTGCGACACGCGTCCCTAATTGCTGAGCGCCATCAGATGATCGATTTCCGAATCCAGCCGCATTAAATGTGTATCGTACGGTCTATATCCTGATAATGATTGATTCTGCTCGGACACGCTATCCACATCTCGCTCGGCCTGTCTCTGTTCGATCCGTTTCTCTGTTTTTTGTTTACGGATGAGAATAGGCCTTTTATTTAATTTAACCTTTTTGTCCATTCGTTCTCTACCACGTACAAGGGGGTGATTGGAATGACATCTGCAGCAGGGAAGAAAAGAAGGGTGGGAGAGAAAGGCCAGAAAACAATTTCTGGGGATCCCGGAATTTCATAGCCCAAATGAACATGCTTGAAGTCCCTATGATAGGCCACCCTTATACATGGGGAAATAACAGAATGGGCACCCAATTTGTGGAAGAAAAACTGGATCGGTTCTTCACATCTTATGGCTGGCTCTCCCATCACCCTCTTACCTCATCTTTTAATATCTGTAGAAGTTCTTCAGACCATAATCTCATACTGCTCTCAGATGCCCCAGATATCTCTCATCCAAAAAAACGATTTTATTTTGACAGAAGATGGGTAGGCAAGGAAGGAGTTCAGGAACTCATCTCCCAAGTGTGGTCCTCTCAACACTCTGGCACACCTATGTTTCAAGTCCAAAGCAAAATCAAAGAAACCAGAATCTCTCTTCTGAAATGGAGTAGGAACTTCAGAACTGAAAACTCAAAGAGGATTACTGAAATTACCAAAGATCTAGACAGTTTGAGAGCCCAGGGAGGAGATAGGGACTGGCACAGATGGCATAATCTGAAATCACAGCTGGATAAAGCCCATAGAGAAGAAGAATCCTACTGGCAGCAAAGTGAAGGATACAATGGCTGAAATCAGGAGACAAGAACACCCACTTTTTCCATGCATATACCATGCAGAGGAGGAAAACAAATGAGATTACCAGACTGCTCAGAGATGATAATGTAACTTGTGAAGCTCAAGAAGACATTGAAGGCTGCATTGCTGATTTCTACAGCCATCTCTTCTGTTCAGAAGGTACATGGAAACCAGAGGGACTCCTAGACTGCATTCAAACATCCATCAGCACAGCTACCAACAGATCATTACTGGCTCAAGTGGGAGAGGATGAGATAAAGAGTGTCCTTGATAGCATGAATCCCAACAAGGCCCCAGGCCTCGATAGTATGTCCTCTCTCTTCTATCAAAAATTTGGAACAGTGTCAAATCTAATCTTTGTGTTGCCATTCAGAGTTCCTTTGAATCTAGCCAAATTCTCAAAAGTTGGAACCACACAACAATCACATTGATACCAAAATGCCCTAACCCCACCCAGGTTGCTAATTACAGGCCCATAAGCCTTTGTGGTGTTCTATATAAAATTATTTCTAAAATTTTGGCTTTTAGACTTAAACATTGCCTACACTCCTGCATCTCTGATAATCAAAATGCTTTCATCCCTGGTAGGAGTCTTATGGATAATGTAGTAGTGGCTCATGAGTCCATTCACTATCTCAACAGGCACAGTTTTGGCAATAAATTTTTGATGGCTTTAAAGCTTGATATGGCAAACGCTTTTGATATAATTGAGTGGACCGGCATTAGGAAAATCATGTTAAAGATGGGGTTCCATGCAAAATTTGTTAGCTGGATCATGGCATGTGTCACTTCCCCTCATTATTCTTTTAACATTAATTGCTCTGTGAGTGGCTTTGTGACCCCATCCAGGGGCATAAGGCAAGGAGACCCCATATCTCCATATATTTTCATTATTGTGGCTGAATTATTTTCTTGCCTTATCAAAAAAGCTGTTGATAATGGATATTTGCAGGGAATTAAACTTTCCAGAAATGGCCCAACCCTCAACCACCTTTTCTTTGCAGATGACACTATCCTTTTCTGCCATGCTAATACCCAAAATGCTACTGCCATACTTCAAATACTTCAAACTTACCAGCTGTTCACTGGCCAGAAGGTAAACCTGCAAAAATCATCAATATTTTATAGCAAGAACACCCCCATTTCAACCCAAAACTCCATTTGCAATACCCTTCATGGCATCCAGCATCAACTTTCTTATAAATACTTAGGCCTGCCTCTTCAAATTGGGAATTCAAAAAAACACACCTTCACCTATGTGACTGATGTGGTCAGATCCAGGATTCAGAGTTGGAAGAATAAGTTTCTCTCTCCTGCTGGCAGAGAAATCCTTATCAAATCAACCCTCAGTGCATTACCTGTCTTTGTAATGTCTTGTTTTATCATTCCTATCTCAGTGTGTGATGAGATAAACAGGTTAATAGCTGAGTTCTGGTGGAGCAAAGAAGATAACAATGGGAGAGGAATGCATTGAAAAAGCTGGAAAACTCTAACACTCCGTCTGGAAAATGGAGGCTTGGGTTTCACTGATCTGAAGATCTTCAATGAAGCTCTCATCTTCAAGCAGTTATGGAGAATAATCACTAAGCCCAACCTTCTCGTGAGCAGAATCCTCAAGTGCAAATATTTCCCCAAAGGCACTTTCCTGGAATCCAAAACCCCTGCTAGCAGCTCCTGGTTGTGGAGAAGCTGGATGAAGGTCTGCCATTCTTTCAAACAGCACCTGAGAATGGTCATTGGTGATGGACAAACAACACTTATATGGGAATATCCTTGGTTGCACAACCTCTTAAATCTCAAACCCAGCAAGAACCTGAGTTGTCCTCAGACCATATCCAAAGTTGGCCAACTCATGAACCAGGAAGACAGCAGTTGGAATATTGATCTGATCAGAGGCACGTTCTTACCTCAAGAAGCTGAAGCAATTCTCCAAATTAATACCCAAGAAAAAACAAAGCAAGACAGATTTGTCTGGGCCCTGGATAAGAATGTCTCCTTCACAGTTTCATCATCTTATTCTCAGCTCATCAAAGGAAAAATCAGCAATCTTGATATTCCTGAAACTGGCACACAGTCCACCTGGATTAGCAAAGTCAGAACTACAAGTTGAAAACTGAAGATCAAAAGAAAACTGAAACACTTCATCTGGAAGTGTTTCAATAACACCCTCCCTTGTTGTTCTAATCTAGCAAAAAGAGGCCTGCTTGTGGACACCATTTGCCATGTTTGTGGTGATTCTGACGGAACTGTTGAGCACATATTTTTTCACTGCTTTAAGGCCCAAACAACCTGGAAGCTGGCTCCTATGACCTGGCCTTGCACCAACTTAGATATTCCATGTTTTAAGCATTGGTGGAGGGAGATCTGCTTAAACAATGACCAAGCTACTGTTGACAGGATTGAGCTCACCACTTATATCCAGTGGTGGCTTTGGAAAGCCAGGAACTTATGGCTCTTCAAGAAAACATGGCTGCCAGAAAAGGATATCATTAAATCTGCTCTCCTTGAATGGCAGGAATTCTCTGCAATCCATCTTTTCTCTTGATGTATTCTGTTTTGTGACTTTGTTATGTGCATAACTTTGGCTTGGCAGGCTGCCTGTATCTCTTTATCATCTCTTCTAGTCTTCTTCCTCTAATTTCCCTAGCTAGGTTCTTTGGTTCAGTGGCTAGTATTCTTTTTGTATTGGCTTAGATAGGTTAGCTAAAGGTCTCTGTATTTTTACTGCCTTTTAGTATCTTATCTTGGTTTATTCATATTTTAGTTCCTCTTGTGGAACTCCTTATTTGTATAGGTCATTCGGCCTCTCGAACTATGTAAATTTGGTTGAAGTTTATTCATATCTAGAAGATCAAATTATAAGCACAATTTCAGATAAATACAAGGGCATAGTCTCAAGATCCGTAGAAAAGGCTTAAAAAAAAAATTAAAAATTGACAAGCATTCAAACACTAAACAAAAACAAAAAAATCGTATCTAAGCCTCAAGAACTAGAAAGTCAAATCTCTCTGCTCCAAAAAAATCAGATGGCACACACACAAGGACCTAAGTTATAATCATCAAACCAAAATAGAAAATTGCAGAGAATTGGGTTAAAAATTCAAGCTCTCTTCATAGTGTCTCGTGGTAAACAAGCCGAAAATTGTAATCTAAGTTGCAGAAAAAATTTGCAAGTTTTGAACTCCTGGCAACTTTCCACGACGCGGGCCCCGTGCTCGCCGCGTGGTTCTTGAGGATTTGCTCCATGTTTTGGGACAGAGATTGGATCAAATTGACTGAAAATTAAATTACGAACCAATTTAAATTCCCATTAAATTAGTGGTAAACATGGAAAACGTCTTAAATTGATGGACCAAAATTCAATTTTTCCGCTCATCTGAGTAATTCGAACGCATATTATTCATTTAATCGAATGTAAAAAGAATAAGAAAGAAAGGTTGTGGTTAACTTTCTTGATTTCACTTTTGTGTCATTTTACTTGCATTGAGCTTATGTGTGTTTGGTATCTGCAAACAGTGTATATATCACTCAATACATCAATGAGTATCTTATGTTTATCATATCTATATAGCTCCAAAATATCACTTGTGAACCAAATTTGTGGAAAGTTTGGCCATTCTGCTGTCTCTTGTCGTTTTCGTGACGGGTCCCCAACTTGCATACACTCAATACATTTGGTTTATTCAAACAATGAGTTTCTTATGTTTATCATATCTATATAGCTCCAAAATATCACTTGTGAGTTCTATACATTGAATAAAAAAAAATGAGTCTGATTTATAAGTATTGTAGACTACTTCTCTCATCACCAATTTGTTTTGGATGAAGTCTCAATTAAGTGGTGATACCGCTCCATTGCTACCTCAGCGGATTGGTCGGAGTGGTTAGCCTCGTTTGGTAGGACGAACTTTTTTAAAAAGCTCGAGCTTATCTCATAAGCTACTTTAGGTAGCTTTTTAAATAAGCTAGTTGAATTTTTTATTTCAGCTAGATAATCAGCTAATTTTACCAAACACTTTTATCATATAAGCTAACTTTTCAACTATAAGTCATAAGTTATAAGCTATAAGCTAAAAAATTACAAATAAGCTATAAGCTAGCTTATCAGCTATCAGCTATCAGCTATCAGCTATCAGCTATCAGCTATCAGCTAGTTTTACCAAATATAGCCGTAGTGTTTTTTCCGAGTACGATCATAAAGACAACCTTGAGTCGTCTCTCAAGGAAGACTGTTCGAAATTGGATTTAAGCAATCATTGATTCACAAAACGGAAATAAAGGGTGTTAAACATTACACTCGCAAGGTAGTGAATTATTTAAACTAATGAATGCAATTGAACGCTGAAACGGACGAAAGACGTAAACTTTTAACGCAAGCAAATCTTCAAATTGCAATAAAAATAAGAAAAAGAAAAAAAAAATACTGAGAACCTTAAGACCCTAAAGTGAAAGAATACACTCAAAGGTTTAAAAGCGTGTAATCAGGCAATCGTCATTACCGATGAACTAGTCGAGCTATCAATCAATTATCGCTCATGCACAATCAATTACAAAATAACATAATTCTTAGCCTCAGATGATGATAGCCCATTCTACTCATGAACGTTCTTACATTTACCCTAGAAAATTCATCAAGTAAAGACAAGAAAAACTTACGAGATCTTGAACTTTAAACTACACCATGCCTCTAGTAGTATCCACGAGAAGAATTTGGCTGAAAAGTTGTAATCTTGATGGAGAAATATAAAATAAAAATTGGGTATTGGAGCCCTTAGAGAGATAAACAAAATAGAGAGAGAGAGAGAGAGAGAGAGAGAGGAAAAAAAACTAAAAAAAGAAACCTTGCAAATAAGGAATTGTTACTCAACATACAAAGGACTATATATATTTATACTACTAGCCAAAAAACACACTAAAAATGCACATTTAATGAAAACACTCGCGGGGTAGGCAAGAAATTCCTGGGGTGCAAATTGCAAATTGTTGGTCGAGCAAATTCTGCGGGGCGCAAGTTTTTGGTAGGCTGGAGTGTGGTGTGATGCGTACTCGAGTGCTGGGCGACTAAACTCGCGAGGCATGGGACTGAGGCGCGGGCACTGCCGGATGCACGTGACACTCGCGTGTTGGGCGAGATTTCTCGCGGGCGAGAGTTGGCGAATATGGCAAGTGTGCAGACAACAGGCACGCGCGGGCAGACATGTGCAGGGCGACAGGGCTAGTGCAAAGCTCGCGTGCAGGTACACTCGCGGGGCACGCGGGTGTAGTGGTTGCACTCAGTGGAGCCCGGGTGATGTTCGGCTTTCTAGGCGCGGGTCCTCAGGGCTGACCGAACCGACTAGAAACCTTCAGACGACTTTTTGGGCAACATTTCGGTAACTTTTTTTGGCAAGTTTTTGGGCATTTTCCCGGCGACGTCAAACATATTTGGAACATACTTTCCTACAAAAATAAAATATAAAACAGAAATAAAATGCTCGAAGCAACAAAACGACATGAAAAATACACAATTGAGCAAAAACGACTAAATGGACCGAGAAAAAACCTGAAATAGACTAAAACGGACACAAAATAAGTACTCAAAAACACATAAAATAACAACAAAAATATACAAAACAACTCCCCCGTACTTAGTTTTTTGTCCTCAAACAAACAAAACATAAGTCGTTTGAAAAGAAAAATTGAAAAGTCCATAAATAATTATCATGCATAATGTAACTTTCTTGTTCCCCGGTTATCCTTGTAACTAAACTAAAATTTGAAAACACAGTCCCCCACAAAATTAACTCATACAAAACAAAAAATCATCCCAAGCAATTCTACACATGGTTTACTCCTTGCAAGTTCCCTTTTACAAATTACACGTGCAAGATCGTCTACTCTCATCTCAAGAAACATACGATGGAATACAAGGTCTACTCCGATACATAAAATGATAAGAACAAGACAAACAACGTCAAACCCCTCTTTATTATTATTTTTTTTTAAGCCTTTTTTTATTATGTTCTTACATGAGCCATTTTTTTTCAAACTAGTAAAGTGCACGTGCGATGCACGTAATACATAATTTATATTTTAATGTGATTTTAAATTATATTTTCTCATTTATATTTTTACGACCTATTCTATTTTTTGCATTACTATTTTCAGTTAACAAAACACAAGAAGTACATTCAATAATGGACAGTGCCAAATATATTGAAAGTTGAAATACAATTTTGAAAATAATAATATTTAAAAGTAATGGTTAAAAACATTGCATTAAAATTATGATTCCTTAGTTTATTTGACATCAAACTAACCTCACAATCATTAAATGATGTCATGGAAATTTTGTGTGAATATTCGCTTTTTTGTGTATATTAGTTGTAAACTCAACATATAAAATAAATGAAATAATTAACAAAAAATTATACAATGTTTGAGTTTGAAAAAATTATGAAATGGTATATAATAATTACAGTTGTCAATATATGATAGTACAAATATTAATTGAAGTGTATTTTAAATAAATTATTGTATCGTATATTCTTACAAATTTAAAAACAATAATATAATTAATAATATAAAATGTAATCTATTTATGTATTATTTATTTTATATACAAAATATTCTATATTTTTATATTAACTCCATAAAAATACATCAATATATTTTATATAATTCATCATGATAGAAACAAATATCAAATGTGATATTTTGTAGTTACTGAAAAAGATCCGTATTCAAAGTTAACATATTTTATAATTTATTTGACAATTGCGTTCAATTACTTTTAGTTAACTGATTTTATTTGTTATTATGCATACTTCTAATTTTACAATAAATTATACTTTTATCTCTTTTACTAATCATTGTAATTATAGTTTTACTATTATAAATATATCAAATATAAAAGATATCTTAAACAATCAACATTCATCTATTTGGCAATAAAAGTCTTCGCATTTAATTTTTTTTACATGTTATTCATTGTTTTATCATTGTATTTCAGTTTATAAGATTTTGTTACTTTTCAAAATTGATTTTTTCGATAAAATTATTATTGAATATAGTTGTCTAAATTTATTTTAATGAAAGACACCTTTAACTAAACTATATAATTCATAAAATATAGATTCGTAGTATAGTAATATAAAACTTGAAATTAGTTAACCTTATTATTTTTCTAATTAATTTATTACCGTATTCAAATATTTTAATTCTAGAAATTAAATCTAAATATGAATAAAAAAATTATATGATTTTTATATTTTAGTATTGCAATCATGTCCATAAATTCATGTGAAAAATACATTTTTTTGTTTTCTTTCATGTTATATCATGTGTTATTTTTTTATTATCTTTTTAATCATATGTCCTACTTGATACTCTATTTTTTCGAAAAAGGCATTTGAGTAGTTTTATATGCCTTGTTATTAGTTTAATGTAAATTTTATATAATTATATTATTAAACTTTGTCTATTATGACATGTAGTTATGTTATTAGTAATAAATTTATATTATAATAGTTTATACTTAATATTGTATGTTGTGAAATTGAGGATAGATTTTTGCCCAACTTTTTTATTTGTTCCACGTACTATTTAAGAATATATTTTAATGCAATTTAGTATTATTGAAATAGTTTGCATCTCGTTTATTAATTTTTTTCCTTTATTGATAAATTAATATTTTGTTTACCTATTTAAATCTATTTTGTTTAGGTTTTATTTTTGAAAGAGTTTTGTTTTTTGTTAGAATCTTATTTTATTGAGATGTTTAATTTTTATTATAATGCATTGAGATACTTAATTAATGGTTATTACAGTTTTTTCCTTAAAAATTTTATAATCATAAGAACTTTTAAGTCCCTGCAATTGTACCTAAAACTCAGTTTGAGTATAATATTTAACTGTAATTGTAATTTTATTATGAAAACACACCAAACACAAATGATATCTTAAGAACTCCATTAAAAAAAAAACTTTCGTAACAACTACACGATCAATAGTTTTTGCTTAAATAAAGAAAAAACAGAATTATAATTTTTTTTAAATGATACTTATTTTGAAAAAAAAAATCTTTTATGTATTAATGAAAATTAAAATAAATGATTGTTTTGGAATCTTAAGTGATTGCTATTATTTTTCAAGAATACTAATTAATACATATTGTAACCCATATTTTTATTAAGTTTTTTTGGTGACCTTAAACAGTTTAAGAATTTCAAAATATTTTAGAAATAACTTTTACTTTTAAGATACATTATAAATGAAAATAATTATAAATGATATCACGAAAAAATTCTAGATAAATGAAAGTTCATATCTGCGCGAGGGTTATGTATGATTCCTTAGTTTATCTAAGATCAAATTAGCAATTGCACAATCTTCAAAAGAAGTCACAAAAATTTTGAGTGAATCCTCGCTCTTTTATGTATTTAGTTGTAGACTCAACATAAAAAATAAATGCAATAATTAACAAAAATATTATATAACGTCATATGAGTTTGAAACAATTATGTATTGTATATAATTATTCCACTATTCAATATATAATTATTCCACTATTCCACTATTGTATATAAATGAAAATAATTATAAATGATATCACGAAAAAATTCTAGATAAATGAAAGTTCATATCTGCGCGAGGGTTATGTATGATCCTTAGTTTATCTAAGATCAAATTAGCAATTGCACAATCTTCAAAAGAAGTCACAATAATTTTGAGTGAATCCTCGCTCTTTTATGTATTTAGTTGTAGACTCAACATAAAAAATAAATGCAATAATTAACAAAAATATTATATAACGTCATATGAGTTTGAAACAATTATGTATTGTATATAATTATTCCACTATTCAATATATGATAGTACAAGGATTAAATAAAGTGTCTTTTAAATAAACTATTGATACAGCATATTCTAAAAATTTAAAAACGACAATGTTATTGTTAATACATCAAATCCCATTATTGAGATTATGAAGTTTTGAAACTTAAAAAAATCATATAAAAATTAACAAATACAAATATTATTAATCACTAAATATGTAAAAATTGTTATTAAATATCATTTTATATTTTATTTAGATTATATTTCCATACATAAAAAATCTCAATATTCAGTTTATGGCGCAATCATGTATTCGTTTCATGAGTGATATACAAAAAAAATAAATCAAAAGAGTTATTTTATGATATTGACAATTAAAAAATAAGTTGTGTACTTGAAATAATATTTCAGAGATTATAAGGTATTTATATATTATTAATTTATATTAAAAAATATTTTATATCTTTATATTAACTCTGTAAAAGTATATCAATATATTTTATGTAATTCATCATGATAGAAACATGTATCAAATGCGATATTATGTAAATAAATAAAAAAATCCCTATTCAAAGTTGACATATTTTATAATTTATTTGACAAATATTTTCAATTACTTTTAGTTAACTAAACTTTATTTGTTATTATGCATACTTAGAGGATGCTTGAATACAAAACATTTCAAAAAAATCCAAACATTTAATTCAATTATTTTTTTTAACTCAGCATTAACTCAACTCTACTATCATCAATATTTTCAATATAATTAAATAATATAAATCAATCATTCTTACACACCACATCAAATGTAATTCACTATTCATCAAGTTACATAATTTTAACCAATCATCACTTCACATCTTCTTTCTCGTACTTTTACATCAAATCAATTTTAATCATTTTATTTTAAGTTATTTTAATATACTCACAAACTAACCATACCACCATTTTCAAAATTAATCAAACCAAACCAAGAAAGTCCAAACAAAACAAAAAAATTTATATCCAATAAATTATACTTATTGGATATAAAAGATATCATAAACAATCAATATCATCTATTTAGCAATAAGTCCTCCCATGTAATTTTTTACATGTTATCCATTTTTCAATTATAGAGTAGTTTTTATCATTATATTTTATTTTATAAGTTTTTGTTACTTTTAAAAAATGATTTTTTCGATAAAAAATATTATTGAAAATAGTTGTTAAACTTTACTTTAATGAAATGCACCTTTTCACTAAACTATGTAGTACACAATTTATAAATTCATACTATAATAAAATAAAATTTGATATTAGTTAACATTATTATTTTTTCTATTCAACTTATTACCGTGTTTAAATATTTTAATCTAGAAATTAAATATACATATGAATAAAAATAAAATATTTATATATTTTTATAATTTAATATTGGGTATTATGTAAATAAGTTCACGTGCAAAATATATTTTTAGTTTTCTTTCATGTTATATAACGTACTTTTCTTTATTTCTTCTTTTTTTTTTTTCTCATATATCCTACTTGATACTCTATTTTTTCAATAAATGCATTGGAGTAGTTTTATATGTCATATTATTTGTTTCATGTAATTTTACATATTATGTTATATCAACTTTGCTTATTATAACATGTAGTTATGTGATTAGTAATATGCAAATAATATAAACTTAAAAATATAATAAATTTATATTATAATAGTTTATAGTTAATATTGTATGTGAATTGATTCACTACTTTTTTATTTGTTCCACATACTATTTAGGAATATATATTAATGCAATTCAAATTTTTTGAAATAGTTTGCATCTCCTTTATTAATTTTTCTTTTTTTGATAAGTTACTTTTATCTCTTTTTAATTAGAGTTATGTAATATGTTTATAATTATTATTATTATTATTATAATAATAATAATAATAATAATAATAATAATAATAATAATAATAATAGTTGGCATGGTGTTAGTCCAAGTATACATAAATTATCAATTGAAATGTAAATTAAATAGAATAAATTTCTTTTTTTTTTATTATTATTATTATCTTACAAGCCTAGATAGATTTTTTTTTTTTTGGTTGCTTTTGCTTTTGAGCATGTTTAAAAGAAACTATCTTGGCACGATTATTTACAAAATTATTATATTACAAAATTATAAGTTTAGCTATCAGGAAATCAAATTGATCATGATCAAGTCCTAATGAGCATAGAAATCATACACCATACGGCCGAAAGCAAGTTTTTATTATTTTTATTATATAATTAGAGTCTTTGTGTTTTCATTATAAATTTAGATTACAATCCGAATATATTTATATATTCAATATGATTACAAATTTGCCATTAAAAATATGTCAAAGTAAGGGTTTTTTAGGCAAATCATTATTTTTACAAAATCACTCGTCCTTTTATAATAGTATAGATAGATATAGATAAGAGTCGTCCGGATGATTATTACCTAAGTTTAACCTCAAAGTTTTTCTTGAGTCTCATAGACCGGTTTTCCATACTCATTATCCCAATCCATCTAAACAGAGACGAACTGAGCTAAGTGGAGCATAATCCTTTCAACTCTCATGAATTTCTTCAT
>BKCP01008737.1:800447-813596 GCA_008636005.1 Striga asiatica | reverse complement strand
TCCGTGACTAAACATAGATACACCATGAAATATAAATTACATGTAAATCAAAATCATTCACAATGTACCACAAGAGCATAAGCATACACGTTTATTACAATCGAGCACAAGTAAAGAACACTTCAAGATAACAATCGAGAAATAACAAGGGACAAAATGATTCGTTAATTCAATGTGGGAGCCTATGTCAACAAACCGTCGGTTATTTTAACAAACCGACATCCAAATCATCAAGTACATAGGACAAAATAATTTAAATTGGAACCATCCAGTTTTCTCTACTCCCAACTAGCAATTTTGACCAAACATCAAACTTCATATGGGAGAATCAACACGAAATACACAAACATTAAAACAAATTGGTCCATTATACAAACCACCTAAAATAGAGACACAAAGCAAAATAAAAACTAGATATTCCACCACATAACAAGCAAGATTCCAAAAAACCTCCCACACACTTAAAACAAAACTGGGAAAAATTCAAAATTAGTCCCACAGATATAGGGGGGTGACAATTTTGGTCCCGACGGAATGCACAAAATATGAATAGTCCCACAACTTTTAAAAAATGATCAAAAGTAGGACTTTTTCGCCAGATTTACTATTTTCGGCCTGGAATGCCACGTGGCGCACACGTGGCTTATTCTTTACACGCTGGCTCACACATGGCGCACACGTGGCTTAGTTTTGAATTTTTTCCTAGATAGGGAAAAATTCAAAACTAGTCTCACAAGTATAGAGGAGTGACATTTTTGGTCCCGATGGAATGCAGAAAATTCAAAACTAGTCCCACAACTTGTAAAAAAATATGAACACGTCAGATGCCACGTGGCGTTCCAGGCCGGAAATAGTAAATCCGGCGAAAAAGTCCTACTTTTGATCATTTTCTAAAAGTTATGGGACTATTCATATTTTCTGCATTCCGTTGGGACCAAAATTGTCACCCCCCTATTATACCTGTGGGACTAGTTTTGAATTTTTCCCAAACAAAACTTGAACTTTAAACTTCCACCACTTAAAAACTAGACATCAAGATTCCCCATCAACGGCGCCATTTGTATGTAATATTTTTATCGAGTCGATCGTAAAGACCCACCTCAGGTCGTCTCACAAGAAAAGTTGTTCGGAGCTAAGTTTCAATTTTTGTCGTCAGAGCACAAATAAGAGAAATTAAAAGTCCTAAATATTCTAAGCATGTTTGAGGGGTTGATTTTAAGCTATATTAACCTACAGAATTAAAAAAGATTACCTAAAGGTGCAAACTTTAACTAAATGTTTGAACTTTATCGAGCATAGAGTTTCCAATACTCAAGCAGAAATGATAAAAAAACAAAGAAACATGCGAGTACTAAGACCCTATGATATTAAAAATGAGCCTTCTAACCTAAATGATGAAGCCTTAAAGAATGACTCAACCTTTAATACTAGATAAACACGCAATCAACTCCTAAATCTTAGACTAACAAGAGAAAAAAAAAGAATCAAACTTAAACCTAATTCCCTACGCAAGACACCACATTTACCTGGAATAACTTCGTAAGCAAAAGCGGAGCAAATACGATGTAATGAATCCTAAACCTAGGTACTCATCCTTCTATTGCATGTTCAAAGGAAATCGAAGTGAAAAGTTGAAACTTTCATAAAATCAGCAACATCAAAAGTCTGAGTCTTGGAGCTCCCAAATGTACCATTAATAAATAAAGAGAAAAGAAAAATGTAAGAGAAATACTTGAAAAGAAAAAAGTACAAGAATAAAAAGGCTGCTCCAAAATGGGACGGGCTAAATGTATTTACAGTCTGTCAAAACAAATAAAAACATGCACAACTAATGCAAACACTCGCGGGGTTGGCGAGGAATTCCACGAGGCATGAGTTTCTAGCTTGGCAGGTGTAGCAAGGATGCATACTAACGTGGCTGGTGAGAACTTCCGTGGGCGAGGCTCATTGCGTGCGTCACAAGTTGACGGGCTTAGGTCTCAAAATCATTGCACACTTCTCTGATTGTCTCAAAATCTCAACTTAAGTCTATCAATTTTTTTCCATCTCCTCTTGGACAACACTATAATATATCACCATGCATATATGATCGAAAATGAAAGCTCAGAACGGTACATCGCCAAATGGGGATTTCTTCCTCCCGAGCCTACAAAAACACCAAATCACATAAGAAAAACCTAAAATGCACAAACAAGACTCAAAAACTAAAAATTACTAGAAACGAACAAAAATGTCGGTTTACTTTGCTAGGCTCCTGGTGGCCTATACCTCCTGTTCTAATAGCTCGGTACCTTAAGCCCGGGTCCAAGCTACTTGACCGAGAATCTCACCTCTGTACCCTAAGGAGTCCTTAGCCGAGCTACTTTTGAGTGCTACATCAGCGCAGTCTGCCCCTTTCCCTTCTGTTTTCTCAATTTAATTATCAATCCTGCTTATCGTATTCTATTTTTTGGTCAAGGAAAGGCCTAAGATACCTGCCACTGGATAAAACACTATGGATCTATAAAATAAAAGTTAAAATAAATTGAGAGATAAGCATGTCGATCTATGCCTATGAGCGGTCAAGGAAAATCACCATGCTTGGGAAAAAAGATAAAGAAATACCTGACTGGATAGGCGTATCGTCAGCCTTCGGATGCAAACCAGCACGAGCCAACCTTCTTATTCTAGATTAAGGATCGACAACTTCTCTCAGGGATTGTCAATCCAAAAATAATATCTAGTTTACCGTTAAATCACAGACCCAGGAGAGGTACGACCTTCTCCGCTGCACAAAAGAGAAGAAAAAATTAAACAGAATTAGAGTACTCAAGTTCGATAATAAAAACTCATGCATTTTCTCCACAGGAGCGGTCGGTACGAATAAAGAACTATCGGACGATTGACTAGTCTTCCACTCTCCAGACACCCAAAACCACTCATGATTCCACTTGTGACGAGATTTAGGTATACCGTTCACCAAATTGGCGTGCCAAATGAGAATACTCTGATCCTACCTTCGATGTATTCCGCATATATATGAAGTATATTTCCTCTAAAGACGGTGTCGACCAACCCTTTTGCCTAAAAAGGACAATCAAGGAGCACAATCGATATACAACCTTCGAGTGAACCTGAGTGACGTGGATTCCCTATACGACCCGCCAACGCTGCATCTACTAAATCTATGTCATAATCACTACTGTCGGACATATAGATCTGATATAAACTGGAAAGAAAGAAATTTGAAGAAATACCTACGTGAAGAATTGCCAAAAAAACATAATCGCGCCAAGCGATGGACATAAAAATTGGAAAATTTTAAATTCGAGGTTGAAAGAAAGATCTCAAGTCCCAAAAATATCTTTAATTTATAGGGATGCCTTAGTTTTCTCTATCATCATATCTCATCGCATTAAGGCCCAAAATCCAAAGGTCACATCCATTTACGTCAAGGGCCATGAATCGACGACACCTGTGCTCTCATGCCTAAAATGACACACCTCTCTCAGGAGGTTGTCTTTCTCTCCTCATTTAATGTTCTAAGCCAAAAGGACGCGTCCCATCTCTTGCCAGTATAACTTACACATCCTTTCAAAAAGTAATGGCGATCACGTATTGGATTGACACGCATTAGCAAATAAATAGCTTTCCAGGCGTATAACAATCGGGTGATAACATGGGGCCTCCTTGTAATATATAACAATCGAATACATAAGTTTTACTTGGTTTTAGAAAGGTCTAATTTTTGGTATTGTTGGAAATCAATTCTGTCCAGCTGCTTCAATCTTAGCCCTTGATCATGATGATGATGGCAAGCATAAAGAAAGGACACAAGTTCCATGTACCATGCAATCATCTCAGCCCTCAGATCACAATCAGTTAGCTAAGAAGATCTCAGCCATTGGATCATATTCTGACGTGTGCATGAAGACAACCATGCACTGTGAGGGAGAGTGAACGGTTTTGTCCTATGTATTAATGTGTGTGTGGCTTTTTCCCTCTTAGGTAAAACGTAGGTGAATTCTTTACCCTAGCTAGTCTTTATAGCCTGCTATAAATATGTAAATGACTGCCATTGTTGCAGCATGAAATCAATGAACAAAAACCTATTCTGAGTATGGAGTTTCTCTTGCTTTTCATTGCTATGATGCTCGTTTTACCATATTTTGACAGGTATTTTGAATCCAACATGTCATTTCTTTAACCTCAAGCACACATGTATTTGGATATGTTGGTTGCAAATACTAGTCAAATGGTAACTCGTTGGCATTGGCTGAAATTTTCAAACTTAAAGAACCATGCATATATCACTCGTATAAAAAGTAAAACCTATCATTTGCTCCACTACACTTAGGCCAAATTGCAAAAACTAGCCAGTAATTTAGACGGGTTGGCAGTTTTACCCACCTTCTTTCGATTTTGGCAATAATAGCCAAAACGTTTTAAAAAATCGGTCCTTCTACCCAAATCCGGCCAAACTCGTCGGAACTCCGCCTGAGGTCACAAAACTTGCCAGCGTGGACTACACGTGGACGAATTAATCCACCTCATCCACGTGTTTGGAGTTTGCTATGATGGTTGCTCGGGCTGCTATTGCCAAAATCGAAAGATGGTGGGTAAAACTGCCAACCCGTCTAAGTTACTGGCTAGTTTTTGCAATTTGGCCTAAATTACGTGGATGGTGTATTTATAGACGGTATAGCTGAGGTGGATTAATTCGTCCACGTGTAGTCCACGCTGGCAAGTTTTGTGACCTCAGGCGGAGTTCCGACGAGTTTGGCCGGATTTGGGTAGAAGGACCGATTTTTTAAAACGTTTTGGCTATTATTGCCAAAATCGAAAGAAGGTGGATAAAACTGCCAACCCGTCTAAGTTACTGGCTAGTTTTTGCAATTTGGCCCTACACTTATACCAATTCACCTCTTCGTCTAGCAACCAATTAATCAATTAGATATATTTCACTCGGAGGACAGTGCATTCTGCTTTTATTGTAAAACTTTATTATTATTATTATTTTTAATTATTGTTTACATCTAGTTATTATGTAGATTCAATTTGATCCTCACACTGTGTCTCCCAAGAAGAAAAAGAATAAAAAAGAAAAAGGAAACAGAGATTAAGTTGCTGCTTCCTGAAGAAAGTAATGCTATATTGGGTTTTTTCTTTGAAATAAAGTTCATCCAAAATTTGAACAACAATCTTTTTTTGCCTCTACATCTCACCAGGCCTTTGTATTTTCCGTGATTTGACATCAAGAGATTGACTGTTAGATATTGCTTTAAAGAGATCGATTTTCTGTAGATTGATTCTGATATCCCTCCGCTATCCACTATAAATACCCTTCTTTTCTTCATAATCTGCATATATCATCCAAAATATCTATCTAGCTACTTCTGAGCCAACTAGCAATGAATGTGTCAACGGCCAAATCCATTTTCCTAGTGATCATTGTTGTTATTTTGGTGTCCTTACATGCTGATGCCTATGATCCCGAACCTTTGCAGGATTTCTGTGTTGCTGTCCATGACACAGACGCTGCCGGTAATAATAATTTTTCAATATACATGTTTGTTTGTTTTTCATTAACTTATTCTGTGTCTATGTTAGTTAATAATTATTCAAACTTTCATGATTCATCCTCCAATAATATACTAACACTACAAAAAAATTGTAATATTCTAAAAGAAAATCATATGACAATATATTTCAATGAAAATTCTAATGGATATTCTAATAATATAGCTTCCTTTGAATGATTCAAACGGAAATTCCAACGAAAATATACCGTCGGATTGTGTTTTCCAACGGGTTTTTACAGTAGGAATTTCCGTTAGAATTTATATTTCCACCACCGTTGGATTATCTAAGAAGTTCCGTTGGAATTTTTATTTCCACCACCGTTGGAAAATCTATCGTTGGAGTCGTCAAAATCCAACGAAAATTCTAATAGAAAACTCAATCCAACGAAATATTTTTGTTAGAATTTCTGTTGGAATCCATTGAAAAGTTCCAATAGAAATAATAGCATTTATTGGAATTGCCGTTGGAATTCTATTGGAATATATTTCCGTTGGAATTTTCAATTGAAATTTCATAATTTTCTTGTAGTGTAATCCATTATTCAATACAATAGATAAAAGCAAATATAAGTTGATTGACATTAATACATAGTCAATATAAGGATATTAATACATCAATACCTAATTGGACATGTGTTCTTCATCCATTTATATTTATATATTTATTTTCTTATTGAAGTATTCGTGAATGGTAAGATCTGCAAGAATCCCGACACGGTCACCCCAGACGACTTCTATTTCTCAGGCCTCAACAGGGTCGGCAACATAACAAGCCCTTTCGGGACAGTGGTGACTAAAGTATTCGTTGATGAGATGCCCGCTCTCAATACTCTCGGCTTAGCCATGTCTCGCATCGACTACGGACCCTACGGAGCCAACCCACCCCACTCCCATCCCCACGCCTCGGAAATCCTAATGGTGATGGAAGGCATGCTCTACGTGGGCTTCATATCCACTAACCCTCCCAACCCTTACGACAACAACAAACTCTACTCAAAGGTCATAGGCCCGGGAGACATTTACGTATTCCCCAAGGGACTCGTACATTTTCAGTACAATCTCGAGAAGAGTAAAGCACTTGCGTTCGCGAGCTTTAGCAGCCAAAAGCCGGGACTCGTGACGATTTCAAAGGCGATCTTCGGGTCAGAGCCTTCGGTCTACCCGGATCTTCTCGCCAAGTCGTTCCAGATGAGCCATAAAGAGGTCAATCATTTACTATCCTTGGAGTGGATCGGGAACGCCTAGTCGAAATACACGAAGATTGATCGTGTTAGTATTTCCGTTTTTGGGTTGGATTGGATGGTGGTGTTGTTCGATTGTGGAGTGTGAGTGTGCACGCGCGGAGTGAAGTTTGTAAGGCTGAATCGTAAGACCAGCTATTGTTGTTTTTCTTTTGAGAGAATGTGTTTCGAAGTTTGTTGTGGGTCATTTGGTAATTTATCTATGAAGTAAAACTCTTTGATGTACTATTATAAAGAACGAGTGATTTTATAAAATAATGAACTACCTAATAAATTTTTACTATGATTTGTTTTATATTTTTTAATTAATAACCAATATTCTACCTAAAAATTTTTACATTTACATATTTTTAATGCAAATTGGTAATACGCTAATACTCATCATATCTTATATTTTTAATTAACAATTAATATTAAATTAATTATATAAATACATGAATAAAATATTTCACAACTCATACAAATCAACCACAATATACTCGCATCTTTATTGCTCACGAATTTGCTTTCTTGAACATATCTCCAAACTGTTTTCTTCCATATATCTCAAAAATCAACCCAAACAACAAAGTTTTTAAAAAATATAGAATTGTTGATTTGTAATATATCCTTATTTAATATAATTTTGATAGTAAAATCGCATTCGTATTTAATAATCTTAATGTATGACAGTTGGTTAAAGAAACCTGGTCGAACAATAACAACATAATAAATAATTATAATGAATTCAAATACTTTTAATTGTTTATTTGCCTATCTACAATACCAAAATGATAAATATAATCTTGGTAAAAAATGACAACTTAGTTGAGAGGTAATTTTTATAAAATAACTAATATCAAAGATATATACGTAACCTTAATTAAGAGAAGATAGCTAAATATTTTACCGAAATCATTCATAGATATAATATATACATAACCTAACAAGCTAGAAAAGTAGAATAATTCATTCAACTACTTCATTATTTAAGAAAAATAAACTCTTGTGTTTAGAAATAGAATTAAAAATTGTACCTTAGTCTTATTGGATTGAATTTTAATTTCACAAAAATCGTCATTTAGTTATTTTTTTAATTTTGGTCTCAAAGTTAATAAAGTTAATGTATTTTCACATGACCATTAGGTAATTAATATCAAGTTGAGGAATATTTTAATTATTGACACTTAAATATTTAAACTTTTTCATTCAATAATAAACTAAAATCTATCATTATAGTTTACTTAATAAACCAACAAACTGATTAGTTGGCATAGTTAGATTGATTAGGTTAATTAGTTAATAAGTCAGGTTAATTAGTTAGGATAAAAGAGTCAGCTCACAGTATAGCCTTCTAAGGGATTTCTCACTCTTTTTTAATCAAAGAGTGAGACTTATTTCGTTAGGTCAGTAAACCTGTGAGTTGGAAATTACTATTAATCACATGGTGTGTTGTCGATTATACTCGATCACAGTGTACTAGTGCGCCAGGTTGATGATGCCCCCGATGTAAGCTCAAAAGGATTATTATACCAAGTCCTGCGAGCAGATTTAGTTATGTCATAATAATAAAGGTTGGGTGGTACTAGTCTCGAAAAGTCAATAAGTTAATTAATTAAATTGTCAACAATTAAATAATTAATGGATGTTATATCTTTGGCAATGGAATATAAATCAAGGACAGTGGAGCCCATGTAATTGGGGTGAGAAAATGTAGTGCAATAGTAAATATTTTGAACCAGAAAATAGGGTGGACTACAGTTGAAGTACTTCTCGACTCATTGGGAGACCTGTTCTTAACCTCCTTAAGGTCTCTGTTGTGAGTTAGAGCCGTCAAAATGAGCCAGAAAAGCGGGCTGACCCATAGCCCGCCAAAGACCGCGGTCTTGCGGGGCGAGGCAGGCTGGCCCGCCAACATGGCGAGCCAACAAAATGGCAGCCCACCCCATCCCAACAATGCAAATGGCCACAATGATATGATAGTAAAAACAATGGTTTAAAAAATTGAACCAAAATGGTCGATCCAACCGATTGAACCGAAAAACGCTCAGTTGATCAGTCTGGTTTGACAGCAAGTCGATCAAAAACCAACCAACGACCAGTTGAATCGATCAGAATCGGTCAAAAACAGGTCCGCTCCAAACCAGCCTGGTCAAACCAGTTTGAACAAGTCTAACTTTTTTAGAAAAAATAAATTTTAGTATATTTTATAATTTCTTTAATATAAATAAAAAATACATATTTAAATATAATGGATATATATAAGTTATATATATATATATATATATATATATATATATAATAAGAATTACCATTTACCAAATATAGTAGCAAAAAAATAGGTAAGAATTTAATGCGACCTATAAATAGTAAGTTTTATTATTATTTTTTATTTTTTCTTTCAAAATCATACAGCATTAAATGCTACCTTAAATTTCGGACTTTAGCTTATTTTATTATTTAAAAAATTCGACTAAAATTTATTAAGTGTGTATGTTTTTATTTTTATTTTTTTCTTAGAAACAACGAACAATATTAAAATTTCGGTCTCTATATTATAAAATCTCAATTCAAAATATAACAAAAGTTTTAGAATCTCGGTCTTTATATTTGTGCCTTTAAAAAAATATTGAACGCTATATATTATTTAAATTGCAAAATCAATCAGTTAATCTTAGTTTTTTAAAAATGACTATGTTTATTTTTTATTAATATGCGTAAGGTAAAAATAATTAATTCATCTTTAGATATATAATTTATAATCTTAATATACTATCATTTGGTGTAGACATTTATTATATGAACCATAAAATATTTTTATTTCATAAAATTAAATATATTTAAAGAAAATAAGAAAATTTATTCGGATCAATCGGGTGATTGAATTAGGGTACTGTACAGGTTGATTGAATTACTTTTAGGTGATATTTAAAATAGTAAAAAAACTTGACACAACTTGTTGGTCCCAGGTGACTAAGTTATGTATGAGTTCGACCACACCAAATCGATTATTGAACCAAAATATAAATTTTATATTGAAAATATTTTATTACGTGAATGTGATGTAGTCCAAACTTCAAATAATCGTATTAACAATACTTTTTATGAAAACATGTTTAATGATTTATGAATATTTATACATCATTTTATTAATATCTATGTGAATTAAATAATATTTTATTATAATATTTATTAATGTACAGTAAATATAAGGTATTCAGAACTGGACCATCATCGAAACGATCAAGCTATTTTATTAAATCATTTGTAGTTTGTTCATATTTTAATTTATAAACATTTTAATATATATATATATATATATATATATATATATGTAGTATCTTATGTGATAAATTTAAATAAAATGTGTTACTTAAATATCTAACAATTTATAAATTTAAATGTTTAAACTAATTGATAAATGACTTATAAATCTCTATTTTATTTAAATATGTAATTTTATTTAAAATAATTTTAAATATAACAAAATTTATTTAGAAAATCGTATCGATCCTACCAGTCCAACCGACTGGTGTTGAAGGATTCAAGAGCAAATATTTTATTCAAGCGTACTAGACTGGTTATAAACCAGTCCTCAGTCCATCTGGTCGGACTATGTTCAATCCAATTTAATTTTAAAGCAATGGATGAATCATGATTAATGTTTTTTATATATTTAATTTATAATACAATCGTAATATTGTCTTTCCATGCATCGCACGGACCACGCACTAGTTATTACTATTTAATTAAAGAAATTTCATATATAAATTTTATTATATAAAATATTATATATGTTTGAAAATATAAATAAATTAAATACCAATCCAACCAGTTCAAATACTGATCGGAACAATGAACCATTGGACCACATTAGCTTGACCGGCTTGATGACCGGCCTGTTTTTAGAATTTTGGTAAGAACAATATATACCGAGCATACAAAGTGGTTTTTCCACACACACTACGGTTATAAACTCCAGGCTAACGTCCTACAAAACGAAAGAAAGAACAAAGAAACAGAGCAGCAACTAGAGATTATTTATACAAAAAGCTGCTCCATGTGACCAGTTGAAATTCAAACTACGTGTGTCACACACGACCAAACCAGATCCAACAACTTGGGAGCAGAAGATTAGGGGCAAACTTCGTAAAACCTGCCAAAAGAAGAGTGAAAAAGAGGCTAAGGACCCAAAGAAGCATGCAAAGGTCAAATGAAACCACAACAAATGCAACTGGTGGCTATTGTCTTAGATTTTCTGTTGATTTTTTCCAGATAGGTTCACATTGTTCCTAGTAATCACATATGTAACGCTTCTCAATTCATCACTTTGTAAGGGATACATCGAAAGGGATTACTCATTATATAAGCCCAAGATTTTCTGGATGATATATATTCTTTTTTAACGGAGATACACAATCAACTTACAAACTCTGATGAAGACACCGGCCAAAAAGCAACAATCTGCAAGGAAAATGGACCGGTCATGTTCAGGTAAATGATGTGAGAAACTTATATTAAGCAGCACAAACTTGCAATAAACTCGTACCAGCACTGTTTAAATCCAGACATCCTCTCCAAGTAATCCACAGCTTGGAGAATTGCATGAAGAGTCATTTTCTTCACCTTCACAAAAGATTGAATATGTCAAAGTCTGGTTCAACTCATCTAGCACATTTTCTTTCCATCTTTCTTAGTATTTGTGTGTGCGCGCATAATTATTCTATTTAGTGCTTGTGCATTCTTTAATGAGACTTGAAGAAACGTCATCTTTCTTCGACACGGATGCCACACATGCATGCCTAAATTATCAGATTCAAAAATGAAGAACGCATGAAAGGTTGAAAATTATACCTCTAACTTGTCTTCCTTAGCCCTATGATTTTGTGGAAGAGTGCGGAATTCCTCTGTTAACCGAACGCACTCTTGGACGTTTTCCGGTGAGACAAAGTCAAGTGCGACCTTAATGCAAGACTATTAACAAAAAAATAGAAAAGACGGAGAAGGAATGTGTTTTAGCCCAAACAGAAAGCAAGTGAAATGCAAACCATGAGTTCCAGATGATGATGGTGGTGATGATGATGGTGGTGATGATGATGATGATGATGATGATGATGATGATGATGATGATAATAATAATAATAATAATAATAATAATAATAATAATAATAATAATAATAATAATAATAATAATATATGAGAAGAAAACACAACACCAAAAATAAAGGAATTCTACTGTGTGGGGGGGGGAAGGAAATTAGATAAGTACTGCAATGAACAACAGAAATAACCAAAGAAAATCCCGGGAACCAAATATTGGACAATGTGATCAGCTTTGTATCTTGCTCAACCACGCTAGTGGTAGTTGAGAGAAAAATAGACGCTGGCTAAGTGTAAAAAGGACACTATTGATTACATTCTAAGGCCTTCTCCATCTTAACATACACTTGCATCGCTAAAAGTTTGTCCACTTCAGTGCTCCAATGGAAAATCCCTCGTGAAGCACTTGCAGATTGAATGTGATTAGGTGGCCCATAAATAACAAGGCTATTATATTGGCACAAGAACATTCCTGAAGCTTTCCAATTAGCTGTTGATTTTACCAAGTCTATAATGGTTGGTCAGATTCAGATTCTCAAGTTGGGTTACCAAGATTTGCAACAAATGCCCACTTCAAGAAGAGATGTTGGAAGTGTACATTGTATTGGCTTTAGAAAGTCGCTGACTGAGAAGTGTATTTTCTCCCTCCTTTCCTACCTACTTTGTGGGGTCTATATATAAGCGTTGTATTCGACTTGCCCAGATATTGAAAATAGAAAATTCAATCCTCCATTTTTCCTTTCTTGCAAATCATAAAATATGATCCCCAAATTGAATAACCATCAAACTTTAAGATAGGGCTGTTTCTTGCCAAAAATTATTCTCTGATGATGATAACATCACTTCTAATTGATCAATTGTCAACAGAGCATGAAATCAAATGTGTTTGGGTCTGGAAATAATGCAATTAATGTACTCATCATATATTCAAATGTATAATACGATAGCCAAGAAGAAAGGATTTCATGAAGCCCCAACGGAGAAATTTAGTCTTTCGAATAATTAAAAGATGCTTAATGGAAACTTGAAGCAGAAATCACTCAGTAATTAACACAAAACTATTCTATTATGAACCAACACATAACACGATTAAAATGGATGAATTTACCTTTAAATTTCTAACTTGGTGTGGACAGCCAGCAGGTATAAAAACAGCATCACCCAACTTCTGAACAAAAGTCCATGGTTCAATCCCTACACAAGGACAAAAAAATGCAAGACATGAACGAAACGATATTTTTCTTATACCTGGCTACCACATGGAATAG
>BKCP01008737.1:771789-800386 GCA_008636005.1 Striga asiatica | reverse complement strand
AAACAAAATACCCACCATATTCCTCCTTAAGCCTCCTTTTATGCTCCATGGTCAAGTATACAGATTGATCATGGATAGGGTGGACAACCTGTACCAAAACAGTAGATAAGACATAATCCAAGGATACATACCTTACCTAATTATCTTAACAAAACTAAATATTTACCTGCGGTAACGGATTGCCATGAATATGTCTAAATTCCTTGAAGTGCTTCCTCACGTATTCCTCCAGTTTAGGTACATCCTGCCTCCTAAAAATATCCCAAAGAGCACCACCTTCAGGATCTCCAGAACTTTCTGAAATAATTTCTGGAGCCGAAATATTGATCTTCTCCTGTTTGGAACCTTCCTCTCGGTCTTCTTTACAAGTTCCGGAAGTTTCCGTAACTTTCTGTCGATCGACAATAGGTATTTCCAGATTGCTATCTCTCACGATTACATCGTCATTATTTTTTCCTGTGCAAAGATGTACCTGGTTGGAACCTTCCTCCCGGTCTTCTTTACCAATTCTGGAAGTTTCCGAAAAATTCTGTGGATCGAGAATAGGTATTTCCAGATTGTTATTTTTCTCGATCATATCATCATTATTTTTCCCTGTGCAAAGATGTACCTGGTTGGAACCATCCTCTCGGTCTTCTTTACCAGTTCCTGAAGTTTCCGAAAATTTCTGTTGATCGACAAAAGGTATTTCCAGATTGTTATTTCTCAAGATTACATCATCATTATTTTTTCCTGTGCAAAGATGGCCCATCTCAACACCCCTGTATTCCGACACCCAAGGTTCTACTATTTCTTTTTCGACTGGCATTTTACTTGGTGAATTTCCATTAGTATAGTCAGAAGTTGTTGGCTTATCGTTTTCACATGCCAACTTGGAGGCGTCCAAAGACTCATTTCTGTACAATTCTATTTCATCCTGTGCAGCATGCTTCTTCTGCAGTTCTTTTATAGTCGAAAGCTGTTCAGGTTTGAGAACAGGTTCCTCTACATGTGTTAAAACATTCACCTAAAGAAAAACATCACAGGTTGTCATTACAGCTGAAAACCTGGACTGCAAAGCAACAAGAGTTTTAATATCGCTCAATCAATCTAACTTACAAATAACATTAGGTAGCAAAATATCACAAATTTAAAACTTCATTTTTCATTTAACTAGCTTGTTAAGTGAACCTCTCTTCCTTTCAAAGCTTCTTAGTAGTTTCGCCCCATGCACTTGTACGTGTTACATTTTAGAATAAAATTTTAAATTTAAAAACAAATAAAGAAAAATAGGTTAGGAAAGTGAACATACTGCATCAGACATATCACAGTGTAATTTTGTCACGGAGTCCCCTCGTCCAAGTTCGGGAGAAAGTCCATAGGCAATATATGTCTTGGGCCCCATATCCGGCTTCAGAGACTCGTTTGGCAATTTGACAGCTAGATTAAGGTACCCATGACGTGGATGTGTGTAGTCTTTGAAAGGCAAGCAGCTGATGAATTCTGCACCATGACGTGGCAGCCTCTCCTCGAACAAGTTAGAAGGAGGCCAATCTTTCAACTTGAGAATCTGAGGCCATCCATAACTGTCAGATTGAACCTTCGAGTACCCACTGAAAAACTTGTGAATATTTATCTCGACCTGCTCGCCAATGAAAATGATAAAATGAGTTTTCCCGTTATTGGAATCAACATAAATGACATAAAGCACGCAAGTCTACGAGTTTAGGATAAAACTGAAGGGACAAAAGTGAAAACTATCAAAATAAAAGATGAATTATAATCAGTACATTATTTTGAAGAAAAAATTTAGAATGAAAAGTGAGGGGAAAGTCGAGGGGATAATGCCATTTCAATTAGAAATGGATTGCTAAGCTATAAATGAGCATTTACAGCTGACTTCCATCTACTTAATCTGCCCAATCAGATTTCCAGTTCTTCTACACCAGATATAGGCCACAAAATATTTTCAAAAAATATCACTCAGTACTGAACAAGGAACCAACAATAAATGCAGAATTGGTTTACACATGACGTTCATTATCTAATAACTTAACCTGCAGAATTGCAAGAAATATATACAGCTGCAGCAAATAATTAGCAAAAGAAAAACTCAATAGGCAGAGTGTTGAGAATAACACAAGAACCTATATAAAAGCCGTCAGCGCTACCAGTTTCGAGACAACAAGACACCTAAATTAATACATCGTTCAGCTATTTCTTTAAACAGACTACTCCGAACAAAAATTAAAATAAAAAACAATAAAATATGAGGGAGCTGACCTCACACCAGTCCAAGCAATTTAATGCGGTCACTTTGAGAAGAAGCTCGGTCTTATGGTTCCTGACCTGACGAAAAGCCCGCCACATAACCATAGGCTCCCAGCTCAAACCAAATGTAGTCTCGAGCACATTACTAACAACCACAGGCTCACCTCTCAACCAATGCCGTTGAAAATGCCTCAAATCATCACTTTCAAGGCTTTTAGCCTTGGGACAGTATAAGAAATTGTCCTCCGAGTCCTCCCGGAAGGCCGCTCTACGCAGTTCATGACCACCATTTGTGTTCTCGCTAGATAAATTTAAACACAACGAACACTTTTCAGAAATTTTAGGCAGTTTCTCTATATCTAACCTCACCAACTCTTCCGCTTTCACCAATAAGTTAGAGACAATATTATCCCCAAAAACACTGTTCAGTTCTAAAATCCCTTCACCACAGCCCCCCACAAATGGCGGTGGGCATGGGATAGTACCTGTTTCTGTAGGTTTCCATTCGGACTCTATTACAGCAAGATTATTAGCAACAGTCTCAACAATCTCAGGATGAGGTTCATTCTTGATTGGAAGAGAACCCTCATCAATCTCAGGATGAGGTTCATTCTTAATTGGAAGAGAACCCTCATCAATCTCAGGATGAGGTTCATTCTTGATTGGAAGAGAACCCTCATCCAGATCACCGTGCAAGTAACTTAGTGTACGAGGAAAAAATTGATTAATGATATCCTTTTCTCTGCCCTGCAGATGTCCATCCCGAAGCTCCCGGCAACAGATGAGGCACAAGTCGTACGAACACTTAGAGCAGCTTCGGTATAAATCAGCAATGGATGTTTTACAATTATCACTGCATAAGAAAATAAGAATACACTGAATAATGAGTCATTTGAATCCTGTGAGAAATTACTCGGATAACGGTGAAACTGGCTTAAGCCCGACTACAGAGCCTATCTATATAGGGACGCCCAACCTGTGAACCAAAGCGCATTCTAACTCCCTTTGGAATATTTTTTTTCTTTTTTTTTTCTTTTTTTTTTTGAAGATTTACCAGAATATTCGTTCGTTCAGCTCGCAGTCTGATTTTCGTGGCTTTACTTCTAAAATTGAGAGTCCTGCCAAACATCAAACACACTGTATAATCAAATAATTTGAAAGATAACCCAATACAAGAATAAGTAGTTCGAGCTGCCACTATGAGTTAAGCTGGAATATTTATAACAAAGCCCATCTATAAAGTAAACAACATATCGATTATGTTTTCCAAGAAATATGCTTCGTTTCATAACCACTTAATATTATTAACGGTATAATCTGCTAGAAATCAGTTTCAGGTCCTTACAGGATTCATCAATGTTCACGCTTTAGAATAATCCAATGAATCCAACTTGATTTTTCAGTCCTACCAAACAACCATTTTTATTATATATTTCATTGTCACCAACTCCTATTTTCTTCCCAGTCTGACAGATTCATTCTCTTCACCAATTTTATATTATTTTGTTCATTAGTCATTCCTAATGTATCTTGCAAAAATTCTTTCTCCACTTAATAGGTTTCCAATGAATATAAAAGATACAAATTATATATGCAACTTACAATTTGAACTTCTGGAAAAATATATCTATACCCATCTTTGTCAAAAGCCTCATATTTGTCAGTTAACAAATCTAAATAAATGAATGACACAGTGACTCGGGTGGAGATTAGGTTCCGTCCCAAGATATGTCCATTCAATATATATCAGTCTCGTCTAGGAAATACCTCGTATCTTAGCCTCCATTTCCATCTCAACTAGTTGTTCTGCATGAAATTGTTTTAAGAAGGGCAGAAGCAAACGCAGCATATATTTAGAGTATTGCATCTGTTCTTCATCATTGTATTCCAATTCCACACTCTTCAACTGTTGCATGAGCATGAACAATAGGTTCAAAAGAGAAGAACAGAAAAACGAAGAACAAGCTAAGCAGAGTACAATAAATATGCTAATAAAAAATGAAGAATAGATAAAACCAACCGAAATCGGCACTTCCAGCCGCAAGCAACTCTTGCAATTGCAGTTCTCACAACAAACGGGGCAAGCTTCAGCAAAAGCCTCCTCTGGAAGCTGAGGATACCTGTGAAAGGTCCTCCTCAGACAATGGCGATATACAAAATGTAATAATAGACATGAGACAAAACGTACGATGGTGTCCATGGTCATTTCTACATTAAGTATCGAGGTCTTAAAATAACCACAAAAGCTACAAAGAGATGATGATAATAGAAAGCACAACGATGAGTAGAGTACAAATACGAATCACGAAAATGAGTTTTGTCTAGTTCCACACGCCTACCCTTCCCTGATGATATTTGTGAAGGTGGTATATATAATAATCAACTATTAGTGACTCAGCTGTCCAACCAACCAGATGTACGATTGACTCGAAGGCAAATTTCATAAGGAAAAAAAATGCATCTAAATTTTCAGACTTCATAAAATAAACCCCCTCTCAAAAAAAGTCACATACCATCTATTCATGCAAGGCACACAATATCGTTTTCTCTTACACTTGGTGCAACGCACAACCCTTCCTTTATCATTCCTTTTGCACTGGTGGCAGGTGTTCCGCTCAATCCCCTACAAAATACACAACCGAAAGGTAATATGCACAAAACAATATGCGGTGTGAATAAGTAAATAATAAATGACAGGAAAACACGAAAAGAACTACAAAATGATTTACGTTTCCTTTCTGCTTTCCCCTAGACATGGTCTCCGCTACACTATCCAGTCCATCGACATTTGTTCCAGGGCAACATTTTCCTTCACTATTTCCGGTTTCTTCTTGGTTTGCCCCTCCTCCAACTCTCTCCTCCTGCCCATCTTTCAATGCTTTTCTCTTCCCACCTCTTCTTTTCTGACCTTTCAGTATTCTATTTTTAATTTCTTCCACATCCTCATGGACAACACCTTTATTTTCCACTCCCTTCCCTTCAAATTCTTTATGTGCGCCATCCTTCCGGGGTCTTCCTCTCTTCCTTTTCGGTCCCACCACTCCCCTATTTTTCACTACCTCCCCAACCTCAACCCCTATACCTGCATTTTCCCCTCCCTGGCCTTCAACCTTCTCTCCGGCTCCTTTTTTAAACGGTTTTCGGCCCCTCTTTCTTTTTCCGCCTTCCTCCACACCATCAATGCCAACATCAGCATTTTCGACTCCCTTCCCTTCTTTGAGAGATCCTTCCCCCTCTTTCTTCTGGCTTTCAACTCTCCCACTGTTTACACCCTGACAGCCAATAATTTCATTTTCCACCACATTCCCTTCAACTTCCTTCTCCTTCCCCTCACTCGACCCATTTTTTACTTCCCCCACACCCTCACCAGCATCAGCTTCAATTTTCAATTGCTCCTCGACTACACGTTTTGGCAGTCTCCCCCTCTGTTTTCTCGGCCCTTCCACTTTTCCACTATTCACTATAACTTCCACTCCCTTCCCTGCCACATATTTCTTTGGTCTCCCCCTCTTTTTCTTGGAGCCTTCAACTACCCCAGTTTTCACCTCACCACCAATATCCTCACTTTTTGGGCCTTCCACTTTTTCGATTTTAACTTCCTCAACCTCACATGAAGTTCCTTTACTGTCCACTCCCTTCCCTTCGAATCCCTTACTAGACACATTTTTCCGCGGCCTCCCCCTCTTTTTCTTTGGGTTTCCATTTATCCTTACCACCTCACCACCACTGCCAATAGCTTCATTTTCCACAACCTGCCCTTCAACACCCTCCCTTCTTTGTGGGGCTTCCACTTCCCCACTTTTCACTACATCCAAACCATCAACACCAATATCCTGACTTTCCTTCTTTCTCTTTCGACTCCTTCTCGGCCTCTCGTCATCTTCCGTGACATATATGCCCTTGGTCGTCTCATCTTCCCACACATACATACCCTGGCTCAGTTTCCCGATCTTCTCTTTCGCCAGCTGGCAGGATTTCCTCCTCGACTCCCTCTTTACTGAGGCACTCACTTCCCTCCCTTTAACTTTTCCGCCCGAATTCCCATTTCCTTCCTCTTTCACAATCTCTATGTCCTCGTGTTTAGCGTCTACTTTATCGTCCTTAACTTTCTCTTGCTCAGCTCCATAATCCGGAACTTCAAATCCACTCTCCACGTTTTCTTCAGCCCTTTTCTCGTCCATAGCGCACAAACCCTCATCTTCTTCCGCTGCAACATTCAAGTCCATGACTACTTTTCTACTCTTGTTTTCTTCTTCTTCTTTTTTTTTTTTTTNTTGATCTCCTTTTCACGTGGTTTAGCCTACACATAAACCCCCATTCTACTCGGGAAAGAAGATGGAAAAGTAAATAAATACATGAAAATCAATCTCCTAATATCTAACCCTCTTTTTTTCAAAGTATTTTCCTCTCGTTTCCAGGTTTCAAATTATATATCCTTTCCGTTCCCATAACTGACCTTTATCCGGCCAAGTTGTTGGACTTGCTCGAAATTAATAGCAGGACCAAACTCCATCTACTGAAATCTTATTTGACCATGATTTTCTACCTCTCTCCCCAGTTTCTTGGTCAAGTTAGATTTACCACGAAGGTCGACAAAACAAATGACGTTACGTGGTATTATTAAACAATAGGATATATGGAAGGCAACGAGTAGAGAGGAAATCAAAATATTTTCGATTTGATTTGGTAATCTTAATTTGTACTCGTAAAAATTAGCATTCAAATTTGAAAAAAATAGTGTTTAATATTCAAAATTTATTCTAATTCTGAACTCCAATATGTACGTATTCGATTCAAAATTATCGAGTATTTAATTGTTCATTTTTATATATATTTAATATATTTTATATTGATATAGCATTCAGAATAGATTATTTGATCGGCTTGAGTGGTTCGGGTACAGCCAGTTCAAGGGAGTTTTAGCTCGATTTCTATAATTTTAAAATGAAAAATGCTACATTGACAACCTAGTGTACAACTAGGTTGACNGTCAACCTAGTTGTACACTAAGTTGGTAATGTAGCATTTTCCTTTTAAAATATATGGTATTAACCTATGAAGATTTAGGAAACAAAAAGTAAGTTTGTTTATATAGGGTTGGTATCGGCTCGATTACTGAACCGATACCGAACTGATTTTTTTATACCCAAAAAACCAAAAAATAAAAAATAAAATAAAATAAACTGAAGAAGAGCCCCAAACCCAAAATTTTTTTATGTTTTTAATTTAATGAGTGAGGGGCCTAAGGGTATATTTTTGCTTTTTTATTCACATAGTAAAAAAAATGAGCCTAATGTAAATATATAATAAGTATCTATTAAATATTAACTAATAGTCTAATATTTATTTTCGAGTAATAACTTTAGGAATCCTATAAAGATTATGATTGTATTTTTAAATATTAAAGTAAAGTACTAAACAATCATTGCTATTACTAATTAGGTAAGGCTACTAATTTTTAAACACTAAACGAAAGTACTAAATAAGTTTTTCAATTATAGTATGTTTACGTTTAAGAGTAACATTTTTACGTTTGAGAGTAAGATTTGGGAGTAAGATTTTACGTTTGAAAGTAAGATTCTTGACTTGAGCGTTGCAGTGTCTATGCCAGGGCCCGCCCCCGCGTTGTTTTTCAGGTTGATCCGGCTGTGGTACATGTAACAACAAATTTTATAAAAAAATATAAAACTTTTGTACAACTTGAATATATTTTGATCAAACGATATGCGAGTACAATCTCTATTTATCTCCTCGGATTCTTCTTTTTTTGAATTTGGATTTGGATCTTCTTTGGGCTTGATCTTGAATTTCTCAAATATTAATTTGGGGGTTGAATGACTTATTCCCGCATTAAATGTTAGGACTTGATTTAATTGAAGACGACTTCTTGGAGGATTTGCTTCTTCGATCTTCCTAGAATGTGGATTTTGGCTTGAATAAAGTTGACTCGAGAGCTTGATAGCTTTTTCCCGGATCTAATGCTATATTGGTTGAACTTCTCGACGAACGTGTCTTGAATGTCGTTGGATCTTTAAAAACTTTTCAAATCTTCAAGAAGGTTCTTGAGAGTTATTGAATTTGAGATTTGATTTTTGAGGTGTTCTTTGATTTTTTAGGTACGATTTTGTGGCTTTGGGGAGAGCTCTATTTATAGGTGTAGGAGAGAGAATCTTGGAGAAGAATACTTCAATTTGATTAGTCCTTCATGATTTGAAATAACTCTTTCCTTATTTAAGATTTTTCGACTTATCATAAGATTTGATTTGATGGGCAAGAAATATTTACTTTATTAATTAAATATCTTATTTATCTTGGATTAATGTCAAAAAATAAATAAAGACATTAATTAATAAAGTATTAAAATTTCGATGTATACAAATGCCCCCTTGAGACTTGTTCACGGGCAAAATGTCTTGGTAGAGTCTCAAAGTTTTAGATTCGGTTGATACATGTAAATAGTTTAAACTCTTATATAGGAGGTCTTCGACTTGGGCTTGTAGATAGCTTAAACTCGTATCAAGGAGTCTTGATTTTATTTAATTTTTGTATAGTTTATATTCGTATCAAAGAGTTCTTCATATGACTTAATATGTAGATAGTTTATACTCGTATCAAGGAGTTCTTCATATGACTTGATATGTAGATAGTTTATACTCGTATCAAGGAGTTCTTCATTTGGCTTGATTTGTAGACAATTTATACTCGTATCAAGGAGTTCTTGTTTTGATTTGATTTGTAGATAGTTTATACTCGTATCAAGGAGTTCTTCATTTGATTTGATTTGTAGATAGTTTATACTCGTATCAAGGAGTTCTTCATATGACTTGATATGTAGATAGTTTATACTCATAAAAGGAGTTCTCCATTTAATTTGATTTATAGATAGTTTATACTCGTATCAAGGAGTGTTTATTTGATTTGACAGATAGTTTATACTCGTATCAAGGAGTCCTCAAATTTGTAGACATTTTATACTCATGTCAAGGAGCCTTCAAATTTGTAGACATTTTCTGCTCGTGTCAAGGAGCCTTCGATATTTGACTTGTAGACCTTTTATTCTCGTGTCAAGGAGTCTTGATTTTGTAGATAGTTTAAGCTCATATCAAGGAGCTTTGTAGATAGTTTAAGCTCGTATCAAGGAACATTTGAATTTGTAGATAGTTTACTCTTGTCAATGAGCATTGGAATATGTAGATAGTTTAGGCTCATATCAATAAACATTTGAATATATAAATAGTTTAATCTCATATCAAGGAGCATTTGAATTAGAGGATTTGATGGAGCTCTTCATGTAAATTGCCCCTATGGAATTTGAGAAGTATATGGAAGACCACTTTTGTTTTCTTCATTCGAATGTTTGATGAACACAACGATTTTCGACGGATTCATGGCTTAGGAAGACATTATCCTTCTTGCCCCCGTGTACATTTTCTTCACAGAGGTCTTCATGCATCTTCAAAGATCTTGAAACTTGATTTGGAGAGAAGAGATGAGAGGTAGAGAAAGTCCCACTGGACATGCCAGATTTGTTTACAACAAATTTTATGAGTAACATAAAACTTTTGTACAACTTGAATATATTTCGATCAAACGATATACGAGTACAATCTCTATTTATCTCCTCTGATTCTTCTCTTTTTGAATTTGGATTTGGATCTTCTTTGGGCATGATCTTGAATTTCTCTAACATTAATTTGGGGGTCGAATGACTTATTCCCACATTAAATGTTAGGACTTGATTTGATTGAAGACGACTTCTTGGAGGACTTGCTTCTTCGATTTTCCTAGAATGTGGATTTTGGCTTGAATAACATTGACTAGCGAGCTTGATAGCTTTTTTTTCGGATCAAACGCTATGTTGGTTGAACTTCTCGATGAACGTGGCTTGAATGTCGTTGGATCTTCAAGAACTTTTCAAATCTTCAAGAGGATTCATGAGAGCTCTTGAATTTGAGATGTGATTTTTGAGGTGTTTTTTGATTTTTGAGATATGATTTTGTAGCTGTGAGGAGAGCCCTATTTATAGGTGTAGGAGAGAGTCTTGGAGAAGAAGACTTCAATTTAATTGGTTCTTTATGATTTGAAATAATCTCTTTCTTTATTTTAAGATTTTTCTCTTTATCATAAGATTTGACTTAATGAGCAAGAAATATTTACTTTATTAATTAAATATCTTATTTATTTTGGATTAATGTCTAAAAAAAATAAAGATATTAATTAATAAAATATTAAAATTTCGATGTCTGCAGTATACAAGTAAGATTTTTACATTTGAGAGTAAGATTTCTTACTTGAGCGTCCAATGTCTATGCCAGGGCCCGCCCTCGTGTTGTTTATCAGGTTGATCTGGCTGGGGTATGCGAGTAAGATTTTTACATTTGAGAGTAAGATTTCTGACTTGAGCGTCCCAGTGTCTACGCCAGGGCCCGCCCCCGCGTTGTTTTTCACGTTGATCCAGCCATGGGATGAGGCGATCGAGACGAGGCAGATCAACCGAAAATCTTGGCGAGTCGATATTCCGAGCACATCAAATTGGCGTCGTCTATGGAAAATATCCCAAATACCAACAAAATAAAAAGCAAAAGAATAAAAAGGGGCATCACGTGGCATTTCGCCTGGGAGCCCGGCCACCAAACTCCAGCCACCCGGTGTCTGTGGTGTTGCAGCTGAAGCTGAAGGTCGTGCCTACCGTCCAGCCTTGGGACTATGGTACCCTCGACCTGTACGCGTACAAGTAGCCTTAGGTGTAGACCCCCGTGCAGCTCCACAAATGGTAGCAGCAACAGCAGAACAAGGCATTTGCAGGAATAAAATAAGAAAAAGAAAAAAAAATTGAGACGCAATTTGCAGCAGGAAAATAGATGAGGTCACATCGCTCTGCAGTGATTTGTGCGCATCCCTCGAGCACCTCGAGGTTCGATCTCCGTGTTGCTATCGGATCATCGTCCATTGCACACGAGCATAGCTCGTCGGTTGACGCCTCCCACAAGAGGATGTTTGTCGTTGCTAGATTTGGTGCGGGGCGTGAAAAGGATGGCCACTCTCTCACAATTTTTTTGATTTGGGAATATTGCAAAACGTGGACTTTAATATGCAGTTGTGGGTCACGTGGAGAGATCTCCAAAACTATTTGGGTCATGTTGAGAGGCTTTATAATGGGCCATTAAGTTAAATGAGTTGTTGTGGTATTCTTGGCTCAATGCAGGCATTAATTGAGTAGTTCCAGCCCGAGAGGCATAAGCCTAATACGTTAATTAGCCCATGATCATATATGTGGGCAGGTAATTGGCCAAAGAAAAAAAAAACAAAAAAATTAGTGCTAGCAGCCTACAGGTTAAAAAAAATGTGGCAGCATATTTCTGATTTCAGGCGAGCATGGTGATGCGGGTTTAAAAAAAATGGGGAAGCGTTTTCAGTTTTCAAAGGAGCATGGACATGAACGAGCGGGATCATTTGGAGTTGCGGCGATTCAGGCGAACACACACAGCAATTTCTCACAATCGCTCTCGGATGAATTGTCCTTTACCGTAGTCAGGCCTCGTGGTTCGGAGTCGGTGCGCCAGAACACTGTGGAATGCGCTGCCATGCACGAGTCGCATACCTCTGTTGTAATAATTTTTACCGGAGTAGAATCAAAAGATTCGACACTAGGTCGTGTCTCTCGAGGAAGGTCAGCTGGATTATTTGTACGATTATTCAAACACAAAAATAGAAAATAAAAGAAGTGAAAATCCTAAACATTCTAAATCAAGTTTGGAGGTTTTGACTATCAACTACTGATTTAACCTAAATAAAATGAAAGCAAATAGCAAATTACTTTACTGAATGATTTTAAGTGCCAGGGAATCGGGGATAACTGCTTTCGGTTCTACTGCAATCACCGGTAATCGATTGCTCGGTTAAAGGTCTTGAATCGTCTCTCGTTCAGAGATTCACTCTCAATAACTCTTCGTAACAAGAGAGTGAACGTTAACGATCAACTATCAATTCCAACAACACATAGATTATACGCTTCTGAACAAATCTATTCTAAACGAGCCTAATTCTACCAACGTCTCCCCTCTCGGTTCTACACGTTGATTATTTAGGTTAGAAAGGTGATCAATCTACTAACCCTATGATTCACACAACTCGAATAGACATGAACAATCAAAAGCACTCAATTATAACGAACCTAATCAATCATCCCCTATCCCTAGCGAATGGATTTAGCTACTCATACGGAATTCAACATCAACATTCAAATTTACCCAAGCCATCATCATCAACAAAAAGATTGAGAAAAATAACTTACGATTAAAGAAAGGAATCCAATGTCAAATCCAAGTGCATCTAAATCCAAAGCAAAAAATAGGAGTTGTCAATCTCCCAAAACAATTCAAAAGTGCGAAAGAAAGAAGAAGGAATAGGTTTTTCTCCAGAGGGAACGTAAAAACAAAGTCTGAATGGGTAATCATAGACCCTAGGATAAAAAACTGATGTAAAAATCCCGTCCTCGAAATTCGCGCCGGTTAAGTCGCGAGTCGCGACTTAAGTCGCGAGTCGCGAGATGGTCTTTGTCTTGGTCGCGAGTCGCGACTTCCTCGCGAGTCGCGCGTCGTCTTCTTCTTTAAATTCAGGGGCTTGGTCGCGACTTGACCCGCGAGTCGCGAGTCCATCTCGCGAGTCGCGATGTTGACTCGCGAGTCGCGACTCGTTCTTCGGAAATCCCCTTTAGCCTCAGTTTTCCCCGCGAGTCGCGACTCAGCTCGCGAGTCGCGACTCAGCTCACGAGTCGCGAGAAATTCTGCCTTGGTTTCTGTCCATTTTTTCGGTCCTCTTCGTCGTCTTCTTGGCTCGGCCAACGGGAATTCTCGATATCATGGTCTCGGCTCAAACAGTTCCATCCTCGACCGACACAACCTACCTCCTGAAAACACAAATACAGAAAAACACGAAGCAAAACACGGCAAAAAGATACAAAAATATAAACTAAAGACAAAAACACAAAACGAACGAAATGGACCAAATAAACTACAAAAATCCTACAAATGGGGGAAAACAAAAAGAAAATAAACATGAAATAAAGACACAAAAATGGGACAAACAACTCCCCCACACTAAGACCTTTGTTCGTCCCGAACAAAAAGAAAAGAAAAGAAGAGAGAAGAGAAGAAAAGGAAAGACACGAAACAAAAAACGAGTCTGGACATCAGTCGATAACAAGATAAGTCTCAACACGTTCAACTTCAACAATGAGCGTTCAAATGGCACATACGAACATAACACGACTACATGCTTGATCGCTAAACTTCAATACGACGTCCACTCAAATATGGGAATGTATATGTGCGCCTCACTCACTTTCTTATACAGATAAAGATATGGATGCACTCAAATTGGTCAATAACAAGTTCAATCATAAGCTTGCCCATTGTCTAACTTCTACTCTAAACCAATCAAAAACTGCAACTAGTGAATCAAAAGGTCTTTCAGGGTTGTAACGTAGGCTCTTTGGACAGGTAGGATAAATATAGGCTAAGTGGCTCGAATATAATTCAAACTCCTAACCCAAGAATGCACGCTCATCCGGTTATTTTTGAGAATATAAACAAACTCCACAATTATCCCCTCCCATTCTCAACCTGAAACTCAATAATGTCATCATCACGGGGTTATAAAAGAAAACAATTAGGCTCAAAAGGGCAACTAGGGAATAACTGCAGAAAAAACAAGGATAGAAAGATACAAGAAATGCCTTAATCATATTCACAGTTCACAACTCAGATTGATTCATTTCGATGCAGACTCAGTGCAAGTTCTAATCAAACAAGAGCATGACCAATGTATCTCAAGAAAGAAATAAGGCTCAAACCTCACTAGGCAAATATCTGAATGTCAATCAAAGCCATTAACCAAGCAGTTCATCATGCTATGCCATACAATGCCAACATCACAACTCATTGAATCCATTGAACACATCTTAACTCACCATGAATTTTCCAAGTACAGACTCAAAACACATAAATCCTACACTAGACTGGTCCACAAGCAAAAGAAAGAAATAAAACACACCCGAAAACAAAGAAAAACTAGACCTGGTCAACCATATAGCCACATAAACTCCCCCACACTGAAAATCAGACAATGTTCCCATTGTCGATCCGCAGCAAAAGGAAGATGTACGTACACCATCAACCGACAAGACACAACAAAGAGAAAAGACAAAAGAGAAACAAAATAAAGAGAAAAGAAAAAGAAAAGCTAACCAACACAGTGACAAGTCACTGTGGTCCATGAGGAGGAGAAGGAGGAGGTGGAAAAGGCCGGCCGGTGCCGGAGCTCCACTGCGTGTAACGCGTGTCTCACTGGCTCTGCCAGAGCTCAATAGCCTGAAAGCGGGCATTAATGTCCCGCATATCACGATCATAACGGTCCTCGTAAGCCGTCCACCACGGAGGAGGTTGGGACCACCAAGCAGGTGGAGCAAATGGCTCCGCTGGTCGTGGAGGCGAACGTGTGGGCCGTGGCTCCCAGGACTCAGCCTCGGGGGTCGGGTGCCAAGCATCAGGAGGCGGAAGGCGATGGTCCTCGTCGATAAGAGCCTGGTCGTGCTCCATCGCCTCCGTCTCATGGGTATCCTCGGTCGCCTGACGAGGACGAGACGAGCCTGCTTCAGCCGCGGAGGCGGCCGCAGCCACCTTCTTCATATAAGTGAGGTAGGCCGGCCGCTTCTCATAGATCTCAAAGGCGCAGCGGTTAAGGAGGAGGCCCGCATGACTGAGCTCGTAATAGTCAATGAAACGCATACTCGAAGGAAGGCTGCCAGACGCCTCCGGGTCAACCCCGAAGTGCAAAGCCAAGGCGGTCACTATATGACCAAAGCAAGCAGCCGCTCTCTTGTTTCGGATGATGGCCCGGCACTCCTCCTTAAAAATATACAATATATCTCGGTCCTTCCTCGCGATCATAGCCCACAGCAGAGCGAGGTCAATCTGAGTGACCTTTTTGGCCTCCTTCTTCCCGAACACACCGTAGCACAGAAATTTGTGCATCACGGCGACAGCACCGTCCTTGATAAGGCTATTAGGCAAGCCCTGGGAGTCCCACACCGTGTCGGGAGAAAGCTGGGGCCAGAAAACATCAGGATACATGCCCTCATTCGTTCGTGCGCCACCCATGTGGAGACCCACGACCTCCTCCATGATGGCGAGGGTGATGATCCTCTCCGTCCCAAGTAGACAGCACGTCATATAGTCCTCGGTCGCCGGCATCTCGAGAGTACTGAAAAACTCGAGAGTAAGATTGCGGTACGTCGGGTGGACCAAGCGGGCATAATCCTTCAAGTGCAGTGCGTCAAGATGGGTCTCGACGGTCCCTAGAATCCCAAGATCGGAGAGTAAGGTGAAGTCAAACGTCTTGGGCTTCAAGACTTCCTTTTTCGCGAGCCGGGCATAAACCTCCCCTTCTCGTTCCGAGAGAATAAGAAAGGGAGCGTCGTAATCGGCCCGTAGATCAACCGGCTCGTCCCGAGAGGCAGACGACTCTCCGACAGTCTTCTTCCGTTTGTTACCGGCACCTTTCCGCACCATTGTGAATAAGTAGTTCGTTCGAGCAATTTATCAAACACCTTACGTGCAAAAACCCGACAAGGAAATTGGAGTGAAGACAAGAACTACGAAGCCCAAACGTTGCAATATGCACCTCAAATCATCACCAACCAACCCCAAATAGCAGAATATCGGCAAGCGCAATAAGAGAAATCACGGTTACCCAGAAATTCGAAACAATGGTGTCGAGCACGAGGACGATGGTGGGAGCGAAGGGCAGTCGGAATAAACGGAAGGTTGGACGTTCGAGAATACGGCCGGTGGTCGAAGGTAAGAGACAGATGTACGTCGCGAGGTCGAGAGAGAGAAAGAGCTGGCGGAGCACTGTCGCGAGATGGAGGGGCCGTGGGCGAGCTCGCCGTGAAGCCGTGGGGTCGGAGATGGTGGACTGCTCGTTGGTTGTCGGCGAAGAGAATGGATTAAGGTTAGCCGGATGATGGAGGTCTGAACGGAGGGCGGGGAAGACGACGGCGAGAAGGGAACTAGGGTACCCGAAATCGCGTGGAGAGAGAAACCGCGATACGTGGCGCCGGGTTTCGTCGCCGGTGGAAGAGAAGTCGCTGGAGGGAGAGGGAATGGAACGCCGGTGGTGGGTGGCCGGAGAGGATGAGCAATTGAAGAAGCGGATTTGGGAATTAACGTCGCGAGAGAAAGTGAGACAGTCTGCACAAAAAAGAAGAAGAAAATCGTCAATTTAAAGCGCAAGATAAGTCGCGACTCGCGACTGAACTCGCGAGTCGCGAGAAAAACTGCAAGCGACTTCAATTTCCTGGGGTTACTCGCGACTCACGACAATCCTCGCGAGTCGCGACTTTTCAGCTCGCGAGTCGCGAGATTACGTCGCGAGTCGCGAGATTACGTCGCGAGTCACGAAAATTACTGGGACTGATGACCTATTTTGCGAGCTAACTCGCGAGTCGCGACCCCCCCTTTTTTTTTTTTTTTCTTTTTTTTTTTTATGGAATCAGAATCGATATATATATATATATATATACACATAGTACAATAAACGCTCGGTTTTAAGCCGGGAGCTCGGCATTGATGCCTTAGATCAAGGATACGCTGGGTCGCCGAGACTGATGGTCTCGACATGGTATTTCCCGAACTCTTCGTCGAAATATGGCTTCACTCGCTGACCGTTAACTGTAAATAGCTCCCCATTTGCTGGATTCTGGAGTCTGACGGCTCCAAAACTCAGCACCGCATCAATAATATATGGGCCACTCCACCGGGACTTCAGTTTCCCCGGAAAAAGACGAAGTCGGGAATTGTACAGAAGAACACGCATGCCCAGTACCAGTTCTTTTCTAACAATGTGGGCATCATGGAGTCTCTTCACCTTGTCTTTATAGATCTTGGCATTCTCATACGCTTCGTTCCTTCTTTCTTCCAACTTTGATAGTTGCAACAGTCTGGCTTTTCCGGCTGCATCCAGATCAAGGTTCGTCTTCTTAATGGCCCACAAGGCCTTGTGCTCAATCTCCACTGGTAAGTGACAAGACTTCCCATAGACGAGTCTGAAAGGGCTCATTCCCAAGACGCCTTTGTATGCTGTTCGTTGGGCCTACAAGGCGTCGTCGAGCCGGCTCGACCAATCCTTCCTTGATGAGTTGACCGTCTTCTCTAAGATGGTCTTTATCTGCCTGTTGCTAGTCTCCGCCTGGCCCGAGGTTTGTGGGTGATAGGGGGTAGCCACTTTGTGTGATATACAGTACTTCTTCATCAGCTTCTCCAAAAGCTTGTTGCAAAAGTGCTTCCCTCCATCACTCACAATTGCTCTTGGGAACCCAAACCTACTCAATATATACCCTTGCACAAACTTGATCACGATATTAGCATCACATGTCTTTGTGAGGATAGCCTCAACCCACTTAGACACGTAATCTACGGCAAGTAAAATGTACTCGTAGCCATTAGACTTAGGAAAGGGTCCCATAAAATCGATGCCCCAGACATCAAAAATTTCGACTTGAAGGTTATTAGTCAAGGGCATCTCATTTCGACGACCTATATTCCCAGTTCTTTGGCATTTATCACAAGAACGGCAAAAAGTGTGAGCATCTTTGAAAAGTGATGGCCAGAACAAACCTGATTGTAGTACCTTAAAGGCGGTTTTCTGACCGCCAAAGTGGCCTCCACAGTGAAACTCATGGCAAAATGTAAGGACATCGACTTGCTCCTCTTTCGGTACACATCTCCTAAGCACCTCGTCCTTTCCCATCTTGAAAAGGAACGGCTCATCCCAAAAGTAGCCCCTACACACAGAAATAAAATGCTTTCTCTCTTGGGAAGAGAGGTCAGGCCGCAGTTTCCCACAACACAAGAAATTCACAATGTCAGCATACCAAGCACTTTTCGACACTTCATGCGCATGCTCATAATGAAAATTATCATTAATAGAATGATGCACAATCAAAGAAGATGATGAGTCAGATGGGACTATGCGTGACAAGTGATCAGCAACTACATTCTCACAACCTTTCCTATTTCTAATGTCTACATCGAACTCTTGCAGTAACAAGATCCACCGGATGAGCCTTGGTTTAGAATGAGTTTTGCTCAAAAGGTACTTCAAAGCCGCATGGTCTGAGTGAATAATTACCTTAGATCCCAAAATATAAGATCTAAATTTTTCTAGTGAAAAGACCACGGCTAGAAGTTCCTTCTCGGTGGTGGTGTAATTCTGTTGGGCCCCATTAAGAGTCAAACTAGCATAATAAATCACTCTAAGCAACTTATCAACTAGTTGACCCAAAACGGCGCCCACTGCAAGGTTAGATGCATCACACATAATTTCAAAAGGAAGAGACCAATCAGGGGCAATGACAATAGGGGCACTCACAAGCTTGCTCTTTAGTTCATTAAAAGCACTCAAGCAAGCATCATAAAAAATAAATGGTACGTCCTAAGCAAGCAAGTGACATATAAAACTCCTAATCCCCTTAATTTCGAAAAGTCTTTAATGAAACGCCTATAAAACCCCGCATGCCCCAAGAAACTCCTAATCCCCTTAACATTCACAGGAGGGGGAAGTTTTTCAATAACATCTACCTTAGCCTTATCTACCTCCATCCCTCTACTAGAAACAACATGGCCTAAAACAACACCACTCCTAACCATGAAATGACTTTTCTCCCAACTCAGAGTTAAATTAGACTCAATGCAACGCTCAAGGACACGAGACAAGTTATGGAGACAATGCGTAAATGAATCACCAAAGATAGAGAAGTCATCCATAAATACTTGCAGGCAGTCCTCAAGCATGTCCGAGAAGATGGAGAACATGCAGCTCTGAAATGTACCCGGTGCATTGCATAGGCCAAAGGGCATCCGTCTGAACGCGAAAGTGCCAAAGGGGCACGTGAAAGTCGTCTTTGGCTGATCCTCAGGTGCAATGGCTACTTGGTAGTAGCCGGAGAGTCCATCCAAAAAGCAGTAGAACTGATGGCCCGAAAGACGGTCAAGGATCTGGTCAATAAACGGCAACGGAAAATGATCCTTCTTCGTCACCGCATTCAGTCGCCGATAATCAATACACATGCGCCACCCAGTAGTGATGCGGGTGGGAACCAACTCCTTCTTGTCATTCTCGATCACGGTTATGCCTCCCTTCTTCGGCACCACATGAATAGGGCTAACCCACTCACTACTCGCCACTGGGTAGATCAATCCCTCAGAGAAAAGTTTCAGTACCTCCTTCTTCACTACCTCCATCATATTCGGGTTTAGCCGTCGCTGGCTATCCTGAAACGGCTTGGCTCCCTCTTCCAAGATAATCCGGTGCATGCATGTAGATGGACTGATCCCTTTGATGTCTCCCAAACTCCACCCGATTGCTTTTTGGTTCTTCCGGAGCATAGAAATCAGCTCTTCTTCTTCCTCACGGTCAAGCTCAGCAAAAATTATCACCGGTTTCTGTTGGGCATCATCCAAGAAGACATACTTAAGGTGCTTGGGCAGCTCCTTAAGCTCAAGTGTGGCCTCAGCTCGGGAATGGCCTTCTCCAACTTCAAAGAGCTCAACTGTAGGCTCATCCTTATCCTCAACAGCTGGCATTGATACTTCCTCATACTCGTGAATCACCATCTCATCAACAAATGGGTCGGCTAGGTCAATGAAAGCGCACTCTTCTACAAAATTCACTGAGGAAGCAGACATGGCTCCTCGAACGGAAATAGACACCGACTCCCCCAAAACGGTCATGTTCAGGGTCCCATTCTTCACATCAATAAGGGTATTCGTGGTCGCCATGAAAGGTCTCCCGAGAAGGATGGTGTGATCCTTCCCATTCTCGTGCACATCTCCAACGTCTAAGACAACGAAGTCGACAGGAATGATAAGCTTACCCACCTTCACGAGAACATCCTCGACTATCCCCTTCGGATACCGTATGGAACGGTCCGCTAACTGGAGGCACATGCGGGTCGGCCTCAACTCCCCAAGGCCGAGCCTCTGAAAAATCGAGAAGGACATGAGATTTATTCCGGCTCCGAGATCAAGCATCCCCGAAGCTACCTTCCCGTTTCCCAAGGCTATCTGGATAATGAAACCACCGGGGTCACGTTCCTTCTTGGGCAAGTCGTGCTGCATGGCACTTGCCGCCTCGTACACCACCACCTTCTCTCCATCCTCAAACTTCCTCTTCTTGGTCACCAAATCCTTGAAGAACTTACCATATGATGGCATATTCTTAATCACATCGAGAAGTGGCAAGTTGACATTCACTTTAGAGAGCATGCTGAAAAGATCTCGGAACTGCTTCTCTTGCTTCTCGTTCCTAAGTCGGTCCGGAAAAGGGATACGAGGCTGGTATGGATTCGGCGACTTATGTAGCACCGGCTCTTCTGTCTCCTTCCCCGGCTCTGCTTCCTGGATCTTTTCTGAATGAGTCTCCTTATCTTCGGGCTCGGGCATCTGTACTTTGTTGTCCACTTCCTTCCCGCTTCTGAGTACAGTGATGGCTTTAGCGTCCTCGGGCTGACTAGGCAACTTCCCCTTGTTCATCTCGGTCTCAATAGTTCCGACCCGAGTAGCCAGTTGGCCTAACTGTGTCTCAATGCGCTTGATGGAGGCATCCTGATTGACATCTCGCTGCTCTCTGTTAGCCATAAACTGAAGGATTTTGGCAACATCGTCTTGAATGTTTGAACTTGACCCGGCTTCTGGTCCCCTCTGCTGCTGCTGCTGTGGCTGGTAGTTCGGACGGGGCACAAAGTTGGGTCGAGGTTGTTGCTGCATGAAATTTGGACGGGGTGGCTGAAGGGTGTTCGAGTTGTTCGACCATGAGAAAGCTGGGTGATTCCGCCATCCTGGATTGTACGTATTCGAATATGGGTCATTGCCAGGCCGGGCTTGGTATCCTTGTAAGGCGCTGGCATCTGCATACTGCTCACCGAACTCCTGGTCGAAAGCCGAGGGGCACACTTCAGACCTATGGCCTGGGACTCCACAAGCCCCACACGTGTCAACGGTCATGGTCTGAACCGGCTGAGCTCCTCGTGCTTTAAGTAGACGCATTTGCTCTGTGAGCTCGGCTAACTCCTGGGCCATCACATTGCTTCCCAGCCCGACCTCATTCACTACCACTCTCTTCCCTCGGCTGCTCTTCTGCGATGAGTTCGTGCTCATCGTCTCGAAAATTGCAAACATCTCCTCAGCTGTCTTCGCTCCAATATCTCCTCCAGCTGCATTGTCAACAATATACTGCAAGTTATGATGGAGGGAGTCGTAGAAGCAGTTGATCAATAGTCCCGGAGAGAGGTTGTGATGAGGACACTGCCGCTGGAGATCCTTGAACCGCTCCCAAGCCTCGTGAAGAGGCTCGTTCGGTAGTTGAGCAAATGAGACGATCTGCGACCGGAGCTCCTGGGTCTTCTGATGGGAGTAGTACCTCCCAATGAACTTCGTGTAAACTTCAGTCCAGGTAGTGAGAGAGTCCGGTGCGAGGGTCATGAACCAGGACTTGGCCCGGTCCTTCAGTGTCTCGGGAAAACACCTCATCTTCAGTTGCTCTTCTGTAAGCCCGTGGAGAGGGAAGGTCTGTAGCACATTGTAGAATTTCCGAATGAAGTTAAACGGGTCTTCATTCGGGAGCCCGTGGAAGAATGGCAGCTGGTTGTAATGGATCATCTTAAGCTCGTAGTTCCGAGCTTCTTGTGGCAACCGGATGCATGAGGTTATCGGCCCAATTGTCGGATGGGCAGGTCTCGAAGGGTGTTACGAGGCAGTTGTTGCTGTTGTTCATCCATGACGAGGTTACTGCCTTCTGACGATTTCGGGGAGTGCTCGTTTCCTTCGTTAGATTCGAGAGTGAGCTCTTCCAGCAGCTCCCTCAGGCTCTCGTTGACTGATTTGTTGATCGGAGATAGCAATTTGCGACCACTCCTGGTACGCATACACTAAGACCAACAAGGGTTACGAGCACCAATGATAAAACAAAATAAAAACAAAATAAAACAAGAACTATCACCTAATAAATAAAAAGAAATCAAGAGAAACACGGAAACAAAATGAATAGGCGCACAAAATAAGTCCTAAACCTTCCATGGCAACGGCGCCAATTTTGTTGTAATAATTTTTACCGGAGTAGAATCAAAAGATTCGACACCGGGTTGTGTCTCTCGAGGAAGGTCAGCCGGATTATTTGTACGATTATTCAAACACAAAAATAGAAAATAAAAGAAGTGAAAACCCTAAACATTCTAAATCAAGTTTGGAGGTTTTGACTATCAACTACTGATTTAACCTAAATAAAATGAAAGCAAATAGCAAATTACTTTACTGAATGATTTTAAGTGCCAGGGAATTGGGGATAACTGCTTTCGGTTCTACTGCAATCACCGGCAATCGATTGCTCGGTTAAAGGTCTTGAATCATCTCTCGTTCAGAGATTCACTCTCAATAACTCTTCGTAACAAGAGAGTGAACGTTAACGATCAACTATCAATTCCAACAACACATAGATTATACGCTTCCGAACAAATCTATTCTAAACGAGCCTAATTCTACCAACGTCTCCCCTCTCGGTTCTACACGTTGATTATTTAGGTTAGAAAGGTGATCAATCTACTAACCCTATGATTCACACAACTCGAATAGACATGAACAATCAAAAGCACTCAATTATAACGAACCTAATCAATCATCCCCTATCCCTAGCGAATGGATTTAGCTACTCATACGGAATTCAACATCAACATTCAAATTTACCCAAGCCATCATCATCAACAAAAAGATTGAGAAAAATAACTTACAATTAAAGAAAGGAATCCAATGTCAAATCCAAGTGCATCCAAATCCAAAGCAAGAAATAGGAGTTGTCAATCTCCCAAAACAATTCAAAAGTGCGAAAGAAAGAAGAAGGAATAGGTTTTTCTCCAGAGGGAACGTAAAAACAAAGTTTGAATGTGTAATCATAGACCCTAGGATCAAAAACTGATGTAAAAATCCCGTCCTCGAAATTCGCGCCGGTTAAGTCGCGAATCGCGACTTGAGTCGCGAGTCGCGAGATGGTCTTTGTCTTGGTCGCGAGTCGCGACTTCCTCGCGAGTCGCGCGTCGTCTTCTTCTGTAAATTCAGGGGCTTGGTCGCGACTTGACCCGCGAGTCACGAGTCCATCTCGCGAGTCGCGATGTTGACTCGCGAGTCACGACTCGTTCTTCGGAAATCCCCTTTAGCCTCAGTTTTCCCCGCGAGTCGCGACATATTCGCGAGTCGCGAGACGACTCGCGAGTCGCGAGAAATTCTGCCTTGGTTTCCTCTTCGTCGTCTTCTTGGCTCGGCCAACGGGAATTCTCGATATCATGGTCTCGGCTCAAACAGTTCCATCCTCGACCGACACAACCTACCTCCTGAAAACACAAATACAGAAAAACACGAAGCAAAACACGGCAAAAAGATACAAAAATATAAACTAAAGACAAAAACACAAAACGAACGAAATGGACCAAATAAACTACAAAAATCCTACAAATGGGGGAAAACAAAAAGAAAATAAACATGAAATAAAGGCACAAAAATGGGACAAACAACCTCCATCGTCAGGCTTCGTGAGTCGTACATGTTCTCCAGCACAAACATAACGCCCATCCACCTCCACTCAATCCAGTCCTCAGTCACTACCCAGCTACGTGCAGGTCTGAGTTGCAGCTTGCCTTGTTACTGACCCGTTGGCAGCCGCAGCTGGCCTATTAACTCAGCTGACATCAATCCTCAGTCGCTAGCCGGGCTGCGCGCAACTCTGAGCTGCAGCTTGGCCCGTTACTAGCTTGTCGACAGCCCATTAGCAGCCCGTTGGCAGCCGCAGCTGACCTGTTAGCTCCGTTGACATCAGCCTTTAGCTGATGCTCGCCATTCATACTTCACAGCGCCAACAGTGCACCAGCACAACATGCTTGTTTTGTGACCCAACATGGCACGAGCCTTGCGCCAAGAACCTTGAGTAGTAGGCCAACATGGCACATTTGAGAACAAGGGTGAAGAACAGAGCAACAAAAAGGGGGGATTGTGCAGCCTGGCCCAGTTGCCATAGTAGATGCCAGAGTGGCCGTAGATGTGGCTCAGGAGGACGCAACAAGTAATCTCGAGTTTCAATATTTTACAATGAGAGATCGAGAGGGCCCAACAAGTCGTCTCGAGTTTCGACGACGAGAGGTTGAGTGGACCCAACAAGTCGTTTCGAGTTCTTATATTTTACAACAAGAGATCGGGAGGACGCAACAAGTCGTCTCGGGTTTCGATATTGTATGACTATGAGTTCGAGGTTGGCAGAACCCCAAGAAGATGGCTGGGGGCCATAAGTTCAAGATTAATAGAACCCCGATCAGATGGCTCGTTCAAGGTTGGTAGAACCCCAAGCGGATGGTTCGGGGGCCATATGTTCAAGTTTGGAAAAACTCCGAGTAGATGACTCAGGGGCCATATGTTCAAGGTTGACGAAATCCTGAGAAAATGGCTCGGGGGCCATAAGTTCTAGGACGACAAAGTCCCGAGCAGGTAGCTTAGGGACCATAAGTTTTTTCGTGAAGAACCCTGAGTAGGTAGCTCGGGGGCCATAAGTTTTTCATGAAAGAACTCCCAGCATGTAACTCGGGGTCACCTATTCCGGTGCGCGGACGTCAATGAATCCCTTCTGGTAAATAAGCTAATAATCCTCAATCTAAAAAGTAGAGAGTGTTTATGTCTAGATCTGAAGATGTTACGATCTATATCTCCCTTCTTAGACCAAAATTGTGAAGAGGTAATGAAGTATTTATAATTAGGTCAAACCTAATTATATGGTCGTAGGAGATCCTGTGGCCCAATAGGTAATTGGACCTAATCCAATAAAAATTTAGTTAAGTATAAATCCAATTTAACTTACAAAAATATTTTTTATCAAATAGAAAATAATCTCATTACTCATAAATAATTATTCCAATCTAATTGAATATTTAAAATTCTCAATTCACTCTTAGTCGAAAAACTGAATGCATATTATGTGACCCTATAGACCTTTATATATTGACATAAATCTAATTTATGATCCTAACAAAACTCCTACACTGTGTCGAAGGAGGAATTCAAAAAATGAAGTACATTTACATAGAAAAAACAGAAGCGTCAGCGTTGGACAAGGTCTAAGTATCATTTTATCTCATCTTATTGGCACAAATTATATTTGAACACCACTTCAAATATAATCACGTGCATTAGTTAATAACTTTATCAACCCAGTATAGGGAAAACGAGTGTCTACTCCAAACGATATTCGAGAAATGAATCTTATCTTGGCTCAACTACTAATTTCATATATATCGTGCTCAACCCAACACAAGCCCGTATCTACCCCAAAAGAAGCGTCAGCGTTGGACAAGGTCTAAGTAAATCATTCTATATATGAATTGTATATTGACCTCAAGTCAAAATGCAATTACACTATTTCACACACCGATACTTCCATAGACACATCAATAAATGGTTTATCGGTAAGGTATACAATTACTCTCCAAAGTATTCATGTGTCCATCACGAATAACAATTATTCATAATGGTGAGACATACTATATTCTCCAAGAATATGATGCAAGACACATGTCAATCTATCGCGTATAATTAATATCCATTTCTTAAAATCACCGATTAAGGAAATTTGAGGATTATACTTTATCAATTAACATCTCACTCTTTTTATTGACAATATTAAGTCAAGTGAGTAATTAAAAACTACAAACAATTAAAATAATTATTTAATTAATTGCAAAACTATAATTATAATAAAATATAATATTAATGTGATCATGTACACATATCCTAAAAAATATTCTCTAAGGACACATATACCAACACGAGAATGGGTCATAAAGACCCGGCTGAACTCCCTTTTATCAAACCCTTAAAAGAGTCACCAAAGAACCAAACAATGGGCACAATAAATCTGTCTCTTAGCAAGCCCAGTGGTAACACCACCGAACAACACACAAAGCTCGCCTGTACAAAAAACCCATAAAAGACTCGAGAAGGACTCCGAGCTGAATGCGCGAAGGAAAGGGAAGATGGGACACAACTGAAGATCCACAGCACACTCACAAACCAATTATCACAACGATTTCACTAGGTAAGAGAAAGTTGGGTTAATTGACACAAAGTCCAATGTCAGCGAACGAGATATCAGAGTTGTTGCATACAATAGAGAGAAAGAATGAAGGCAATCAATACAAATGGGGTTTCTTGGATATCTAAAGAGGACAACTGACGATGAGGATCCAATTACTTAAATACGAATGGCAAAGATGGAAAAGATCAAATGGATTGCCATAAAAACTTGACTCACGGCAGAAAAATGGACCTTGGAGTACAAATAAATTGGGCTATCAAGCCTTTCTTTATTTGAAATGATAACTATATTAATAATAGAAAACTCCAAAGAATACAATCAAGGTGTCAACTGACACCACTGGAACCAGAATAAAGTCTAGGCTAACCCTCTTGGGAATATACAATGACAAAGGGGGTACAAACTCCAAATAGGTGAACAAATCCCCACAAAACAAACCTCCATAAGGGAGACACTAACTTCATATAGGAGACTGAAAGTCAGACGCAGTTGGACTTAACAAAAAAGAAAACACGAGTAAAACAGAAGCGACACACACCTAAACAACAACTAGAATAAGACCTTCCCTAACCCTTGAAGGCAAAACACATAGCTACACAACTCAGCAACCGAGCCAAACCCCATAGCGCCAAATCCAAACAGAGTAGCAAACTGGAACCCCAGATTAAAACACTCCGACCAAATACGAGCTGCCTAGACAGATCTGGTGAAGAAGCGATTCTTCTACACTCCAAAGACCAAATACCAACCGTATATCTAGAGGCCGCCCTGGTGGCCAAAGGCCGAACGAGATCCTCCTACCTAAAAAAATCGACGAACAAGAGGTCGAGAGGACATCCTCCAGCCAACACGAGGTAGGAGACGAGCAGACAAACCAACAACACTCATCCTGACCGGAGAGAGGGCGGCGTGGCTAGAGACGTCGCTGACCCTCCCCCACCCTAGGGTCGTAAATGGGGCGAAAAAAAAATCACTTACCTCGGCTATGATCGGATATGAGGGGCTTCGGACTGGGGAGCCGCAGTACGCCTGCCGGAGAAGGGGGAAGGGCACGAAGACGAGGATTTTGGAGCTTGTATGCGGAGTAAATAAATTTTTGAAGAGAGAGAAAATAAGTGAATTGCGTGTGGCTGCGTGAACTTATTAATAATTGGGCTACCAACTCTGAAGTGAGTAAAATTTCACCCGGGCTCCTTCAACTCGAACGGCCACCGGACCTGCAAGAACCCAACGCCGGGAGGGGTCCCGGCGTCGGGCCTCCGATGAAGGAGATTGCTGGAAAATTTTCGAGATTTTTTTATCGAAACTCCGTTTGGCTTTTTGAACGGGGTCCCACAGACGGCGCCAATGAAGTGAGTAAAATTTAACCCGGGTTCCTTCAACTCGAATGGCCACCGGACCTGCAAGAACCCAACGCCGGGAGGGTCCCAGCCTCGGGCCTCCGACGCTCAAGTCAGTATCACTCCCAATCCCAAGAGTATAATTATGAATGTAGAGAGAATGAGAGAATAGGATACCTTAGCCACTTTTATAGAGGAAATGTACCTTATGGCCCAAGTTGGGCTTGTCCAATAGCATCATGCCACGTGTCCTAGCCATGTATAGGTTTATTCTTCAATATATCCCTTTTTTATCCATTAAGACTGGTCTAGTATATAATATTCTATATCATCTAGTCCCCCCACTCTAGTCGAGTAAGCATGACTCGGTCCAAGAGTGAAATTCCTCTTCGAGCTGTTTCCGTCAACCTGCCACTGAGGTTATAATTTGAATAAATCATCGACCACCAAATAGTTACCAAACCTCCAAATAGCACCGGGACCCCAAATGAACACCGAATGACCACTAAGGTAAAAAACTGAAAGGCCCGCCACTGAGGTCGAATACCGAAAGACCTGCCTCTGAGGTCGAATACCAAGAGACCTGCCGCAGGGGTCGAACACCGAAAGCTGAACGATCACTGCGGTCGAAAACCGAGAGACCCACCACTGGGATCGAATACTGAAAGCTGAACGACCACTGAGGTAAAAAACCTAGTGACCCGCCACTGGGGTCGAACACCGAAAGTTAAACGACCACTAAGGTCGAAAACCGAGTGACCCGCCCCTGGGATCGAATACCGAAAGCTGATCGACCACCGAGGTCGAAAACCGAGTGACCCGCC